>JAODKF010000038.1:19115131-19128959 GCA_026779585.1 Mormyrus proboscirostris | reverse complement strand
GAGAAAACGCTATTTCAATTCTCTGTGTGTTCTATACATATAGCAGATTTGACAATAAAAGCTGACTTTGACTTTGAGTGGCCATGGGGAGGCGCTCACCTTCTCTGCCTGGATGCCTTACTGGCTTTTAGCTGCCGTTTACAGGAATCCTCCCTCCTCTTGGCCAGATCCTCTGCGCTGAGGTGCTGAAGATGGCAAATGTATACGGCAGGTGTACTAACTGGGGCTCTGACACAGAAACCTTTCTGAGAGGGACAGCCCTGTCACTTCACTTAAACATGCGTCAGGGGGGAATTTCCCAGCCCTACCTCAAAGGTCTGCCCCTCCAGGTCCTTGGCGTCGCACCAGTTTCCCCACATGTCTCGCACTCGCCGCTTCCTTGCACGCTTCGGGGGGTGACCATAAAAACGTCATCAGTGACGGCGGCACGGACGCTCTCGCTGACACGGGATCTGCCACCAACGCCGGGCCTCACCATAGACTGCAGCCTCTGCGCCAGCTGGTAGGCCTCCAGGGCATCCCGGCCTTCCCGTGCACGGGAGCGCTCCACCACCCGGGGCCGGTTGTACACGGCCTGCTCTGCAGGAGGGAACGCAGTATGAGCGCGAGGAGAAGAGAAGAGGAGGCGAGGTGAGGCGAAGAGAGGAGAAGAGAAGAGGAGGCGAGGTGAGGAGAAGAGAGGAGAAGAGAAGAGGAGGCGAGGTGAGGCGAAGAGAGGAGAAGAGGAGGCGAGGTGAAGCGAAGAGAGGAGAAGAGGAGGCGAGGAGAGGAGAGGCGAAGAGAAGAGAAGAGAAGAGAAGAGAAGAGAGGATGGCCGGGAGGCGCGATGCTGAGGGGTACGCCATGTGCCGTGTGAGAGTCATTACCACAGCCGAAGTTGATGGCACCGATGAGCTCCAGGTAGGTGTGTATCCTCCCGATGCAGTTGACGTCGCCACAGTTCCTCAGGCCTGGGCGCACTGACGTCTTGTTCAGGTATCTGGGTTTAACCTTCTCCCTGGGAGACGGGCAGATGCTGACTGTGGGAGCCTGGGACACTCTCCCACATTAACGCAGCGGCGCTGTTTATCATCACTTAAATCATGCATTTGCACAAACAGTCGCTGCACTAAATAAACGTGCTCCATATTCAGGAGATGTTGAAGCCACATGTTCTGCTAGTGAGCTACCTATGATCTTCTGACTTGTGAGGTATTTGGTTTTTGAAATATCAGAGGGCCCCAAAAACAACAAACGGGCCCTGCATTAATATACCAAATCCTGTATTGGCCAGCCAACATCCCACATCTGAGCCTCTGGATAACAAATGTCTTTATTTTAAGTAAATTTAAACTTAGCATCACTACCCCTCGTGCACTAGATCACATATTTTTTTTAATAATCTTTCATCCTGCTTTTGACCACTGTATGACTGGCAGAGAAGGTCACATGACCTTAGACCCAGATTTAATGCAGCACATCAGCGGCAGGAGGGCCTCCGGGTCCCGTCTGCACGTACCACTGCTCCAAAATGTAATTCCGGATCTTGAGGTATCTCTCCGGGGTCTTGGATGGACGGCCCTCGAAGAACTCAGAGACGGCCTGCTTCTCCTCCTCTGTGACGGCCCTCCGGTCAAGCTGAACTTCTTGTTCTGGGGCCTTCAGCTCTTCCTCCTCCTCGTCCTCCTCCTCATACTCCTCATCCAGGCTCATGCTGCCCTCTGCTGGCCCTGAGGGAAGGAGGGACAGCAGCAGAGCAGGCAGGTCATACAGTGACCCGGAGAGGGGGACCACGGGACATTTTTATGGAGATGCAAAAAACAAACAAAGCCAGAGATCACCTGCTCCACTACCGTCCTCCTGTTCAGAAGCAGATCCTCCATCTGCACTACCGGGCCCAGCAGGCTGGGGGTCAGTTTCCTCCGCAGACGTGGGGTCACAGTGAGCATGTGCGACACCCTCACCCACGACCTCAGATGCAGCCTCTGGGGTCAGCTCAACAGAGCAGGAAGGCCGGGGAGAGGGGGCAGGCAGAGGCTCCGCACTTTGGATCGCAGCATCTTCAGAAGGCCCTTGCTCAACCGGCTCCCCCTGACTGCTCAGGAGCGGGGGATCGTCGTCGAGGTCGTCGGTGATGTCTACATCCTCGTCGTCTGACAGCCTCTCGATCCGCACCGCGTTGGACAACATGGTGTCGTGATCACTGACAGAGCCGGCAGCACCAGGTGCCGGCCTGCCCGCTGGTCCCCGAGGGGCCCCTGGGCTCGTATGCAGCGAGTTCTCCAGCTTAGCCTGAAATTAAAGACCAATATTGGTAACGCGTTGGTAAAACGCACAAAATATCTCACAGCTCCAACTGATTGCAATATTTTGTAAAATAGAGTTTCATCTAAAATTGCAAAGCTTATGGGAGTTTTCTTACACAAGGATTTGAGCAAAAATAAGAAATTTATTTGTTCAGAGAGATGATCAGACTGTAGAAGGGGTGTGTCCAAGCAACTAGAGCAGGCAGGACCAACCAATCAGATGTTTTGGTCCCACCTCCTCCTGTTGTTTGGACCCCACCTTCTTCGCTAGGTCTGATTGGTTCTGTGATATAACCACTCATTTCCTTCTGACATCAAAACATTTTTGGGCAAGTAAACCTCCCATGGGTTTTCCCCCCTCCCACTTAAAACCTTAAAGCACAAAATGCTGCAAAATAAACTCATTTAGCAATCGTACGCAGGCGGGAACAGGACGGAAACATACCTGTTTCTTAAAGTACTGTCTGGCATAGCTTTTAACCTGCAGGACAGTCCGGCTGCCAATAAGCTTGGAAATTTTTGTCCACCTCCGGCCGAACTGGGACTGCAGCACCATGCAGACAGAGGAGCAAATCAGCTGTGTTTTTGCTTTTTGCAACTGATCCACACAACACAAAATGAAAATGTAAAAAGACTCCATTCTTGTTTATGACTGGAGCGCATATACAGCACATAAAGATCTGCTTACCAGGCCGGCCTCAAAGAGCTCCTTCTCCTCCTTGGCCCAGCGGACAGGCTGTGCAGAAGGTTTCACAGGAGACCTACAAGGCGGAACCACAGCAAAGAGAGAAGTTAGGTGTCATGTTGGGTAACCACTGCAAATGCTTCAGGTCATAAAACGAACAATTACACAATAGTCAAAATGGAAAAGATCTCCGTTTATTCATTCCTGGGAACCATCTGGATCTCAGGCCTGGCATCTGTGCCCACATCCAGAAGGTTGTAGACTGATATCCTGTGGCTGGCAGTGTAACTGAATCACAGTTGGACCATTGAACTAGGCCCTTAACCCCAACTGCTCCAGGGTCTATCTGACCCCGCTCTCTGCACCCACCTTGTACATTGTCCAAGTATCATAATTATTATTTTTTTTTTTTTTAAATCAGCCAATGTCTCCTAAAATAAAACTAAACATGCAAGCAGATACTTAGTGCTAGCAGCGTAGTGGCATTGTTTCTGAAACCAAGTGACACGTTACTGAGGTTAAGATTCAGCATGCGAGCATGTTCACATTGAGGGTCCCCTGAACCGTACTCACCGCTTAGCCCTCTGCTTCTCACCCGTCCACATGCTCTTTGGCAGCTCCTTTCCGGCCAGATAATATCCAAAAGCAGTCAAGGAGAAATCCACAAAAAGACAAGCCAACAGAGGTGGCTAGTTCAGGTCCAGAAAGCAAAAATCAAGACCAGGATTTTGTTTCAACCAACCAGTTGAGCATAAACAGTCACAGCAACAGGTTACTCGATTGGTTGGTTCAAACAAAATCATGGGCTGGATTCTTACTTTCCGGACCTGAACTATCCACCTCGGCATGCCACATCCATTAGCATGCTACACACCACGCAGCACCATTTGAGCGTTCACCCTCCAGACTCCAGCAAACTGCTGAACGTCAAAGGATACTCCTCTTCCAGTAGCATGTTCTCTATGGCCTCCCTGTTCTCCACACTGATAGAGCTGTCTAGAGTCCAGGGCTGCGAGACAGCAAACATATAAAAGGAGCGGGCAAAAGCCTGTGCAAATCAGCCACGTTTAAACACGTTTAAAGAAATAACCAGCCCAACCGATAAACGAATGAATGACCTGAAAAAGCGAGAACGTTGGGGCTGCCGTACTCTAAGCAGACACGGGGCGATCTACAGCACTTACTAAGAGCCCGTTGCTGTTCTTCCATGCGGAGTGCAGATAAGGATCCTGAATTATTTCTCTCCCCTCGGCGTCCCTAAAATATTCAAACAATAGCACACAATTAGCTCTGGAGCACACCTTGTGTTGCATAGACACTTTTTTGTGTTTAGCGTACACGACGAAATCATGGATATTTCACTTATTCAGTACCGGTGTAGAGTATCAACATGTACAGTAGCTTAAAAAGAGTTTTTCTTTATAATGCTTCGTTGACAGCTGGGATCAGTCGTTCGACAGCATTTCCATTGGGTGGTAAGACAGTCAGGTAAAGAGTTTTCAGGTGAGGAATATGCATCTTAGTTCATGTTTTCGTTCTGCCGAGCCACGTTATCACGGGTTTCTTGTTCATGACAGCAGTGTAAATGCATGCATATATGAAACCAGCATACACATTTAATTTCTCTGTGCATTAAAAGGAAATACGTCCTGGCCCGTCCGTACTTCACACATCGGCTGCTCTGAGCCGCCGCCTCCCTCACTGCGTTCAGTATATGTGTGGAAAAACTAAACTCGCCGCCCGTTCGTGTTACTTGTGGTAAGAAAATGAATAAGCAATGGTACAGACGCTATTGGTAGTGAGCGGTCTCTCATTTGTCATTCATTTCTGTTGTTTGTCGGGTAAACGTGAACATCTTGGGCACTATAAACAAACCGTTTAATTACCATGAGAAAATTGAAAACTGGGGGGAGAACTGAGCTGGTATCCAACCATGTCCAGCTCCAACTACGCATTAATAATATTCGGACGACAGGCTTTCTGCTTACCCCAAATTCGCGTCAGTTACATCTCCCTCAATATCTACAAGCTCCACTTCGTCCGCCATATCGGCTGCCGGAAGTTTCGTCACGACGATGGCGACACGTGGACCCGATTCCAGCAGCGACACCAAGAGGTGCGGAGGAACACAGCACGAAAGTGCACACGAGTACCGTTTACAGGTAAGTAAATCGCGCTGGACTGCAGTAAGTTCTTTTTTTTTTTTTTAGACTAAACGAAAACTTTTCGTAGCGCTGTGATATATACTTCAAGCCCTTATGAGAAAAATATGCACAAACTTTACAAATCTGTACAGATTCTACGGTACTTAATACTGTATATAATTTCTTACGTACCTACACACACACAAGTACCCGCCGCGTACTGGAGAAGCTGTTGGAAGATGAATGTTTACTTTGCATTTAAGCTGCATCCCATTTGGGTATATAGCTTGCATTTAAAATATTAATACTTCTTAATTTCAGCGGCATTGTACACCAGCTAGGACATTTGTAGGCTTATCTGAAATATAACTTGCATAAACCGTGATCCAAACATTCTGATCCGTAAACATGTTTTGCTGCAGTAGCGTAGCCGACTTCAGTTCCCGCCACCAAGAAAAAACAAAGGCAATGCGCTCGGGTGAAAGTCAGTGTTATTTATTTAGAAATTCACAGTTTCTAATGGCAAACAACTCAGGAGTCCGACCCGTGCTCCAGGTCCACTAATGCTGTGCAGCCCGTCCGCACAGAAAACAAGTAGCGTGTTCCTGTAGACCCCTGGGGACCCGTTCGGGGTGGGGTGGGGTTGCCAGGGCACTGGCGTGGGCTCGGGGGCTTCGTTAAGAAACAAAGTGCACATTGAGCTCGTAAGAAAAATCAGCAACAAAAATAATTATTAAAAAAAATTCGCCCGTCGACCCCTCGTACCGCCAGGAGAGGGCGACACACAGCATCCTCACATCCGAAACACACTGTGAGGGACGCACAAACCATGACACGCGTGGAACATATTTAGTAAAATTCTTGAAATCACATTCAAACCCAGCCCACAAACTTTTCCTCAAATAAAATGAAGAAAAACATTATTTTATACTGTCATGAACGGTAAGGTGACTTTTTAGGCTGCTTAAAGCGGCACAAGTTTAATCTGGATGAGAATCCGTTTCATTTGTTACTGGTTGTGAGAAAAAAAACCGCCTTAGTTGCCCATTTCACTTTGAGTTCAGTCCCACCGTCTGTACCAGAAAAGTCAAATGCAGCATGTCAGCAGAAATTTGAACTTTAAAATCAATTTTCTTTTACTTAACATAAGCGTTTAAATTCAAAAGTGACTCCATACTTCTTCACAGGGACGAATGCATTTTACGTCCTGACAGTTCATTGGGTAAAAATGTGTTTAAGGGAACACACATGTTGTGAAGGAGTACTATGTGACATGTGCTGTCGCAGTACCTGCCACGGGAGGCAGGGGGAGACAGGGATCTTGGGGGATCCTCTTAATGGGACTATGGCAAGAGACATCTGGCAGACAGTGAAATAAATAAATACATAAATAAAACTCACAGCAGAAGTACCTTCTTGTGTCTGACAGAAAAACAAACTATTCCCAAAAACAGGACCCTCAAACATCTCATTTGGTCAAAAAAAAACTCCCTCATTCCATACGTAGTGAAAGTAGGTGGAAGCCGTTCTCCACCAGGGACGTGGACTGCTGGGCCAGCCGTGGCTTGCAGCAGGGTGAGTGAGTCACGGCATCTTCAACGCTTACGGGTGCGTGATGTGATGTTGAGAAAGCAGGGCAGGACAGGATGGGATGGTTTGGGAGGGGGGGGTATTGGCAGAGACTCGCAGCAGCTTCACCCGCCGTGAGCAGCTGCTGAGTTTACACACACCTAAGGAAATCACCTCCTGGTCCCACAAAAAAGGTTAAAGCCACATCCAGAGCAGAAAAAGGCAAAGGAGGCGGACAGTGGACACTGAACAGCCCTCACAAACACCTGACACCCCCACGAGCCCCCACTAAATAGAGTGCCCTCTAAAGCCCCCTCGAGGCTTCGACCATCTGGTCGCTGTGCTAATCCTGTAGAAAAACAAAAATCTGCGCTAAAATACACAGCTTTGTCTCATCTTACTGATAAATAAGAGCTCTCTCTGTAAGGGAAAAAAGTAACGACCTATCGATCTCTAAAACAGACAGAAAAGGCACATAAAGAGGAAGGGGTCTTCGAAGTCGAGGGCCGCCGTGTCCAGGGGCAAGGCTCGAAGAGACGAGTCGCGCTGCAGTTCCGCACCCTGCCAGCAGAAGGTGCCACTAGGTACTAGTCTGTTCCCCAGATGGGGATGACGTGTGGCTCAGACCTGGCCCGAGAGCGCGGTGACCCCCAGCGCTCCCACGCCCATCTCCTTGCTACCCTTCATGATGCCCTGGAGGGCGGGCAGCAGCTCCGCTACCCCCCGGCCCCGCTCACACATCCGCGAGCGCCGCCGTTTGAAGGCCCGCCTCTCCATCCGGCTGGGGGGCGGCGGCTGGCTCTCGCAGGCAGGCGGATCGTCCGAATGGGAGGAGCCCTCTGAGCTGCCCTCCGAGGGAGTGTCCCTGGACAAGGACACACAGGTCTCTACCAGGGGGGGGTGGGGGGCACCGTTGCACTTGGGGCCTCCATTAGCTGCTGCTGGCAAGGGGGCCAAGGGCTTCGGGGCATCCGCCTTCTCGGCTTTCATCTTGCATCGTTTCTTCTGGCGGGGGGAGAGAGGAAAGGTCACATGAGGGTTGGAGAGATACTGAAAGCTGATTGGCCCCTGGAGTGGCCCCTTCCACTGTCACTCACCAATTCAAAATCTATCACTGACTAATAAGGATGGATCCTCTGTATAAAATATGACTCCTCTTATGCCCCCAACCTTAAAATACACTGCCTGACCAAAATGGCACACCTTAATTTGTTGGGACACCTTTGTCTTTCATTAGGATGCACATTCGTCGGTGCATTGTTTCCACGTGCTTATGCAACATCTCAACATATATTTTCATCTAGATTTGTATTAATTTCTCATCGAGATTTTGTATTGATGTTAGGAGGGGTTGACCCACTCCATAAAGTCTTCAGCACATCTCAAAGATGTTCAGTGGGGTTGAGGTCAAGACACTGTTGTGGCCAATTCATGTGTGAAAATGATTCCTCCTGCTCCCTGGACCCTGACAATTTCAGCCTGATGAATCTTGGCATTATCATCCTGGAATACACCCATGTCATTAGGAAAGGAAAACTCCAGTGATGGGATAACCTAGCTGTTCAGTAGATTCAGGTGCTCTGCTGACTTCATTGCTGAGCTCTGAAAATGATCCAATCATTGGCTCTTAAGTACTTGCTGATTTACATTCAAACAATGGGTTTTTAGCCTGGAAGTGTAAATCCTAGAATTGCCCCTGTCGGGGTGGGGGGTGGGGGGTTGATGCAATGGGAAACACATGAAGCCCTGACATAACACAGCTTGAGCAAGCCCAGACTCACATGGTGTCATGGCATTGTTGGTAAGAATCCTTGCTTCCCCCAGGTCAAAGTGCCCCAAAGACACGTTTTGGTCAATAGAGGGGGTGTTTGGCCCACAGCCCAACCGAACCACTACAGCATATCAGGGCAACCCCGGAGCTGGGGCAAACCAAAACGGGTAGGGGGAAAATAGACACCATACCTTTTTTTCAGGTGAAAACCTTAGAGGTTCTACAATGAACAAGTCATCTGGACCCACTGAAAAGGGGAGAGAGGGGTGGAGGTTAGATGGAGGGATGAGCACAAAGCCAGCTGACGGACAAGGCGAGGCCAGCGGAAATGGCCAGCGGGGGGCAGCACTGGTGCTCAGGGTGGGCCAGGAACCGAGGTACTGTGGCCCAGCACGTACATGCATCACCTGGAACTCTATAACCTTCAAGAATATTCTAGAGCCTTCTAGACCCTTGATGACCAATCAAGGGGCAAAGCATCATGTGAACATTTGCTGAATAGCTGCACAAAACCAGCCCAGTGATGGCATCTCGGGGGACTGCTGCTGGGGCTGACCCTACACATGCCGGATGCAGATGTGATGATTTTAAGACAAACTGACAATGGGGCAGGGTTGGGCACCTAAGACCCCACAGCTAATGTGAAGGCCATGGAGAAAATGTTTGTGTTTCAAGCATGACCACATGGAGACACTCCCCCTACATCCTCACCGCTGGGGGCCCCTTTGGAGGTACAGCAGCCATATAATGGACAAATGGGGGGGAGGAGTAAAATAAAACATCATTAACTCACCTATCCAAAGGCAACTCAATTTTTTTTTTTTTTACATCAACACGCTATGTAGCCCTTGATCAAGCCCACCATACACATTTTGAGTAACAAAGGAATGGGCCAGAAGGGGGCGCCATTCTGTGGGGATGGAGTGACCACACAGGACAGACTTGCCTTCTGCAGCTGGGAACTGGAAGGACTTTGAGCGCACGAGAGGGCAGGAGACTCTCCGCTTCAGACTCATGTCATCATACGAGGAGAAGCATCTGTAGAGACAGGGCACAGGTCTTCAAATCTGGGTAATCAGGTGGGGGGGGGGGGGTCCAGTTCTAAAAGGCAACCCGACTTCTGAGCACATTCTGACTGGACCAGTGATGTTAAGTAATGCATCAGGGAGGCCGGGGTGGGGGTGGCCGCTTGATAACTATGAAAAACATTCTTTTCCAAGAGCTCAAAGAGTACCTCTTGGGGCTGGGGTAGTGGTTGATCTTGGGCATGGGGGGGCCCGAGTTTGCAGGAGGGAGGGGCGCTCCTCGGCAACACTGGAGGCACAGCAGGAGCCCGATGGACAGGCAGAGGAGTAGGGAGACGGCCAGGTAACACTGCCGGTCTGCTGCCTGCAGGGTGAGACCCAGAGCAGCGGGCGTTTATGGGGCCGTGAAATGTCAGGCGATTTGGCTACTGCCAGAAAAGGAGGCTGATGGCGCCCTTACCTCTTTCTGAAGTTTGCCAACAGTAATGGACAGGTTGAGCACCAGCTGTGTGATGTTCTCCAGCTGGTTCTGCAGAGCCTGGATGGACTCTGTCTGCCGCTGGTCCTGAGGAGGGCGGAGCCAGCATGCATTCCTCCACAGTCAGTCATTCATTCATTCCTTTGACGACTTTGTTGGCATGAGAAACAACAACGACAAAAAAAAAAAAACGACAGAATCACCTGTTCTTCCGCGATCCTGGAGGTATTCTGCAGCTTGATGATGGTCTTGTTGAAGGCTCTCTGCATCTCCTCCATCTGCTTTCGGTACCTGGATCAACCGATTGCTCCTGGTTAGACGGGAGTACAGAAATTCACACGGGCTTCGGGGCGGGGCAAAGAGGACACTCACCTCTGGCTGAGCTCCTCCAGGTACCGGCTACTAAGTGACATGTTCATCTCCAATGCCTTGATGCGATTGTTGAGTCTCATGAAGACAGACTCCTTCTGGTTGGACCCGTGAACCTGGTTGCCGTTGCCATTGCTGTAGCTGAGCTCGGAAGAGTTCTGCAGTTCGGCATAGAAGTCGGTGGCAGGCCGCTGTAGTTGGGCCCCACCCTGGGCTACCAGGATCACCTCCTCCCCTGGCTCCGGGGGGAGCAACGGTGTCTCTGAGGGCAACGTAAGTGGTGTGGTTCTCTGGGGTTCATCCACAGATGGCCTGCTGGCATCTGACTCCGCCGGGGAACCTGGGTGATCGGTGGGGGGGCTGATTTCCAGTGGCCTTGTGGCCGTGAGAAGTAGTGGGGCGGGTGGCTCCACCACGGCGAGGAGTGGGGGCTCCGCATTAGTGAACTCGCTCTCGGACAGATCCGCTGTGGGAACTGTGCTGGACCAACTGCGGCTCCCACTGCTGGAGGGGGGGCCCTTCGTCCCCTTGTTCTGCATCTCAGAGACACTGTCTAGGTAACGGGGGTCTGTCTGTAGTTCATCACCCCGCGACGGCTCGAGGATGTCCTCCGTGGGAGATACCATGGCGACAGTGGAGTCCACAAAGCTGATTGGAGGCAGCAACAAGGAGCGGCTGGGCTCCAGCGGCTCAGTCACGGTGATGACGTCTTCGGCTCCTTCAGCAGCCAATGTGGGAGTTGTTGCCATGGAAACGGAACTCTCCTCCCTGGACAAGGGGCGTTCCGTCTGTGGGACAGGCTCTGCGGGCAGCTCCTGGGTTGGCGTAGGGGTGGGTTCAGGGCTCGGTACCGGGCTGGAGTGGGCGTTATCCCGATCTGCCTTTGCTTTTCTGCGTGCCGGGTGCAATCGGCGTGGTGTGTGTGCTGCAGAACACCGGCGGTGGAGGTACTCCAGCAGGGTACCGGTACAGGACAGACCAGACAGGGCCCCGCACTGGGCCAGACTCTCCAGCTGCCTTGGGTCCAAACTCTGCCCCTTTGACTCATCCTCCCCTCGTTCCTCCTCTTCCTCCGCTTCGAGGAGGGTCACTGTGGACTGGCTGTGCTCTGGCTCTTCCTCGTCCTCCTCCAGCACCAGCGTCACTATGCGGCTCTCCTCCGTGGGTGCCGGAGTGGCCAACTCCTCCACAGCGCCCCCTGAGTCCTCTGCAAGGCTAGCGGATTCCAGCTCCAGGGTCTCCAGCCTGGTGGCAGAGGGCACAGAGAAAACCACCTAGCTTGTAGAACATGCTCTTCTTATAAAGCGAACAACTGGAATTTGTGTTTTTTCATAGACTCTGTTTGGGGGGGGAGGGGACTACATGCCCCCAGTTAGTTTTTGTGTGATGCAGAGGTGAGCTGTAATGACACAGAGTGCACTGAAGGAGAGCAGATGAAAAAAGCGTGATAGTAGCACAAGGCACCCACCCTGGAGGAGCCGAGGAGGTGGGCAGAAGTTCGGAGCCCCCAGACATGCTCGTCATGTTCTCTGCTTCCATGGAGGAGTTCACTGTGGGGGGGTGGGGGTATTCATTAGCTTATTGCTGCAAGCTATTTCCAAAAAAATTCAGTTAATTTTTCTTAGATTTAGTCATGAACCACGAGTGAAAGTTTCCCTGCCTTTGTAGTAACGAAGCAGCGTATTTAATGATGTGGGGGATCCAGAAAGAAAGCACAGAGCTGAGCACCGCTATTGTGGTCTGTTTTCCATTAAGATCGGCATGGTCACATGACCAAGATGCAATTGTGACTTCATGCGGCAGAATAAGACGCTGGAACGTTCCTTCAGGAAGAGGGACTCTCCTCACTGTGTGCCATCCCAGTGATTTACTGGGAAGCAGACATCCTCAGCCTACCTTAAACATGCTTAGAACACTTACATTAGCCTACAGTTTGGCAAAATCATTAACACAAAGCTTTATTTTATAATAAAGTACTGAATATTTCATGTAATCTATTGAATAATGTACTTTGAGTGGAAAACATTTATCCATCGTAAAGTCAAAATATCATAACAAGAACCATCATAACCCAACGAGCATCTCTACTTTGCACTGCAAAGCCCTTGAGCTGTGAGGTTGTGAAAGAGCTCTTTTGACACAACACCCGCTGTTCCTAGAAAGCAAACAAAACTCCTCCTCACTTTTTCCCCAGGATTCTTCGCTTTGAGAGGGACTAAGCTAAACTGACACTGAATCTTCATGTCCAAAAACATGCTAGTGTCAGTATACAACATGTCTGTAAACAGATCAAGGCAGAGCTTGTGGCCTCCCCACAAGAGCTTACACTCACACCTCTGACCAGGGATCAGCCCCTAAGCACACATGCTTCCATGTTACCACAACAATGGCAGACTGCTTCTTAGCAGGGAAGAAGAGGTGGGTGGTCAGGAAAATCACCCAAAGCTGGTTCTACGATGACTAACAATGACATTTTCCCATAGCCAGGTTCAGGAAGTATGGAATATTACCAGTAGGTCCTTTCAGATCCTGTCAGATAGAGTTCAAGAGGAGTATTACACGCCACAGCATTGCCTTCGCAGAACGCAGAACAAGCAGAAGCCCACAAAGGCCGTCTCACTCACAAACAGATCATTTCAAGGGGCCGTTTAGAACCAGGTGTGCTTAGAGAGCCAGGGTACAAACCCTGTGATCCGGCCGCTGGCTCCAGCTCCGGGCGTGCCCCCAGAACATTGGCTGCGATGTTGTTGACCATATTCAGGATGGCGTCTGTGGGGAGAATGAGGAGGAATGAACAGACGACCCCTGCCCCCCCACTTGGTAAACTAAGAGGGGCCCACACAGGCCTGTGGTTAGCCTGTGTGCCTGGATTTGATTTTTTTTTCTAGGGTTGACAGAGTAACACTGTAAAAACAGCCTGAGAGGGAGGTAGGGCTGGGCGTGAGGCGTCCTCAGCCAATAAGAGCCCCACACTGGGACCGCCCCCCCGGGAGGCTCTGAAGGTGAACACAGCCAGACCAGTATGCCTTTAGCAATGCCCCCCTCCCAAAGACCACGGTAGCTGCCTCGGGCCCATTCACACCGCGTAAGAACATGTACTATTTGATTAACACACATCTAGCCATTTTATCCATGCGTGATGCCCAGCACGCTCTGCAAGTCGTATTCGACGGAGAGGTCACTTGTACGTACTGGTAGCTGATCCCAGCAGGTTTTTGGAGGCTTTGTCTTCGGTGGGCACATAACCTGGGGGATAATCTGTGGGGTCAGAGAGCCGCGGATGAGCTGCTAACTCCTAATAACGGGATGGAGAACTTTGGAAAAATCTGGCCTTTCAGAGCCTGGCAGCTCAGACGGAGGCACCCTCACCATAATCCTCGTCCGGGTACTCCAGTCTCTCCGCGTACTGGGGCTCTGCGATCTCTTCATACTCCTCCACCATACTGGTACCAAACACCCTGTCAAGGGGGAGGGGAGGTGAAACTACATGGGGGGGGGGGGG
>JAODKF010000038.1:19100065-19115125 GCA_026779585.1 Mormyrus proboscirostris | reverse complement strand
ATCCCACTCATACAATATAATCCCATCCCACATGCCAGCGTCAGCCTCTCCCCCTGAAATGCGAAGTTTACCCGAGTATGCCGTCACACTTTTGGCCACTGAGGTACAGCCACTGTGGTTTTCTGTGGCCCCAGTCGCCCCCAGGGACTGGGGGGGGGGGGCAGAGCAGGAACCGGCGGCAGGAGAATAATTACCGCCAAGTCTGTCGAAGGTTTTGGGCATGCAGCCAAGGGCAGCCCTGAAGAGTTGGGCGGGCCCCTGTTCACATCACACACACACACACACACACCACCCACACCCCCCACTCTGCATGCCCTCACAGTCTAAATTAACTGCAGCTATGGAGCTGTGGCAAAGCCCTCAGGCACGCTGCCCTCAAACTGCACTCAAAGTTATGTGCAGAATTCCGCGTTTACCGATACTACGTCCGGAGACAGCACAGCGTAGCACAGATGGCCTGTGAAGTGCAACCGTGACGACGAGCAGCAGCCGTGGGGCAAAGCTCCTCTCTGCCGATCTCTCTAACATTTTAAGGACTAGGAGTCACTAGCAGCTTATTGTCCATTTTTTTTTCCAGCACTGTTCATCTTACTTTTGCACTATCTGTACCTTGTATCTTTGCACTCCGTGGCGTTCTACACCGTCTGTAGCATTGTGCGTTTCCTGTTTCCTTTTGCACTATCTGTAGCATCTTTTGCCTTTTGTACCCGAGTGTGGCTGAATAGGTACGCAATTCCAACCACACCCGTTACTCGCTGCCAGTAAAGATCTTGAATCTTAACGCCAGCAAAGTCATCACACAAAAACATCATTCCATGAGGCCGTCATTTACCAATAATCACCCGCATTTTAGCTGCTTTATTTCCGTTTTACTCGCAACATTACGTCAGCGGTCCTGACTTACCTGATCAGACTCAGGGGGCAGAAGTGTTCAGACCCAAAGTGGGACAGCAGTTCCACCTGAAGACCAAGAGATGTGAGAGATTATAGTTCAAAGCAGCCAAAGCGGTACTCAGCAAAGGGCAGAAAGCAGGGTGTGTGGCAGTCATGATGGATTCAGTGTCACCACAGTACTGCACCACCAGCAAAGCCCCCTGAACCCAGGACCATGCACCCAGAAGGGGTGAGAGAGGAGAAGGCTAACCTTTATGTACTTGATGAACATCTGACGCAAGAGGAACAGCAGAGAGATAGAGGGAAAGAGAGAGAGATACAGCAGTTGGTTAAAAAAGGCCAGATACCGCCAAGCTGAGTGATTTGGCTCTTCGAGAACGAGACGATTACAGAAGCTACAGAATCAGACAGAAGCAGCCAGTTAGAATAAAGGCATTCTGAACCTGAGCAAGACGACACAGGCCTAGAGAACTGGAAAGGGCAGATTACCCCTGCCCCCCCGGGGGAATGGGAGGGGTACAATGTGTTTTGATGCATCAGTTGGCACACAGATTGCAGAACTGCTCTGGGGCAGCCTACCCATCACACGGATACGCTCCGACTGCTACCTTCGCTTTTCACACTTTGACAGTTAAAATAATAATTATGATATAATTTAAGCAAAAGGGTGTGTGGCAGGGAAATCGAGAAGAGAAGGCGAAAAGCCACATTAACGGGTAACAGGAGCACGGAAGAGTGTGGGGACACCTTTAGATTTACCTGCCCTGATGTAGTCCTGTAAATCGAGCACGGAATATGTGTATGGCCAAGGAGCGGGAGCCAAATAGCAGCCCTCCGACGTGGTGACCGGGAACGCTCCTTGCCAGGCGGCACATGCAATTGGGAGCGAGCGCTTTCCCGACGCACTCCAGTCAGGTCATAGATCGGCTCTGGTTTTGCTGCAGGACGCCAGGTCCCGTTATTTTTAGGGGAAAGTCAGCCAGCCTGTGCAGACAGGTATGGAGCTCCATAGGAGACCCGGAAGGACCATGCTACTCCTCAAGAGGTCCATGACCTTTGACCTCAGAAGAACGTCTAAAATGAAAGGCGTGCGTCCTCCATGGAGAATCCCCAAGTCTCTCGATATATCACGTCTCAGAACATGTACTCCGTCGGGGTGTCTTTTACTAGCTCAGGCCTCACCTTCATGTACTTGGCATAGAGCTGCTCATCCAATGGGAAGCTCTGGACGGTACGCTCGTCCCGAGCATGGAAGGTGCCCAGTTTGATCCACTTGTTGGTTGGGTACCTGATGGTGTGAGCAGGTAACAAGGGTTTTGGACGAATGCAGAGAACTGCAGACCCACCTGGCCCTGATTCAGACAGCAGGCTATCTAAAGAAGCCTCACCTGTCACTGATGGACACCAAGAAGTCTTTGGGGGTGGAGGAGAACAGCTCGAAGTTGGCGATGTCCAACTGCTTCACTTGGATGGGTTCACAAAGCTCTATGACGAACCTGAGGCAGATGGGGGGTTGGGGGGGGGACAATACAACAGTCATGACATCCAACAGAAAGGCTCCCCGCCCCACCCATCCCCCCAAAAGTCCAGCCCTCTTTTTTCTGGGTGGTACAGAAACAGCTACGTTTGTTTTCCTATCTTTGTGGGGACCTTGCATTCATGCCTATGGACATAACCCGAATCCCAGCCATGACATCCTTAACCCCTACCCAGCCCTAACCTTAACCATAAGTAACAAAATACAAGACTTTTGGCATTGATAATCTGTGACTTCAATCAAAAAAGTCACAAAACTGAGTTTCCCTCCTCGTGAGACCGAAAAAATGGACCCCACATCAAAACAGCAGGTTCTCTTTATAAAAATCTCACAAACACGCACACACGCTCACTCCTACACACACACACACATACACAGTGTTTAGACTCACCAGATCTTGGTGCTACATGGGTTTAACATGTACAAATCCATGTTCTCCATCAAGATGGCGGAGGTACTCTGCGATGACAAGGACAGAGTGAGCGGGGACAAGCATGATGAACAGGGAGCAGTCCGCGGATCCGCCTCCCGCCCTCCCGGCACCCCCTGCAGGCTACACACACACCTTGGCTTCCGTGTTCGCTGACAGGATCTTTGCCCCGCACTCCACTGAGGCATAGTTATTTTTGAAGTTCTTCTGAACTTTCTTCACAGAGTGGGGACCCCCGTTGGAGGTGGTGTGCAGAGACTGACCTGGAGGGAGGGGGGGCATATAGGCTCAGGGGTGAGGCATACACACGCAGCCCGTCGTTGACGTATCCCATGAACACTCGTGTGTCTTCCTGATGGGGGGGGGGGGGGGGTTGTAAAAACGACTCTTATTTTATGTTGGGGAACAACAGGGGTGGGGTCTTTATGTGATGGAGCTGGAGTACAGGGACAGATCAGCAGAGATGGAAAGAAGATCCAAGATGCAGAAGGTCTTATAGTACATTTTACATTTTGGGTTTTACGCAACCTCACGTTATCTATTGTGAGGTAATACCATTGTACACGGAGGCACACAAAATCTGACGGACCCCTCCCTTGATGACTTGGTACTTGTGGTATCTCTTCCTGCAAAGTTTCAGGATATCACCCCCCCCCAGGCAGTTTGTCCCATGGTGACAGCGTATTCAGAGATATGTGCTGACACCCCCATTTCTGCTCCAGTGGACCAGTCCATTCGCCTGCCGGCATTCTGACACAATGAGCATCATGCACGCTCCATTTCTCCCCGCTGACGCTCAGGCCCTGTCTGTGAGGGTACC
The DNA here is from genome assembly GCA_026779585.1 of Mormyrus proboscirostris. NCBI lineage: Eukaryota > Metazoa > Chordata > Actinopteri > Osteoglossiformes > Mormyridae > Mormyrus > Mormyrus proboscirostris. Next base: position 19,111,444 of record JAODKF010000038.1, on the reverse strand, counting down.
GCTGCCATGCCAGGGTCCCCTCCCCAGCCAAACCCTCGAACCCCACCAGGATTCAGGACAGCAAAGAGCCACCTCCCACTTACTCTTCTCCTTCTCAACCTCCATCACCTTCTTCTTCCACTCATCAAAGGTGGGGATGTCCTCCTTGCCTGGAACGGAGGGGTCTGTCTCCTTGGAGACAGGGACGTCTGCAGCCTGCCACAGGACAAGCGGAGGATTAGCTTCTGGTGTGCAAACAGCAGACCATTAGTGAGCCAGAGAAATCACCGGCAAAACAGCAAATATATAAACAGGTTCTGAGCTGGGAATGTGCGCTACACAAGCATTCTGGGAAATGAACATTCGGAATTCAAGAGTTTGTCATCTGCCGAGTTAACAGTCAGTCACACTATGCAAAGGAAATCTCACTCTGCATGTCCTTCCTGTTACCGGTAAACACAAATCCATCACAAAATACAAATGCAAATTGAGGTGCTTCAAGATAATAAATAAAAGTACAATTATTATGACAATAAATATGTAAACAATGCGATGCAAAGTAATCTTACAGTGCAATATAAACATGCAAGCGATATGCAATGTCTGCAGAAGAAGTGTGTGTCTAGTGGGGGGGGGAGCTTAAGTACAGACCCAGCCCCTCATTGGCTGGAAGCACATCAACAATTTGGGGGGTGCTGGTTCACAAGCCCAACGGCCTGCGGGTAGACACTGCTCAGGACAGACAGGCTCTGTGAAAGACTTAACAGCACATAAAGGGCACATGGAAACTATGGGAAAGGAAGAAAAGATTAATTAAATATTTAATATTAATGTAATTTAATGAAATATTTAGACGCAGCCCCGGCCGACAGGTATGTGCGCTGTCTCTGTGGCAACAAGGTTAATCTCAATGACCAGTCCTTGCAAGTGTGACCTCCCTACTAGGGGCCCGATTGTGACATCACTCTGCTGACCCTGGGATTTAAACTGGTGACCTTCTGCTCACAATCAGTGTCCTGACTGACCGAGCCCTACACCACCCCACCACAGTCCTCTCTGAAATTTTGCATGGAAACCGACTGCGACATAAAGCTGAGAACTCGATCCTCTGCTTCCGTCTTGCACAATCTCAGAAACACCAGCGACAAGTCAGGACAGTCCCTCTGACAGGTTCTCCAGGCGATTCCTCTGATTGGCTGAACGAGCTGCACGAGAGTGACGTGACACCCCGACGCAGAGTGAAGCCGGGCGACGTTCGCACCTGCCCCTTCTCCTTGAGCTCGTGGGACGCATTCCCACCCTGGTCCAGCTCCGGCAGAGCCTGCTCCGCATCTGGGAGGAAGTCCAGAGGCTGCCTGGTCCCCTTCCCCGGACCCAGGGCACTGGAGACGTTGTCTATGTGATCCACGTCCAGGCTGAGGAGAGAAAGAAGGACAGAGAGAGAGAGAGAGAGAGATGGGGGAGGAAGAAAGGAGATACATAAAGCCAGTGAGTCTTTAGCTAAAATGGAGACAAGAAGAATCATGGAGAAGCAGAGACAGGCTCAGTTTGATCGGAGCAGAGAGCAGCCACGTCTGAGCGGCACCGTCGGCGAAGCGGGCGGCCTGTAGCTCAGCGTAGCGGATAGAGCACGCCAGCGAGGGCAGCTGCGGGGGGGGCGGGGTCTGCGTGTGCCGCGCCGCGGCCTGGCCGGGACTCACCTGGCGAGCGGGCCGCCAAAGGCAGGAGGGGCGCTGGGGAGGTGCGCCACAGGGGGCGCTGTGACCTCACAGTCGGTGGCCGACGGCTCGGCTTCGACCGAGCCGCCTACAGGGGAATCAGCACTGGTAACCTCTATCGAACTGGGAGAAAGAAACGACCGTTTACCGGGGGCTGCCGTGGCAGGGGGGACCGGGGAGGAGGGGGGGACGGAGGATTCGGAGCTGCCTTTCAGAGGCGAGATCAGAATCCCGGGAAGGGTCACAAAGAGCCCGGAGCTTGTGGCAGGACTGAGCAGGTCCCTTTGAAGCTGTGTGGGGGCAGGGTGGGGCGGGGGAGTCCGGCGGGGGAGTCCGGCGGGCGGCCCAACGGCCAGACAATGTCCTTCACGTCCCAAAAAGCAGATGTCCATTCCTCACGCGTGCCGAATAGAGGCCGGAAACGGCGCCACTCCAGCTCGGGAGGGTTTGGGAACATGAACGCCGAAAGGCTCAGTAAGGAGAAACTGTGAGCAGAAGGGGGGCCGGGTGGGGCCCAAAAGTGAAAACAAAACCAGAACGAGGGAAAGGAAAAACGCTGATGGAGCTGAAAAGGAAACAACTGTTAGGAGAATGGATCCGTAACAAGGTGACCAGGGCGCATTCAGGGCCCAACGCCAAGGGCCACCTCCAAGTGCAGGGGTCTGTATTACACCGGGTTAACGGAACCAGCAGCCATGCCCTGGTGACCCCAAGCCCCCCCAAGTGGCAGGCAGATTTGTGGCTCTCACCTCGATGGCGAGGCGGGGGTCACTTGTGAGGTAGGCGTGGCCGCGACGTCCTCGGGGGCCTCGTGGGAGTCCGCAGGGGCATCAGCGGGAACGGCACTGGTGGCAGGAGCTGAGTCTCCTTGGGGCGCCGGCTCGGGCACCAGCTGGTGCTCGGATTCTGGTGCCGGCTCAGCATCGCTCACCGGTCCTGGTTCGGCCGGCGTGTCTGGCTCCTCCGTTTTCACAGTCTGACCCAGGAAACACGGTCCGGTCACATCGGAAGAGTCACAAACAAGCAGATGAGCAGCTGGTCAATGCGGGTGCAGACTGCTGGGCTCTTCCGACATCAGTGCAGTCTAAAACATAACACCTACTGGTGCACCAATGAGGAAATCTTGGCTCATACTGAGAAGCAATATATTTTTGCCTCATATTATCGATACTGACGACCAGCTAACTGCTGAGCTAAACTAATCTGTAGTGAAACTGATGTTGGTGATGTTACTTCTTAAGATCCCGTGAATGTGTGTAGCAACCACATCATATAATGCAGGCAATGGGATGAAAGATGAGTAGCGCAGACTTGGGAGACTGTAACCAGGGTCTAAAAGACAAATAGGCCAAAAAATCCCTTGTCTTCCACTATGGAAAATGGCTGATCGTCTAATGCCATCATCTCCATTATTTTAGTAGTTGTGTCTTTAGCTAACTTTGAATATTAACTGAAGTCTAAATATTGGTCGATTTTGCAGGCTGATTTAATGAATGAGTTGATAGCGGTACATTAGCCAGCATGCCCTGCATCTCTAATAGGATCACATCAACGAATCTCCCGGGAGACAGTTTCACTGCACCTGATCTCTCTCCATATCCCCTCGTCTTGACATCTCCAGCAAAGTCCTCTCCGTCTCCAGCCCCACGTCGTATGACGACTCGATGTAGCTGGGCCACTCCTCCTCACCCTGCTGAAATCAGTCACATGGTCTCCATCCATAGCACCTTCCCCCGAAACGGATTATCAACCCCCACTTATCAGAGGAAGGAAAAAAAAAAAAAATCAACAAAAAGTCAACCCTACGCATACCATGTAAACAAACTGACAGGGGGCTGAGTGTCCTTCACAGATGTATGGATCATCTCCACGTCAATGACCACTATACCCTTAGCAAAGCAAAAAGCATTGCAGGCTCTCTGATACAACAAAGCAGCTGTGTTTGCTGGAGTCACGCAGATAAACAGCGGATGGTTTGATGGCTGCTTCTTTCCTGCTTCATTAACCATCACAGAACAGGATTTGTCTCGGTCAGGACCAAAGGTCATAGGAAGCGGGGCTCCCGCAGGACCCTGTGTGGGGGAGGGGAGGTGGGGGGTTGGCTTACCTGGTCATCAGAGACCTCCTCCAGCTTCTCCTCAGGGATACGATCCTGTGCAGGCAGTATTGGGCCAGCAGGGGTCTCTTCTGAGCAGTGGACATGATGACCGGCGTACCTGTAAGAATCGGGGGAGATGTGAGCATCCAGATTCTCGACTCCACGGTGGAGAACAAATCCAAGGCCTGCAGCTTCAGTATGAGCCTGAAGGTCACCGGGAAGCAAAGCCTTCACACGTTGAGAGAGGGAAGACTGAGTAGGTGTAATCATATTGGGGACATGAATATCACGGTGGCCTCTGATGGGGTTCCAACAATAGGAACCGCTGAGAGATCATGTCTCCTAGCAGGAGGTGAAGACCAAGCCTAATCTTGGAGCTTCAGAAGATTTCCAGGTCGCCCACCAATACCGCCCTCTTGACATCAAGGCAGTGAAACCAAAACAGAAGGGTTTTTAATAGGAGTACGAAACGCCCCTCAGAACTGAAATCCTCAAGTCTGCAAAAACCGACTTACAGTGCACCTAAAGCATAATACTGCCTGGTACATGTCCAGAAACATCATGGAAGTGTACCTACGATAGCAGGTATCCGAGGGAACTCCGGACAGCTGGCATCATTGAATGTTTTTGAGATGACAGTCTCAAATATTGCTCCTTAACCTGAACTGAAAGCTAATAAGAAAAGTCTGGAGGAGAGACATCAGCAAACTACATGGGGGGAGGTCAGCAGTTTTGCGACCACAGGGAGGCACCGCCTGTCCGACATCTTATCAGGCGAGGCTAAAATGAAAGTGACGTGGAGCCTCCGGAATCTGGCTGTGGGCCACGACTCACGGAGCGGTGTGATGGGGCATCTGGATGGGGGCCTGCCGAGAGATTTCCACGTCACACCCCCCGTGAAGCACATTTGGTACGATCCTCTCAGAGAACACAAGAACAGGGGAAGGAAGAGGGTCCCATAGGAATGGGCAGCCAGTGCCTGAGAGGCGTGTGTCAGAGCAGTGGGGAGGGGGGAGCAAACATCAGCAAGGGACTTTGCGGAAAGCTGACCCACGGAAAACGTAAGGGGAAAAAAAACATGACGTACACCAAAAATATATAACTATCTTTTGGTTTATGTAGCATGCGCTTTTGAGTATGTATTAATAGTGTATTTTTTTAGCTTATGCATCTTTTAAGGTACCTTGAATGGTATGGCATGGCAAGTCCGGCCATGATCAGTAACATACATCGGTTAATGTTAGGAAGAATGTCAATAAACACCATCAATCACAAGACGGCAAGGCAACAAATCACCTCGAAATCTGAGAAATCACCACTCATACAAATATATAGAACTGTGACTAAATCAGGAAAACATGCAGGATCCATCATTTCATGATGGGGCTCGTCTCCCTGTGGTTGCCCTGTGAGACGTCAGCCGGGGAAACGGTGCTGGGCTGGAGTTCTGGGCTCTCCCACAACCCATGAAGCTTGGCATCCATCTGAACCTCATTACAAACCAAAGAGAAGCAGCCAGCGGTTTCCTAAATGGTGACACCCCCGTACTGTGATGTTAAGCCTTCAGCATCCGCCAAGGCTCCCCTAACCTGTCCCAACACTAATATTAATGCATCATGCTTAAATATTTTATTTTAAATCTGGACAAATTCTATAATAATAAAAAAACTCTACGCTATTAGGCTTAAGAATTTTGTTGTACTTATACTTTTAGCAAGTTAACCTCGATTAAACTTCCATTCTAGAAGCCAGGAATACAGAGTAACAATAAACCGAATGAAATTCTTATTCTTGGAAGGTTTTAAGAACTTCCCTGTATTGCTAACACTCCGTGACTGGATTTGTGAAAATGCTGATTACTTATGATTAGATTAGAAACCACACCTCCCCCACATGCATTCACATGGGGGGGTGGGGCAGGGGCAGGCAATCCCTTCAGGAAGCTCTGACACGCCAGCGGCAGCCTGCACTGCCATCACCGCCATCATCAGCATGAAATAGGAGACGTTCACCTTGACGCGGCATTGTGGATGACCAGCTGCTAGGGGCTTAGGCCTGTCCGCCACCGGCCCCCAAAGTGACCCACCCCCAGATCAACTGCAGCGTTCCCCACATACACTCAGCCTGTATGTACTCATTCAACAGCTTAATTACAGATTTCAGCCCTGAAATGCCCAGATAGGAGGACAATGCAAAACACGGCATTCATCAAAGAAATAAGAATATGAAAACACTATGTGGCGAATTCCTGCTTCATCTGACAAACACAGAAACTCATTGCCCAAACAAGAACATACAAGTATACACACACACACACAAGTTGGTCTTCTTATCTAAATGGGGACCTTCCATTCATGTCTATGGGAAAAAACCCTAATCCTAATCACAACACCCTTAACCTCTACCCATCCCTAACCAAAACCATAAGTAACCAACCCAAATACAAGACTTTTGGCATTTAAACTTTTTAAATTGCATTCACAGATTTTTATAAAACTGAGGTTATTCAAATGGGGAATTCAAAAGATATCCCCAAAAGTAGGGAAATTTCAGGTTTCACTACACTTTGTGGACAAGATATTATATAACATTCACAATGTTCTGTGTGCAGTTTATTTGCACCACGTGTACCGTCTTTGTACTTCGTCTTGTTTTGTAGCATAAGTTTGTTTTGTGTGCATTAAATCATTGCTGCTGTATGTACAAGGATTTCCCTCTAGGATCAATAAAAGTTTCCTGCCACCTGATCTTATAATATTTGCATGGGAGAGAACAGAAATTCAGCACGATTCTAACAACATGGACAGTATTAAAACGTCGGTGTTAGAAACAATGCGATCAGCTGAATGAGCAAGGCAGCAGCGACTCCCGACATTCCGGCCGGGATTTCAGACGCGCGCCGTCCAGATCAGCTTACAGAGGTGGCAGCTAGCACTGTGCAGATAAACACCGTGTTCCTGGGTCATCTTCAGGAGCACAATCAAACGAGCGTCATCGTCACGGTCACGGAAGCTTCGGAATGCTTCCAGTCGGGCTGGGGGTGGTCAGGGCCCATGCGGATCCCAAACCAAGAATCACTAGTCAGAACTGGGAACCAGCGGAGAATACGATAAGTTGAAGAATCAACCCACAGTAGTACATTTGGCGTCCCCTGTCATTTGAAGCGCTTCCTGAAGCCATCGGCTTACCCCACGTAACTGGCCACCCCAAGCGGTCTAAAAGTCTCACAGTTGCACTCAAACGCCCCGCTATCCCCACTCCAGACAAGCTAGCCCCTTCTCTGGTTTCTGGTTTCCATGTGACCACGCCAGAGAGGCAAGGCATGGAACCACGAAAAAAACGCCGACTCGAGGCATAGAAATATCTGAATCTTGTCCCACATCTACCTCCTTCCATGCTGAAGGTCCTCGCATGGACTGGTCTTGGATCAGTGACTCAAAGCTAAACGTGAAGCGCTTCTCAAGGCCGTGAGAACAACATGGTAAACAAAACGCAAATCCTTCGCAAAGGACTTCTTACCGACACGCATGCAAATAACCCCCATCAGAAAAGTACAGCCCCCATTCTTACTCCAACTGTCCACTACAGAAATCAAGACACAAATGACCACCGCCCAGATTAGTCCTGGGGACCCCCAGATAGTCCACATTTTCGCTCCCCTCCAGCCAGGGTTGGAGACAATCCGGAATGCATTCATCAATTCCAATCCAAATCAGGAAATGGAACTGGAGTTGGAGTTGGGATAGGAAAAAAAAAACTATGAGGCACAGAACTGGAATTGAATTCAAGTTCCATTTCTTGATTTGGATTGAAATTGATGAATGCATTCTGGAAGCTTCTCAACCCTGCTGCCAGCTCGCTGCCAGACAGTCCACCAAAGTACTTTTGGTACTTTCTCTTTTCTATTGACTTCCGGTCGAGTAGCATTATCAAAAGTTCCAGTACTAAAAATGTAAAATCAACTGGGGTACTCTGGTAATTCAGTACATTGGGGTGGGACTTGAAACATTTTCTTCATCCATTAGTTATGCAAATATCCCACCTCTGAAGCCCAATACAAATGTTGCCTTGAAAACAGCTGCGAATTCAGAAAATAATAAAACGAAGTAAAACAAAAAAATAATAATAATAATTGCAATCTGGTCAAAAGAACAGATACAAAAAAGATTAGGATGGCATGAAAAATTTTAAAAAGTTTTTTTTTAGTGTACTATAGGATGTATATATAGCGTATCTTCCTACAGATGTGATGTTGTAAATATAGTGATGTGATTGTTATAAAGAACATTGGGGTAAAAAGGAGTATAACAAATTTCCCACAAACTTGTCCATGAGAGATTTAAACAGCAACGATGAAAATGATTATAAATGGTACTGGAGAATGAATACAGTGTTCGCGCAAAAGGAGCAGAGGTAAATTGACTTTTAAATATGACTCAGATTATCTATAAAAGAAATGATTATTAAAATTGCAAAACTAGTTAAGCGTTTTTTTCCATGACAGAAAAATGTTTTAGCGAAATTTAAACTCCCTGCGCTATAATATCCAGACAGAATTGAAAGTGAGAAAAAAGCCTGATCTTAATCTAGCTGACTAACGGTATAAGAACTGCATGTGCATAACGTGCGATGTTGGTATTAATATCGTACATCGTCCAGCCCTATTACATACTACAGCCATTTTTCAAATTCAGTACGAAATACCCCGGCTCACCTCGTGATGTCATTTGGGGCCGGTACCAGTATTTACACCACTGGAAAACCAACATTTTGAAGTATCATACTTTTGGTACTTTCTCAAAGCAGTGGAAAAATGCCCCTGATCTCTGATGAACCTGATCTCAGGCAGATAGTAGCTCTAGTATGACAAAAAACCTACTTGGTCCTGGCACTCCAGGGTCAGGGTCACCTGTCGCTGCTTTATACAATCACTGTGACGGTTGTCGACAGAAAGAGTTGAACTTAAGCACGGTACTCAACAACCGAGTAGAGAAGCAAGAAAAGGGTGCCAAGCTGAAGGGGAACCTGCCGTTCTGGTCACAGCAGGAATATGGAGAGGGTCTCCTAAACCCAGCAGGCTTCCCCGTCTCTTCCAGGACCAATTAAGATGCCAGTACTGAGAAGCAAAACTGCATAAATGAGACCATTAAAGGAGACGATTGCTGTTGAAACGGACGCCAGAAGCATGGGAATCCGTGAGAAACAAATTATTTTTCCCCCAGGAAGACCAGAAAAACAACAGTGAAGCGCAGTAAGTCACGGCGCTAAGGCTGCCTGACGCCGTTACATAATGAGCGGGGCAGCAGCCAAGCACACGCGCTGGCACCTACGGGGGGTGTAAATCACTCACAGTCCCAAGAAAGACACGGCCTGCCCATTACACGTGTGCGGTGGGTAAGGAGATAAAGAACAGGAAGCTGTTTAGCTGCTTTGTGATAAGCTCCAAAGCAAACCTGATGTAATTCATGGTCAGATACGATCTGATTTCTCAAGACAAACTGTAAACTGGGCTTTGATCGCTCACTTGACAGTTCATTAGAAATACTGTGTACCGTTTGTTATAGCAGAGGAACATTCAAAGCTTTCAAATGTTAAGTACCTCACTCGTGAGTCTGAGGGGCGAGTCCCTCTTACTTAACCGCTATGCCACCTGCTGGCCCATGAAATCATCCTGGGATTGCCAGGCCCAGCAGTATGGAACGATGAGCAAATAGGAATACCCCCCCCCAGGTCAGGACAAGCTGAGGGGCATCCATTTGCCAAATGGCAGTCTACCAGGATCATAAAGGCAGGGGCGGATGTGTCGGATTTAAGGACTCACTTAAAAAATAAAAAAAAAAAATCACTTTGGACCCCCCCTCCCCCACCCCACGGATGTTTCAAAAACGAAATGGCTATGAAGATGATTGTAGCACACATAAAAAGGGGGGGGGGGGGGAGAGACAAGAGCCCGGAGGGCTACCCATCATGCATCTGCAGCCCAGGGCCAGAACATCCAATAGGAGCACACCCCCAACACAGCTGGTTGTGAATGCTGCATTATGTTCCTGACCACTGCATGAATATTTAATACTGACACCCCCCAAGCGTATTTGAATGGTTAAGAACCCATTAAACAGCTCATAACCTCCCCCATGCAAAAATTATCTGGATAGAAGGCTTTTTAGTAACCATACAGTATGTCTGAACAAAATTAACAAATCTGGAAAAAGCAGGGTATATTTTATAAATATTTAAAACCACACCCCCAGTCTTCAGAGTATGAGCTACAAAATGTGAGTTTAATCTACATTAATATGCTGTATAAACTTACCCAAATGCACATTCTTGTGGAACACCCCAACACATTCCATGACTTAATACTAATCGATGTATAATGAAGCTGTCTAGTTCTGGTTAAGATCGATACTGCCGTTTTTTGAGATACGACCAGAATAATTGTGAGGATTTGGTCGTGGCAACGCCTGGCTCTGCAGCCCAGACTCAGATCATAGGTTTGTCAGAAAACAAAATGACAATTTCATCAAAAAAAACGGCCAGGGGAAAACGGGAAGTAGTGTACCGTTTATATAACGGCAAAGAGGAGCACTTGCCTCTCCTGAGAGGACCTTACTCCCGTAAGTACCAGGCTGAAAAAGCTTTTGTTAGAGACCCTGAGTGAGATGGCAGAGTTTGGACGTGGCGGGGGTCTGCTTGGCTGCGGGCTTCACCCCCCCCCCCCCGGGTTAATTGAGTTGAGAGAGCTGGGTGTCTCGGGCCAAAAGATTTAAGTGAGAAATGTATAATTCCAGAGCTGAAACGGCCACAGAACACGATTCAGAGCCCTGCATGCCGCTCGCCACGTTTTCAAACCAGGGAATAACATTCCTCACAGTGTACGGGGGGGCAGGGAGCTCTGAAAGGACACTATGCTGGGCAGGGGGGTGCACTCAGCACTGCTGAGCCAACGTGACTGAGTGAGACTGAACAAGGCGTACGTGCAGAACGCAGAAGCCCAGCACTTTGCTCGTCTATGGTGTTAACACCTCCAGGCCATGAGGACCAGCCAATCAGAAACTATGACTAAGATCACATGGTTTGGACGTTAATTCCCAAGGAATCCAAAAGGTGACCTTGCATCTAAACTCTCAAAACACGATCTTCAGGTCCTACATGATTATTAGGGTCCAGTCAGAGTGTTAAATGATCAGCAACAGATAATTTACACCATCACCACCAACACAAAGGGCACCTCCTCCAGGCCTGAACACCACAGGGCAGGACCAGGAGAACCCGATCACTCTCAAGTCAAGATCATCCCCGAAACACAGAACTAGCATTTCCATGACGGAGTTTAGTTGTAGCACTTGCATGGTGGAGAGGCCTCGAGCGTCTACAGTCATCATGTCATCTCCAGGGGTACATGGAGCTCATCCTGCACATGAGGGTCTAGCTGAGGGACACGAAATAATCATCATGGTTGAGGAAGCAAGAAATCCCTGGTGGGGGTGAAACAGCCACTACCCCAACAATCCAGTGTGCAACTGGGCGGACCCGCTCCACAGGTAATCACTCAGAAGAATAACAGAACACAAAGCTCCCTGC
>JAODKF010000038.1:19083804-19099850 GCA_026779585.1 Mormyrus proboscirostris | reverse complement strand
CCCCCCCCCCCCCCCCCCCCCCCCCCCCCCCCCCCCCCCCCCCCCCCCCCCCCCCCCCCCCCCCCCCCCCCCCTTCGACGCGGGAGGTCCAGAATTCCAGGGGTCTTATAAGTTAATTTATCTTTATTTATCTTCATGCTTTTAATTTTCACGTGTTCATTTGAGAAGCAAATCCTTCTTTCCCCCACATCAACATTACACACTGGCATGACATTTACTGAGCACATATCCTAAGGCAGACACATTTTTTTGAGAGAGCAGGGTCAGCCAGTCCCTGGAGCAATCCGGGGTTAAGGGCTTTGCTCTGGGCCTCAACAGGAATATCAATCTGCAGACTCTGGGAACCTTCTGATCAACCCACTGAGTTTATCTGCCGTGTAGCTACAAAAAAAAGGACACAAACACGTGTCACACAGTTAGATTACGACTCGTGCATAATGACTTTTAGCCTTAAATTGCTTTTAAAACAAAAGTTTCACATCCTGAAAGTGACTTAGCACTAAAACCTAACCAGTTTGTTTGTAACAAAATCCCTGCCGAATGCTCGCTGACGACTGCTGAGGAAATGAAAAGACGTCAATGTCTGCGATGAATGAAAGAGCTGCACTGTAAAGACTGTAAAGACCCCCAACCCTCAGGGGGCAGCCTTGTTACCTCAGCTCACAGGTTAGTCGCTCCAAGACCCCCGTGTCTAGCAGACCCAAAACTCACTTCACAGCTCAAATGATGGAGCCAATAAGCAGGATGCAAACCCCCAGGCCCCTTTGTGTGTCTCACAGCAAGAACAATGGTATTGGGGGGGGGGGAACAGAAAAAAATCATAAGAAAATCAAAGAATTCCTGTGGAAAAATAAGGCATTACAGGAAGAGAGGCCTCCCACCCAGCAGGTGAAGACGACAGCCTAAAATCACCTCAGATGATCAGACTGAGGCTCAGCATGCCGTCACTCAGCCGGGGGGGGCGGCGACGTGACAGTTGGTGTACACGGCTAACAACTGGCAGCGTGCTGATGTCAAAGTCGAAGGGCAAACTCACAGACTCACACGTTCACTGCCGGCATGGCTCCTGGCTCCTCGCTCTGCCGATGAGGAGGAGCTTACCGTACGACCAGAAATGCACAAGAAACATTACGAGTATGGCGCACTAAACCACAGCCACTTAATAAGGAGAGATTTAAAGGACCTCGGAGGAAAATAAAACCGCCTTTATTCAAACGTAATAAAGCAGCTTTCGCTCAGCGCCTAGCACCAGTTTATCCTGTTCTGTTACCGTAACAGACCTCCCTGATCCGCACACCGCTACCGTCGGCACTTGGGAGAGGGGTACACTGGTGTCGGGGCCCCACAGAGACGTGAGGGACAGATATGTGGCCATACAGAGAAGATGGACAGATGTTCGTGGAACGCAGGTCTTTCCCTGTGAATTTAGGACTGGGAAGCTTCTGGAAGTACAACGTATATCCAGGGGGAAAATCACACAGTCCTCGAACCCTGAACTATGCCATGCTCAGCAACAGGCTGCCCACTGGGCCACGAGGGACACGTCGTCAGCAGAGACCTGTGGCACAAGCTTAGGAACGTCACTAATAGCTGATGATTCTGTTGTCGCAGTCAGGGGTGCCAACCTAGGTACCCACTGAAACACCCCTTATCGGTGTTGGTGCCCACGACTCGGTTCAGGCCTCTGAGGGCACTTTTCCACCGCACCAGGTACCGTACTTTTGGTACTTCGGGAAAAGTACAGTAGTTCAAGGTGTTTCCCACTGGCGTAAAGATTGGTATCGGCGCTGAATGACATCGTAACGCCAGGTGGGGTATTTTGTATTGAATTTGAAAAATGTCTGTAGTGTATCATGGGCCTAGGAGATTAACACCAACATCGCATGTTATGCACGATCTTTACATCACTAGTAAGATAGAATAAAATCAGGCTTTTTTTGCTTTCAAATCTGTAAACAGAAATTATAGTGCAGGGAGTTTTAGTTTCCCTAAAACATTTGTACTCTGTCATAGAAAAAAAAAACCTTAGCTAGCTTTGCAATGTTTATTATTATTCTTTTTATAGATGATCTAATTCAAGTTTAAAAATCAGCCCAGGGGTGTGTCCTCTCCCCTCTGCTTTTCTCCCTCTGCACAGATGATCGTATCTCAGGGACCCATTTCCTGAAGTTTGCAGATGGCGACAATCATTGGCCTCACCGGGGATGGTGATGAGTCTGCATACAGACGGGAGGCCGAACGGCTGGCCCTCTGCTGCGGTCAGAACAGCTTGGAGACCAACTTCAGGAGGTGACCCCCAGCACTAACCCCCACCCACCTACTCTATGCAGCAGCACTTTGTCTGCTGTGGAAACCTTCAGGGATCCACAATGGGCTGCCAACACAGACGCAATTGTGAAAAAGGCCCGACAAGGAATGTAATTCCTGCACTGGCTCAGGAAGTTCAACCTGCCGCAGGAGCTGCTGATCCTGGCTGTTCACTGCACATCCGTCACGGTCTGGTTTGGTTCGGCCACCGAACAGGAGGGGAAGAGACAACGGACAGTCAGGACTGCAGAAAAAAAGCTTGCCTACTACCAAGTCCAGAACACTTTAATTAGAAGCAATACATCTTAAACCATCAAGCCGCAAACATCCTTCTTTACGAGAAGAGCAGTAAGGAAATTCATCAGCTGCCAGAAAGCCTTCTCTGCCTTTTAAATGGATAGGCTGAGGATGGGCAGCTGGGCATACACGCCCATACCGACCTCCGAAAAGCTGGCAGACGGGGTCAGCGGCATGCCAGTCCTCATCTCCATCCAGCTGCCAGAATACTGGATCTTTCTGCGTGACTCAGATGAAGCCACTGACAGACCCCACACTCTGGCCAAGGGCATGAGGTCGGATAACCAACATGTCTCATCTTACAAAAGATAAGGAAACTGATGCAGGGTTAAAGCCCGGTAACCATGGTGATATCATTCTTACACAAAAAAAAAAAACATCAATTTTATTTCAGTACCATATTCATTCTCCTCAGGCCCGAACATTAGCGAAAATGGCAAAGACTTACGTTACGGGTTTCGTGCATAAATGCATACATTGAAGTGAAAATATCTCCTTCACCCGGTAAAAGCTGCAGAGAAATTCCTGCAGACTTCATGACACAGACATTCCCTGCAATCTGCAGTCACACGCTAACACGCCGCTCAGATGGTGCATTATGCTAAAAATAAGAGCACACATTTGTGTTTTTCCAAGGCTACTGATGAATGGACACGTGCCCTTTCACAGAGAGATCTGAGGAATACAGGACAAACAGGAATCTATAGATTTTCCTCCAGCCAATAGACGCCTGTCAGGATCCTGCCGAACCTCCTGACTCAGACCCCGTGTGACAGCAGAAAGCTTGAAGAACACATCATGGGTCAACAGCCTGTACACTGGAGCGATCTCGCTACAGCTTTCCCTGGGACAGTGCCCCCACATAACCACCTCTTGCTGTCAGGTAGCTGAGGGAGGTCAAGAAATCAACCCCCCCCCCACCCCCCAAAAGGCTAACATAAAGAATTACAGGACCACAAACATTCTGAGCTTACAGCAAGCTCTCAGCAGAAAGAGGCCCCTGAGAAGCTGGATACGCACGTGCTACAACACAAGCTTCTCTGACCGACTCACCCGCCAGCACATAATCGTTAAAAACAACATGAAATGAAGATGAGGCCAGGTGACTCCATGAGGTGCGAGAGGAACCCGACGCCGACTCACTTCAGCACAATTCCCAGCTCCGACGCTAATGTCAACAAGCGCAACTCTGTGTCAGAGCTGAGCTGCGGATTTAAGGACTTTAAGCGACATCTCACAGAAGATAAAGGCTCTCTCACGCTTTTTCAAGTCAAGTCATTTTGTCAGTTCACACACGTGAAACAAAAGTTTCTATGGAGCAGCATATAGCCAGAACAAGAACAGCCAAGAACAAACACCGGCAGTAAACAATGAGGGTAAAATGAACAACGAATATGCCTCTCTCAGGTTAAATAAACTGAATCATTAGGATATACTATTATTCTTCAAACAGTTTTTTTATTTAGCGAATACTTATCCAAAGCAAAAAGAGGGTTAGGGCAATTAGGGTTAAGGGCCTTGCTCAGGGGCCCAATGGTGACATCACTCTGCCGACAGTGGGACTTGAACTGGTGACCTTCCGATTACAGACATAGTGTCGAAATCCAATGAACCACAGACCACGTCCTTCAATTCAAAACAAAATATATATATATATATCTATTGATCCTTGATCGCCAACAGGAGACATGTGGTCCACGCGATGATGGGCCGTGATGAGACAGGTTTGAAACGTGGCGATTTACCGCAGCCAAGAAGAGCAGATGACAGAAGCGGCATAAGGTGGCCTGTAGTTTCACAACATCAACGGTCACAAATTGCCACAGTAATACGGAGCTTCCCATACACTAAATGGCCAGGAAACCATACAAGCGCTTAAGGTCATAATTCCTAAGGGGGCCTTTTATGTGAGGGAGCCATATTGTAGATTTTAGTTGGGGAAACACAGCTGATGATATAAATCTCATCACAAGCAGAACATGAAGAGAGATTTTCAGCAGGTTTAGCAAGAAACGGACAGAGAAGGAAGGAGCACCTTCAGAACCTCCAGTCGTAAAGGTAGCTGGTTTGAACGACACATATTTGACCCGATACAGAGTGACAACACATCGCCGGAGGCACAATACTCAAAGCACAACGTATAAGCGACATAATGGCTTAGACGCTGTTTCAGTCCAAGAACTGGACATAGAATCTTCTGGTTAGCATTGTTACATTAACATTACACAAATAACTGCTAATTTAAATGTAAATGTAAACATTACTGGGCAGGCAGCAGTGAAAAACAGATCGATGGTGTAAAATGTATATAGATGCTCTCCGTGTTACAATATTTTGACTTTATGATGGGTAGAAGTTATTCACCTTCAACACATTATTCGATAAATTATGTGAGATATTTAACACTTTATTATAAAATAAGTCTTTGCGTTAATTTTGCCAAACTGTAATTTAAGGTTTTCTAAGCATGTTTAAGGTAAGCTATGCTATGATGTTTGTTTGGTTAGGTGTGCTGTATTGAAATGCATTTTTGCCTTATGATATTTTCGCCTTATGACACGTTTATCGGAACGTAACCTCATCGTAACTTGGGGAGCGTCTGTATAGATATTTACACTATGCACACTGTTGTTATATACAGGCACAGAAATTATCCAAGGTCCTTCACACAGATATCAGCCACAAACTGGCATTTCAAAATAAAACTCATTTTCCATTCATTTCTTTCTCCCAGGGCATTTGCAACGTTAAAGAGCTTTGCAAAGCTGGCTGAGCACCTGATTAAATTTGGGAAACCCAGTGAACAGGAAGGGCAACATTGCTTCGAAGACTAATTAGCAGCAATATCACACAAGGGCACGTGTAATATGGAAGGCAAAGCTGATCATTGCTATTAAGTGTAAATGTAGCAGTCACGATGGGGCAGGTGTGTCCGTGGTGAGACACCCCGGTGCATTTCGCTTCATAACAGCATGGTCGCACTGCATGACACCAGTGTCTGCATTCAGCAGTGAGATGGGCTTCTAATCGGTGGTGAAACTGCAAGAAGGCATCTCCCCAAACAAGCCGGTTAAACGGCAGCCTTCAGTCGACAGGTATCACTACATCTGACCCCAATACATCATGAAAGTGAACACTCAATCACCTTTTAAAGGCCGTGACCCGCAGACACGAAGCATGACAAGCAGTCGCTTTTAGGGCATCCCATAGTTGTCGTTGGTAACAGCAGCGCCTGTTCACATGGCAGTCCATGTGCACTTTCACTAGTTTCTGAGGACAAACAGCACGACAGACCCATTAATCTCACGAGATTAATCGCGAAAATGGTCACTGCAGAATTATGCCCACTGTTAGAGATCCAAAATAGATTCAGTGCTTGTCGGAAATCTCTTATTTAAATCTGTTGTAACTGGCCTGAATTATGCCAAAGTACCTGCAGATAAAGCTTTTAGTGTCTTGAACAGTTTCAAATTTCTAAACGTTGGTGATATCATTCTTACACAAAAAACATCAATTTTATTTCAGTACCATAACATCGGTTACAGTATATAGAAGACCAATCTTTTACTCTCTAAGATTAACTGGTTCGTGATCGCGGTGGTTTTTTAAAGACAACTTTTCCTCATTACAACATAAGGGTTTGGGTTAACACACTGAAATATCGAAGGAACACTTGTTTGCCACGCACCTTTCACTTTTATACGAAATGGGTTTTTTTTACTGAACGGTAACTACACTCCGCGTTGCACACCGATGAGAAGGTAACTTCACTGAAATCAACAGATGATGCATTAACAAAAACTACGGGGAAAGCAATGCTGGATCCCCATATGTCACTAGCAAACGCATTTGAAATGGTTACATTTCCTCAATTGGGTTTATATTTTACAGCGTACATCGCCTATCGATTATACGAAGGGACATTAATGACATTAAAAAGCCACCTGCAAGAGGGTCGCTCTCCGACCACATGTTACACTTTTATATGTGAGATCCGATCAGTACCTGGCTCACTATATGACATCAATACAGACAGAATGCAAACAAAACCTGACCTGGAGAGAGAAGAAATATGCCATCAGCAGAAGGTCACCTGGACCGGGCAAGCGAAGCCACGCTGACCAGAATGATGCATACTAAGATATATTAATATGAATACTAGGATGTGTTAATATAATGAATACTAGTGTGCCTATTAGGATATGTTATTCTGACGAATATTAGGATGTGATATTAGAATGAATACTGGGATGCATATTAGGACGTTTTCCCGACTAAATGTAATCGGACTTCCACCGTCGTCTCTGTCCCCCCCCCCCAACAAATACCGTGCCTTCCATCGCCCCCGTCCGAGCAGCGCCTGCCTGTGGCCTGTCCCCTGCTGCCCAGCGCACCGGCACAGCCCGGGGATTTGGGGATAAATAAGGCTCGATGGAGCGCGATGCGGTGAGCGGCATGGCGCGGGAGCCATGGCGTGCGGGCGGCGGCGGGCGCCGCCACAGTGTAACGCCGCGCGGGGAAGGCGCGGACACTCACCCGCACAGGAGCACTACTATCAGGCACGGCAACAACACGCTCAGCCTCTTCATTATCTTCCCGCGGGGACCCACATCCTCGCTCTTTCCTCGCTTTATGTTTTATTTTTGCCTTGGTTTCTCTGCTTCCCGTCGCTCTTTCTCCCCAGGCAGCCAGATTCGACCGCGATGCGTGTCCGCTTCCACGTTACCGCGCCCCCCCCCTCGGCGGCTGCTCCTTCCCCCCCAGCGAGGTGCCGATAGTCTGGCCGCCCCAGCTCCAGTCGCTGCGATTCCGCTTTCTCTGCTCGCCACCCCCCGCCGCCCCCGTGACGCGGCCGCTCTCGGTTCCTCCCCCTTCGGCCCGGAGCCGGAGTCCCCGCGTCACACCGTATTCTGTGACCGTCGTAATGTGCGACTCCCCGCGCGCCGTTTCACATGTCACTGGGAATTAACGCAAGGTTCTCGTTCACGTGCACCAGCCCTCTGCGCATTTTACGTAGCGTAATTTGCGCACCATGTTTTACCTTTTTCTAGGCAGCAGCGCTTCCGCTTTCTGTTCCGTCCTAATGTTGCTCTCAGGAGCTGTGATGGGATATAAGTCTTCGTCATGTTCTTTGAAAATCGAAATTCGCAAATTATATAGGTGGCTAAATTTGTGGGTATTTCTGAGCTGCAAAACATGTAACCGATGTCGCGACTATTTTCCACGTTTGTTCACTTTTATTTTAGATTTTTTTGTTTAAGGGCAGGAGTGCAAACTAAACAGAATTAGCGGAAAAAGATATAGTCATTATGTAAATGCAGATTTAAAAACTGACATGACAGTTAATTTCCTTATCTTACTTTCTGTTACACAGCCGTTCATTTAGCTATTTTTGTAATGTACGATAAGGTGTACTGCGGTACACTACATTTACTGACACGATTAGGAATGTGTGAAATATGTAATGTTAATGTGACATTTATATTCTTCATTTTTGTGCGTGATTGCTGGCAGACATCCGACAGGCAGGGGGCGGCAGAGGGCCATTCACGATCGGCTACCGTAGAGCTTAAGCGCAGCGCAGAAAAGCCTTTCCGCCGGTCGGAAGCGGACGTAGTCGCTCGGCTGCAGTACGGTGCTTCGACTATCCTGTTCGTCGCCGTCGGCGTAGACCCGTAATCATGGGCGCCTTCGCGCTGCTGGCGGCTTTATTCGTGTCGGTGTCCATCACCGAGGTGGGGGGCGCCTTCTCGCAGTCCTTGGACAGCGATTTCACCTTCACCCTTCCCGCCGGCCGCAAGGAGTGCTTCTTCCAGACCATGAGGAAGGACGCCTCCCTGGAGATCGAGTACCAGGTGATCGGCTTCTCATCAAGTTTCATTTATAATACACCAAACCCATAACAAAAAAAAAAAAACAAATGATACGCGACACAGGAGACTTTAAACCGGCCGGTATCTCTTCGTGTGTTATTCCCAGGAACAGTTATCTTAGTTAAAGTTGAAGATGTTGGAGGGATTAAAAGTATTAGAGCAGATCGTGAGTTTCGGGTTTCGAGTTTTATTTTCACATGTGTTCCTCTGATCACCGTGAAATTCCGATGCCACAGTTGTAGGAATGGAGTTAACAGCACACTCAGCAGTGCAAGACAAACAGTAGTACAAGACGAAACTGCTATCAGAATGAGTAACAATAAGTAGCAATAACTATGTGCAATGGCGTAAGTACGCAAATGGACCACATAATGTCAAGCGAGGGTTATGTCACACTAGTGTTACACCATCTTGCACATCTTGGCAGTCTCCTCAGTTTGGGCAAATAAAAGGACATGTCTGATTATTTGTTGCTTGTGTAACTGCGGCACTGCAGAAGCTGCAGTCAGATTGGGGGACAGTTTGGGTATATGACATTTACTACAACTTTGCTGAAGTCTGTGACACCTTTCACTTTTTTATGGGGGCGGGGGGCTGGTGGTTCAGGAGGCAGCACTGTTGCTTCACACCTCCAGCGTTGTGGGTTCAAGTCCTATATTTACTCTGGATTTGCATGTTTCCCAATCCAGTCCTTGGGGATCCCCAGACATTCCACATTTTTGCTCCCTCCTGGTTCCCAGTGCATCTATACAAAGCGATTCTGTGTTTTTGATTGGCTGGGAGCTAGGAAGGAGCAAAAATATGGACTATCTGGGGGTCTCCAAGAATTGCGTTGAGAAACCCTGCTTTAAATTGCCCATAGTGTGAATATATGCTCCAGGCCCCCAAGCAACCCTGACCAGGATAAGTGGTTTGAAGATTGATGATTTTCTGTGACCATGAATCGTCTAAATTTGCTTTATCTCAGGATGCAATCAGTCACATCACTCCCAAGTCTCTTCTGCCCGTCACTAAACAGCTCCAGCAGTTCAACAAGTAGAGCATTATACAGTAAATCAAAGGTTTTGGGTTGAAATCCCGGGCATCACGTAAATGTATAAAGGATCATTTGGCTTTATTTGCTGGTCCCTCTGTTAGGTTCTCTGACATCTGCCTTCTGTCTCCTGGTGACCCTTAGGTGCTGGATGGGGCAGGCCTTGACGTGGACTTCTCCCTTTCCTCACCCAGTGGGCATGTGCTAGCCAGGGACCACAGGAAGTCGGATGGCGTTCACACGTAGGTGGCGCTGTCTCTCTCTGATTGGCGAGTTGCAGCTGAGATCCTCCCCCATTTACCACGTTGTCGTTTTTGCTTCTGCAGGGTGGAGACGGACGACGGGGACTACATGTTCTGTTTTGACAACACCTTCAGCACTGTCTCTGAGAAAATCATCTTCTTCGAGCTAATCCTGGACAACATGGAGGACGTGGAAGGCGACCAGGACTGGAAGGAGTACGTCCATGGGACGGACCTGCTGGACATGAAGCTGGAGGACATCATGGTAACTGAGGCTGAAACACCACTGCTCTTCTCCTTTCCAGATAAGACCTCCAACCAGGCCCAGTGGCTGTACGGCAGAGCAGTGTCGATTAAACCCAGCGCTGTCTGTGCCATTGGCATACGTGGCTGGTGACCTTGGGCAGAGGCCGTGTTGACACCGCCGTCTGGTCCCCCGGATCATGGTGGCCTCACCCGGGGTCACAGTGACCCAGCTAACAGCAGTGGATCCCAAAGAAGCCCGCCAAGAGCGCCCCAGTTAGAATGCTCCTGTAGTTTGTGTTTGCTAAGTAAACAAACGAAATGTTTGTGTGGTCAGAACCTGATGCAGTTCGCTCTTCATATCGGTCACTCTTCCATGTGGGTGTCATTTGGTGTGCTCATGTATGCGCGAGCCCATGCGTGTAAGACTCACCAGCACCCCACCCGCTCGTCTTGCAGGACACCATCAACAGCGTCAAGGCGCGGCTGGGGAAGAGTCTGCAGATCCAGACGGTGTTGCGTGCGTTCGAGGCTCGTGACCGTAACCTGCAGGAGAGCAACTACGAGCGCGTCAACACCTGGTCCTGCGTCAACCTGCTGGTCATGGTGCTGGTGTCCGGCCTGCAGGTGTACCTGCTGCGCAGCCTCTTCGACGACAAGCACAAGAACCGCACGTAGCATCCGCATGCTTGGGGGAGGGAGGGCAGAGTCTGACTTTATATGCGACGGGGGGGGGGGGCCCTCCTCATCTTTATATACGACCTGGGTGTTGGCCCTGCACGGCCGACGGACCACACACACACACACACACACATGCACGCACGCACGCTGTGAGGCACATTCTCCCAAGCTCTGTCCATCCATCCACTTTTCTCTAGAGGCCTGAGGTCAGTGGGACATCCTTTGCCTGTCACCCTAGAGTCTTTGCCTCCAGTTTCACACTGTTGAGTTGCTGGACGCGACACCCATTAACACTCGTTAAACTCCTTGGGACTGTTCGCTGTTCTTCCCAATATCCAGGTTCCCATTCTAGTGGTTTTAATTAGATCTCCATGCTGCTGACCTAACGGAGATTGAGACCCAGGGCTATAATTTTAGTTGGGAAATGAATTACTTTTATATTCATCTTAATTTGTAAGAAATGGGTCATATTTAATGCTTTGTATGTCTATTTGACACTAACCCCTAATATGTTGACCATGTGACTGTTTACAGGCCTCCAGGCTGTACTTGCTGTCACCCCCTGGTGACAGCATCCTGTCCATTAGTGAGACAGGAAGTGCACCCCCTATAATGTGCTGTCGTGTACTGCACATAGCCTGCAACCAGAGCCTGTGGAGATAAATGCAGACTGGCTGTCCATGCTAACCGACAATGCAAATATACGCCCTGATAACCGCAGAGTGCAGGGGCGTAGAGGAAGGCAGAAGCAGCCATTAGATCTTTGCCATGCATGATTTATGGGCCGTAATGGATGACAGACCAGGCGCTGCACGACACACCTCTGCTTTCGCTCCTGAAGGGGGGCAACGTGGCTGGTTTCGAGTTCCTGTGTTTCCATCTATAGCTCAGAAAGGCATTCCTGTATAGGATGTGGTGCCTGTTAGCAGGGGCCAGAACTGCGTTGTGGGTCTGCTAGTCAGTCTGCGTCGAGGCTAAATGATATCTAGGGGCAAATAAAAACAGCAGGTAGATGCTTACTAAGCTCACTTGAGTAACAAAGGGAGTCCAGTGCAAAATGCTGCAAATTCTTGTGGGCAAAACTTAGAAAGAAATGGTAGCATTAATTCACCCCAGCCATTTCTGTGACCCAAACACGATGGGGTCAGTGGCAGAGGGACCCCTTTCTGTTTGCTAATAACTCAGGATAATGTTACAGTGCCACTGAGCATGACCCTTGGACTTAACTAGAGATAAGTGGAATTGCTGCAGTTTGGAGAAAGACTACTAAAATCTGTCCCTGACGTCACAGCAGGCTAGGGGATCGAGGTCCCAGCCTGACCTGGGAGGGGTTCGGCTATGTAAAGGGATGGTACCATAGCACTGTATGCTAAATTAGCTCCTGGGCTGCGCATTTCATGCTAAGCAACGCCTTAATTTACTAACGTCAGGCAGGACGGTGGCACGTAGAGCCAGAAGTTTGGGAAGATGAGCACATCTTAGACCCATCTTCATGTGCTTGTCTGCATGCAACGCAGATGGCTGTGAGCAGATGAATAAAGACACCTTAAGAGTCCAGCCTTTGTACTCACGGATCTCTGTCAAAGGCCTGTTTATGCAAGCGAATCGATGTTGAGCTCAAAATGTGAACGGACTCGTTTCCCACGAGGGAGGCAGACTGCTGCGTCTTGGCCACCAGGGCGGCGACTGGCAAGAGGCTGCCCTGCGTGCGGCATCATCCTGCGCCCTGTCGCCGCTCTGTACCCCTCCGTCAAAGTGCCTCCATTTTTACCGTCAGTATTTGTATTCGCTGGTTTTACTCGCACCTGCTTTATATTTGGGCAGACTGAGTGTAATGTAACTAAAGTCAAATAAATGTTTATCGTTCATATATCTGTGTCTGAAAGTGTTTAAATACTGGAAAGTAAACTGAAAAACAAGGTAATTTGAGGTAATTTAATTTCAAGTAAGGACTGGTTCTGTTGCAACACATTTAACTAGAAATTTTGCTCCCAGGATGCACTATTCGTGGCATTTAATTTAGCATAAAACTTTATTAAGAAAATGTGGCAATGATAAAGACATTTTCTATGAATAGTGCCATTTTCATAAGAAATGGAATTTTAGGGTCACTTGCATGAGTGTCCAAAGTCGCAGCTGATCATTGTTTTCTGTACTATCATGCAGATCTCTGTTTACTGTAATCACAGTGCTTGCTATTAATATAGCAAAAGGGTCACACACATCCCCAAAAAAGGCACCTAATGAGTAGTAATCCAAATAAGCTGAAAGTAAGTGAAGGTTAGTCTTTCCCGTTCGCCCTCGGAAACGGAGCTGTTGGCATGACAGTCCTATACGATAGTAGGTAAACTCAAAACAGCTCGCTCAAAGCAGGCACGAACGCATTTTTCCACCTCAACATCAATCTCATCGCCAAAGGAATTACTCATAATTTTGCTATCAGAAAAGATATTCATTTGTCATTAGCGAATACCTGAAAGTTTATTATGTGACAATATAAATACATCACTTAAAGCAAACCCCGCGCCCCTCACCAGGGGGCGCTCCCGCATTATCACGCCGTCATTCCAAAGGACGACCGCTTCCGGGTGCTGAAGCGCACAACAATCAGTCGGATCGTGGCGAGTATTTTACAGGTTTGTACAAATTGACAGTAGAACTCGAATAGAAAATTTAATGACATCGTTTGCTCTTGTTATTTCAGTAATGGCAAGTACGTCTGCAGGTAGAGAGATTTTACTGTAGCTCGACGTCTGATCCATTTATTATTCGCCTGGTAGATGACGACATTGTCGGACGTTGCACTGAAATTTTTCCTACCTACGGAGAACATCACGCTTCATTCACGACTACATCTCGATATCTAGTGCAGTTTATTAACGGAACCTATTGGATGTCTGTATTACTGGGCTGCGCGCTCTCGGCTTACTGCCCCACGTCTCCCAACAGCTGCATGCAGCTGCTGTAAGGGTGATTCCTGTTCTGACGGGCCATGGGCGCGGA
Source organism: Mormyrus proboscirostris (assembly GCA_026779585.1). Classification (NCBI taxonomy): domain Eukaryota; kingdom Metazoa; phylum Chordata; class Actinopteri; order Osteoglossiformes; family Mormyridae; genus Mormyrus; species Mormyrus proboscirostris. The sequence goes on along the minus strand of JAODKF010000038.1, from coordinate 19,086,171 downwards.
CGGCGCCCCCTGGCGGAAGGTGCTGTACGAGCGCCAACCCTTCCCCGATAACTACGTGGACAGTCGCTTCCTGGAGGAATTGCGGCGCAATGTGGGTGTACGGAGATACCGCTACTGGGCCGTGGTGCGGGAGGCAGGCCTGGTAGCTCAGCAGCTGTCCTGTGTGGCTGTGGTTCTCACATTGTGGTCCTACATGGATCAGGGCCAGCTGGCCCCATCCACACTGCTGCTGGGCAGCGTGCTGTGTGCCCTATTAGGCTACGGGTTGTACCGTGCCCTGGGCAGGGGCCACAGCGGGGAGCGGACACGCTGCGCCGACCTTCAGAGCGCCACCATCTTCATGGCCTTCACCTTTGGCTTCTCGCCGGTGCTGAAGACGCTGACAGAGTCGGTGAGCACGGACACGGTGTACGCCATGGCGGCGCTCATGCTCCTGGCCCACCTGGTGTCCTTCCCCTACGCCCAGCCCAGCCCGCCAGGCAGCTTGTCGCTCAACGCGGCCCTCTTCGCGTCTGTGTGCCTGGCCTCCCGCCTGCCAGGGGCGCTGTACGTCTTCGCTATGATGACATGCGCCATGCTGGTGTTTGCTCTCTGGCCCTGTCTGCTGCACCGCCTGCGCGACGTAGCCCCGTGCATCTTCCCCTGGGCTGCGGCGCTGGTGTCGCTGGGGGGCGTGGCCGGCCTGGCCAGTCTGTCCCCGGCGGGTGCTCTGCTCCTGACCCTGACGCTGCTGGCCCTGACTCTGCTCTGCCCCCTGCTGCTACTGTGGCTGCAAAGGCACAAGGACAACATTCACGGTCCCTGGGACGAGGCGGAGATCCACGAAGACCTGTCCTGCATCCTGCGGGGGAAGGACTGATGGCACCCTCCTCAGGACACGGCTGGGGGGCAGAAAGCCAGCAGTTGAGCCCCCTGCAATGATCATGGCTGTGTCGACGTTGCGGCCCCCTTTTGTAGGGCGCAGCACGATTCAACCCGATTTAGTGAATGAGATGGAAAGAATTATATGATAAAAAGGTCCAGATGAGCCTGAGGACTGGCAGAGGTTTCATTTAATGCATCAAATACTGGAAGCTTTATACTTTGCAGTTTGAACATTACAGTTGCATGTTCTGTGTTCTTTGTCTGTGTTGTTTTAATATATTTTAAATAAAATAGCCTTACCTGCACGGTATTCTGGATCATGTCACAAACGTAATATATATGTGACAGGAATAGAGTACTTTATGGTATTTAATGGGAAGATCTTAGTATTTCTTTTTTTACGATGGCTGACGCATGATGTAAGAATATGGGAATCGTGTGGCTTGTTTTGTTTTTCTGCTCATGTCTCCATCTTCTTGGTGATCAGGACCATCTATCCTTCATATCCCAATCAGACAAGGGCATCACAGTGATCATTGCTTGTGAGAGTTCCTCCTGTAGCTGCCACAGTTCCAGGAACCCTATTCATCATTAATTGCAATGAGTGTTATAAATGTTCATTTTAATGACATGTGGTACTGTGGCTGCAGGCTGTCAAGTTAAGTTTCTTGGTACACTTATGCACATTTAACAAACACTCAGGATGGATGGGAAGGTGAAATTTCTCAGCATGATGTATTAAGCTCAGTGTACTTGTGCAGTACCCAGGTGTCACCACTAGGAGTCACATCTGTATCTCACTTCAGCTGCTGATCCTCTGCAGCCCAGCAGAATTGGGGGAATCCCACAGATTATACCAGATTGTTTCTCCAGGAAAGGATGAGAAGCATTTTCCAGCCTCACATGCATTTAATGTGTTGATAGAAATATATAAAGTTTAGACAACTGGTTAGTGTGTTAACGTAAGAGGTAGTTCTATGGATAAAGAAAAACACATACTTAGCTAAAACTATTCTGTTCTAAGCTGAATTTTTTTCTCCCCCTGTTATGAAATACTAGCGTTCTTTGTACTGAAAACTACAAATGAAAAATATTTCATAGTATGACTACAGTTTTCTTTCCAGTGGACTGACATGTTTTATTTGAAAAAGCTACACGTATGAATGTGTAAAATACATCTCTCTTTCAGCCACTTCCCCAGTGGCTCAGAGAGAGTCTGTCCCAGGAAATACTTTTTATATATATATATATATATAATATGTTTATTTATATATGTTAATTTACAGAGAGAACAAACATAACAGTGAGTGGGAGGAGGTGTTACCCGGGATGGAGGGAGACACAGAGATGCAGACACTGTTTACCGTGGCCGGGATGCTCTTTGTCCCCGCAGGACATTCACACGTGATACACAGACGCGACACTGATATGTACAGAATGGCATGAAGGCGGAGCTCGGTCCAGCAGCCCGCAGCATGGGGGGGGCCTGATGACAGCGTGTCA
>JAODKF010000038.1:19048335-19059576 GCA_026779585.1 Mormyrus proboscirostris | reverse complement strand
TGGTGGCGGGGGTGGGGTGGGGGGGGGACAGGGATGTTTTGGTGGGTAACCAAGAAGCGTATGATGGTCTCCGGGGTCAAAGACTAAAAACAACAACACGAAGTGTACACTTACACAGCAGACCAATGTTTTCTGCTCAGTCATAAATGTACACAGGTCAAATTCATTGTGATCCCTTTCTGAATCCTAGATGCCCTCCAAACAGGCTAGGCTATAAGAAGACAGGCTACCTTTGTGTCTCCCTGCGACATCGACCATAAATACGTAAGGGAGAAGGAGACAAGGGTACAGCCACTCCTCCGTCTGACCTTATTTCAAAAGCCCATTTTCTCTGTAAGTTTGCACAATACTGCAAAGCTAAGGAATCCAGGAACAGGCTGCAGGCGCTGCCCCTTATTCAAACCATATTTGTGGTCAGTGTAGTAGTAATACATCAGTCTCAGTGGGACAGATTCTAATAAATATATTGAAGAAAAGCCAGTATCTCAGCCAGACTAAATATGTAGAACTTTTCATTGTGATTGGAAAAACAACAGAGACTATTAAATCTGGTGAGTGGAAATATCACCCTCTGGTGGTCGTTTCTTTAAATATGTCTGACCACCAATCCACCAGACAAGACATGGTTTCAGTCGGTAGTGAGCAGCGTGTAGGCTAATGTGGATGGGTAAAGTGCATATTTACACACTGGCGCCCCCTTGCAGCCACAGGGAGTGAAGCACCCGATGCTGAAACTCCAGCACATAGCTGTACCTGCATTGGAGCTGATGAGCTGCAGGACCAGCGGCCGGCGGGTGACGATCCCAGAGCCTCTGGGCAGGAAGTCCCTGCAAAACAGGCATTGTCGGAAAAGGAGAAAACCAACACTGCAACACGCCCCCCCCCCCCTCCCGGCCCCCAATCCTCAGCACCTCCCGCTCCGTCGTTATTGTCCCAGTCTACTGCAATGACCTTGAAAGACCTACTGCCCCTCCCTGAGAGGCTCAGTACCAGATTGCCCGTCTGGTCAGAACGCAAGCAGACCCATATACACCGGAACACCTTTGTTCAATTTGCATGGCCGCCCTGAAATCCTCTGTTTATGGGTCACTTGCACCTGAATGTTCTTTAAAGAACAATGTCAGGTTTACAGTCATTTCAACAAAATCACCATCAATAAAAATTAAGAAAATACTGAGGCCCATAAATGCTAAGATAACACATGTACACATGTAGTATGCACTAGACATAGAGATACTGGCATCAAAAGCAACATTATTATGGAGCATCAAAGGAAATAATGACACAAGGAAAGCTGCTGGTTCAAGAAATAATCACTGAAACGGCAAAGTGTGGCACAAAAATAAATCTAACTGCAGTTTTTAAGCACAGCTGGACATCATGGAAAACATGCTGCCCTCAGTTATTATATTTGGCCACCTCACCACGAGTGAGGTGACAGACCCAAAAGAATAGAAGCCACAAAGGGTTACTTCTCCAACACTCCTCTCATCTGCTAAGAAACAAAGTCAGAGAGAATCATGTCATGAATTCACTCTTCCCAGTCTGGCAACGTAAAAGGCAGCAGACCGGCAGATACATGCACATTTTACTGAGATCTTTAATTATAATAATTATAATGACACTGCATACACCGACAAAGAGAGATGCCAGGTGTATTTATGGGCGAACTCATAGCTCATCTTTCCCTGCCATTTTGTGGTAAGGGGACATGTACGCATTTGATGAAAGAGAGCGAGAGAGATTAAAAGCTGACAGGGAGGCGCCGCCAGGGAGGAGACCCAGTTAATGAGCACAACACGAGATAGGGAGTGCACCCAGCAGGTGAGAGCTGTCCTACATACCCCGCGAAGCCAAAGACGCCGTTCGCTAGCAAACCGCTCCACATAATGCAGTCTTTCTTGTACAGAATATACGACATGACGCTCATGGTATAAAGTGCTACTCTCTACGGTGAACTTAGTATTTCTTTGTCGGTTACTTATTTCAAAGCTCCAGTGTCTTCAGGTTATTGATGAAGACCAACACGATGAAGACATAATCCAAGTCCCAATGAATTACCCAATGAATATCCAACAAAATTAAAGTGGTAAGAGTATTAGGTATTTGACGCCTCTATACTATAATCTCATTTGCAATTGTCATACTAGCCCTGAAATTTGTCTGGCTAAAAGATAAATATTTTCTTCATAAATTCTTAAAACCATCAAAAATTAAACAGAAATGTAAACACAACCTGCCGTAAAACTGGCGTTTTAATGTTTTAGATTCTTTAAAATTATCATGTAATTTTACTTTAAATCACCAAAATAGTACTGTTCTTTAGCTTTATTTAAATTTGAGTATACCATCTGAGCGTACCATAATGCTAAAATAGGGTATTTCAATTATACATTTTCTTACACGAGGGAAGCCCAGTCTGGCAGTGACATGAGCATGTCACTATGGAAACTGCAGCATTTTACTGACATACTGTAACGGTGGGCCTGGCAAGCTGTGCCAGTGTAAACAGAGACACCCTGCTGAGCCAGGAGCTCCGTCAGTGCCCTTCAGGCTAATTCAGCAGCACCTGCATATCAGATGAGCTGAATTATGCTCAAAGGAAGCGCAGAAGGCCTGACCCCAGCAGGTCTGTGTGACGGATGGGTAGATCAGTGCAGCACGCTATAACTCCCCTGAGACCAGCGCGCTCCAGGGCACCTTGAATAATCAATTTTTCAGCCTCTTTCCTCTCTTATTTGCTAGATGCATGCAAAGTGACTTTTTTAAGGTAATGTTTACTGAAGCACTGCTCCCTAGCTGCAGCTTTTTAGTTTCTGAATCTGAGGTCTTTGTTATCTGAAGGATAACGACACAAGCAGACAAACTTTGGAGTCTATGACCATGGTACTAATTCCATAAAGTGTGTTTAATTACTGCCACTGCATGAAACACTGTGAATTAATATTACAATACTTTGCCAGGAGCACAACCATGCTTACATCTTTATGCATGCACTGAGAGGTCTATGAGCAGTATATATATATATATATGTGTGTGTGTTCAACCCCAAACTACCTCACAGCTACAGTTTCCTAATATTACCCATAACTTTAAGAGGGCATTTGAGCAGACTGACCTAAGTGCCTGATATTCAATACCAGATGTTCAATTTACAATTTAAAAAACATGAAAGACAATGAACTTTTCAATATGCTAATGAAGCAAATTAAAAGATACACAGGTTCACACATCAACATTTGCCTCTATAATGGTGAGATGTGTAAGAACATGAAATCAAAGCAGAATGAATGGAAGAAAAACCCGGTGATTACGAATGACTGGCAAAACTATGGACTGGCCATGTGGTGTGTGACCAGCCCATCTCACCAGCAGGCCCACTTGGCACATTCTACCCGGCTAACTGAATGAACGTGAGACGCGACACACTGCTCTAAGCTCCCTGACTGACTGGTTGACTTAACACCATTCAGTTCATGAATATGACAGAAAGGTAGACATGACACCTTCCCAATTTGCCCAATGACAAGTGACAAGGCAGATGGAGTGCTATAACACAGACATGAGGCTGTGCTTCACTGAGGTTCCAGGTAAACAAATCCCTATTTGTTCATTTCCAATTCATGCATAGAAAACGATATTTGCTAAAAATGGATACATCTTAATTTCTGGTCACTCTGACATAGAATGAGAAATACCCCTGCAGATAAGTCATTTCCTAAGAAATACCGGCTTTTTGGGATAATGTAGCCAGAAGCAGAAATGAAAGGAATGAATATATATACAGAAAGAGAACCCAATGAAAGAGTCCCAAATGTCACCCAAGCACTTAGACCTAGTTAGGGCACTGCCTTGACATTGTTCATTTTCCACTCAAAGCTGTCAGGTCTGCAGGGAATATTAGCAGAGTTCTAACTCGTTGTGGGTGTTGCCTGGTAATAGAGGTAAATTTCATAGTTACTGCTCTCCCTACACAGCACAGCACAGCACAGCACAGCACAACAATCTCAGCACTCACTTTGCAATAATTCTCTATTTGCTGGTCACCAGATTGGCCCATTTGGGAATTCTATTTAGGAAACTGATTCTAGCATGCTGTAAAAAAGATCCACTTGAATTCTGTGCCAAGCCTGGTCGGCATTCTCCATTCCATGTGCAGGTACCACTCTCCTCTGTCTGGAGATGTGTGCGCATGTTTTTGTGTGTGCGTCTGTCACCTGCCCAGCCTCAAGGTCGCCTTCACCAGTACTGCTGCGGTAGCCACGGCTGCCGAGGCAAATGACACAGCAACAAATGGCAGAATGCAGAAGAGTCCATACCCACCTCAGTGCAAGTTGAGACAGCAGGAGCTCTACAGAGCCCCAAAGCTTCTTCAAAGCACTACAGTGCATCTGAATTACCAGCCAAATGTATCAAACTGTGCTTAAATTACATTCAGTTTAGCATATGATGGGCACAGTCTATAAACTGCACTTGAAAAGCTCAATACTGTAACTGAAATTACAATGAACACTTATCCAATGAGGGACATGGACCTCGTACAGCAAAGCACACCCCAGACTGAACATGTTTAAAAACAAAAGGAACATACTTACATATACAATATCACATACAACCAGAAATTACTACAATAATCCAGTTATAATAATAATCACTACAGTAGGTGGACTCACAGTTCACTTCCAATTTCATGACTATGATGAGGATCAAATAAAAATGTCTGCAACATTTTTTAAATCCAATAAATAACACAGGTAATGTCAGAAACACAGCTTTAGAATGGCCCTGGGTGGGACAGTGCCGCCATTGGCTATGTGGCTTAAACCTGCATGTTAAACCTGCCAGCTGTTTTGAAGCGACACTCCTCTCATTACTAGGTAACAGAGTTACACAGCAGGCAGTGGGTTTATTTGAGGTGCCTGGTTGTTTACTCAATCTAATTCAAATGCTAATGCTTCCTCCTTTCCTCTTCACAAAGCACCATGAGTCACCTTTATTCAGCATTAAACACTGCAGACGAAGTATAGAAGTGGGTCTTTCTATGAGGCTAAATTACAGTGGTGTAGGATTTGGTTTTCTGTTCTTAAATTCAGACACAAGACCATGAGCTACAGGTATGAAGTTCTGCTCTAGAGTAAAGCATCCACAAATTGAGTCAGAAGATCATGGCACCAACAATATCACCTGCAAAGAGATAAAGTTTATATTATAAAGATATTTAAAGATTTAGACTGGTTATTTTCGGATGAGGTCACTCCTTGCAGAGAATGAACTGGGTCTCATACACGTGATGCAATGTCAATTTTAGATGGTCACAGATCATAATGTCAGGGTGAAGGAATAGTAAATAAATAAATAAATAAATAAATGATACAGCAAAAACTGCAGGTTAGCTTAGGATGTAGTGGGGAACAGTGGTGCTGTGTTCACAATGTTCAGCATGGTGATAATGTGAGCGTTCACAATGGGAGGTGGAGGTTTTATATGCATCATGAAAAGACGTGGGCAGTAATTCCAAATACATGTTCATTTTTCCCATATCAAAATTATAAAAACATTTTGGATAATTAATTATGACAATCTGCTCAAGCATGCACAGTGCAAGCAGACTCACTTGCATGTCATCTAAGCATTGCAGAGGCATGTTTACATGCAAACATGAACGCATGTGATGTGCTGTCAGGATGTCATTATCAACAAGCAGCACATACTGTACAAACCATCCAAGCCTCATCACCAAATGGGTAGAGCAGGCCATCACCATGCAAACCCTGAAACTGCTACCACCCCCCATCCCCCCACACTAACACAGATTCTACTAATGCAGACTAGAAACAGGGATCGAGGAAGTGAACATTCAAAAACTAAATATCCTACATTTCACTTAGATAAGTATCTATCTATCTTTCTATCTATCTATCTAAACAATGTGTGCATGTGTACAATAGGCAGACTGAAGACAAGCAGCGCGTCCTGAAGAACATGTCTTTAGGAGGAAATTAGCGGGCATGTCCTACAGAAATAATATCCCAATTACTTTGGGAAAAGTGCATTAACCCTTTTCCGCACACTATCATCCATTCACGGGGGGGGGGTCACTGGTGGTTCCTCCAAGCCCCAAGAAAAACATACTCCCAGAGAGACCCCTCTGCAAATGCCCAGACATTTCATTTTCTATGTGTACACGACCTGAAAAAATACAATAGACAGGACACAATTAAACAAGACACATGGGTTCCTGGGAGAGCATCACACCGCAGAAAAACAAAAAAGGAAACACTTATTCCCTTGACAAAGATGCAGGATTGAGATTACCACAAACAGCATGCATGTGGTACCCTGGATCCAAACAGCTGCTGTATTGTTAGGCGTGGGTCAGACACCAACATATCAGATGCACAGGTCCTTCGGGTACGGGGGGGTGATGGTTATGACGGTCAATCCCGCAGCCTACCTGCCGACGAAATTCTCAAGCACGGAGCTCTTCCCTGCGCTCTGGCCGCCGACCACCGCGATCTGGGGCAGATCTAGATTGCAGCTCTGGCCGATGGCGCTGAAGGCGTCTTGCAGCCGGTTCACCAGCGGAATCAGGTCCTCCATCCCGCGGTTACCCATGGCGGATGGGAGGGAGGGGGGATGGCGACAGGGATGGCCAGGCGGTGAGGTTTCAAAGCCCAATCAGTCGGCTGCTGGAGACACCAGCACCATGGAGCCTGGAAAGCATGGTGATGTTATGGGAAACTGGTCTCCTGTCACGCGCGGTAACGGCCGTCAACTAACCAACCGACCGCCTGCTAAGTGACTATAAATCATTTGTTTTATTTATTTCTATTTACCTAGTCCGAATATCCGATGTCCGGGTCCGAACACAGGAAAATAACAGTAACTGGATCAGAGCCCGGCCCGGCACCACGGTGTGCTTTGTTATTGCTATCTTTCAGTTACTGGGTTGCCCGGCGCTCTTTCTGTAGCGAGTTCTGGAAAAAAAGAATACTCGGTCCGGCGGGGTTCGGTTCTGGGTCGGTTCAGTTCGGCTCGACCCAATTCGATTTGGCTCGGCTCTGCCACCGCGACGGACGCAGCTTTGGCTCCAGCACCACTCCTGACAGCCCAGTTAACGGTCTCGCTTGCGCGCACGCGCGGGTACGAGCACGCGCGACGACACGCCTCCGGCGAGCAGACAAGCGCGCCGATGACCAATGGCCAGAGCCGAACGCCGGCGAAGACCCCGCCCATCCATCTCAGTCCTATATAAGTCACACCCACGTACGAAGGGCTCGCCTCCCTTCGGTATGTACATGGCAGTACTGCTGCAGGCCATGGGCATATAAATAACACGGCGCTAGTTCGCATGCCACAATAAAAAGAACACTACGGCAGCGTGACTGAGATTTCTCTGGTCAGTAGTAGTACAGCAGTGATACCCCTGAAAAACGACTTCAATTATGATTTTGCAAAATGAGATCTGGACCAGCGCACATCTAGCGCTACATTTTCATGGTACAAATTCTTTTCCTGATTCGGTTGCTTCACACACAAAATCAAAATATATTTTAGTACTAGTGGAAATCAAGAAATATTTAAATAGCAAACGCTGATATTACGAACATTTTCAGTGATGCCCATTCAGTCTAAAAGTGCTTAGGGTGTCACCTCTGAAATTGCATACCTACCAGTGCACTAAAAAACCAAGGGAGAACTTCTGAGACAAGAACAACTCTGTACCTGGTTCACTCTAGTGGCATTCAATAATGTATCTAAGAAGCCAGATAAAATAGTAAGACAAACTGAAACGGAATGGATTATTATTTGAAATTATTTAAAATCCAGGTTAAGGAAGAGGTGCAAAACTTATACTTAAATGGCAACATACACCTCACACTATCCCTCAGATGCTTATGTTGGTCAGTGTTACAGCATTGGCTATTTGGAGGGGATGGGTGCGGTCTGGATGGGATGCCAGGCCATCAGAGGGCGCTCACACACATTATCAGCAATTCGGAGACACCAAGTCAAAATAGCCATTTGTCTTTGGACAGTGAGCACCAACCGGAGTGGCTGGTGCAAACACACACAATACGAGCTGGATTCAAAGGCCCCGTCATGATCATAGCAATGGTCCCCTCTAAGCCAGCATCACAACAGCAACCAGGAAATGCAGCAGAGCTAGCTATCAACTTATATAGTAAGTGGGTAACAGGCGTCATTATTAAACTATTAATACCCAACGCTGTTTATTACTCTTTATTACTTTATTGTGTACTGTACTATTATGCCAGTATATTGTTGTATCTAGAATCTGAATTTCCTAAAGGAACCTTCCTGAGGGATTAATAAAGTCTGCTTGTCTAAACCTTCCAGTGTGAAAAACAAGCAAAAGAAAGGATCTCATTTTAGAATAAAAGCCTTTTAATAAAGTAATTGAGGAAGATATGAACACACATAAAGAATCCTGGGAGACATCTTTTATTTTTCCATTATTCCTACCATCCTTTAATCGCTGCTTGTCATTGCCGCCTTGAGAAATCCATCCAGTTTCTGCACGACATCGCATTATCTTTCAGTACTTTCTCACTGTCATTCAGTACTTCCATTCTTCTCCCAGGACTGAATCTCAGGCAATTTTCAGATCTTCCAGCAGTGCTGCAACGTCAATCTGCGCTTTATGGGACACGTCTGACGTGTGCAGCGCTCCCTGCAGGCGGCGGCTGGCCTTTCGCAGCTCCTCGGGATTCGCGCGGTCTTTCTCTCCCTGCTCGCCCCCTCGGCGGATGCACAGGACGACTTCGTTGACCTCCCCCTCGATGTCCCTCGACATCACGCAGGGGAAGACGTCCCTCACCCGGCCCAACACGCGTGCCCTCAATGCAGAGTCACGGCACACGAGGTTCAGCATGAACACGCCTGAGTTAGTGAGAGAAAGAGTGTGAGAGAGATTAGGACTGTTACCAGAGGGATGGGCTTCTGTACTCTAAATAATTATCCAATTATCCAAAGTTCATCTGACATAAATAAAAGACACACTTGTTAACATAAGAGCCCTGCTAGGCCTTCCACAGGTTACTCTGGGTGCCTGCAGTCCTGCAGTCTTTTAATGCTTAGTAGCTTTCCATAAACAAACGAGGAAACAGCCATTCCAGCTGCAAACGTTCCGCTAATTCCACGGTGACGTTCTGATTATGTTACACTTACTTTGCTGGGCTGTCATATGCAAGAGCTAGCATTAAGGCCAATTCACACTTCACTCTTCCACGTGCGATTTGTGACGTGCACAGGGTAAGGCGATGTAATTTCATCATCGGGGGGTTTGCGCTGGATGGCTGTGGATGGTACATATGCAGCCAGGAGTGTTTTTTGTCTGCTGCATGACAATGTTTAATTATTGCCTGTAAGTGGCACCATTGAGTTTCACAGAGCAATGGTTGACCCAGAAAGAGTAGAAGAGTTATCGTTGTAGAAGTTGCAAAGGTATCTGCATATCTAATTTTTAATGTCCAAATAACTTCTATCTCCCAGACATTATACTGCGCCTGCTAATTTTTTTGTAAGGATATTGGATTTAGAGACGTTGAGGTATGCCGTATTACCTTAATACCATCCAAGCCTTAACTAAAAGAAAATCTGTTCATAAAAGATTTCCAGTTTTGCTACACTGCATGTATTGGTGTTTGTTGCAATACATCTGCCCTCTTCTGGTCTGGTGGAATGTCACTGCTGCATGCATGCACTGACTGCGATTATCTACATCCACAGCCAAATGTAGTATGAACACAAGCTGCAGCGCGGATGACCGTCCACCGCCTGAAAGCGCACAGGGAAAAGTGAAGTATGAACTAGCCTTTAAAAGCAAATAAAGACTAGAAGAGTTTCAGACACTACAAATTGCCCACAAGGTTCTAGACACCTGGTCACAGAACATAAGCAAGTGGAACTTTTCAAATACTTAGTAAAACATGACTAGTGGCTAAATTTTTATCAGTAATAGGGATACAAGCACAGAGAGGAATGTTTATGAAATACTGGGGGTCAATCTGATTAAACGTGAAATAAAATGAGATGCCTTACCGCGAGCAGACAGCAGATTGCGTACTTTCTCTAGGAAAGCCATTTCCACAAAGGCAGGTGGAGGGCAGCTCATTCCAAGGGTGGGGTCCTTACAGTCCACGTCAAACATGATGACATCATAAACACATCCGCCTGCAGCAAGTGTTAAAAGGAAGGGGAATGTATGACAACAAGACCAGCGACGGTCATTAGAGACTCCTGAGCAAATGCCAACGCAAACCACCAGGAAACACAAACCCACACCCTAATCTCCCTGTCAACATTTCCAGGGTGCTGCGGCAGTTTCAGCTGGCTCGTAAGCAGGGGTAATTTACCCCTCAACTTATTATGACCATAATTTAATCTTGACACCTCAAAGAGCTAAAATAAAATGTTCCTTCATTTTACAATGTGCAAGCTGTATATCAGTGGACGAGGAAAACTGAACACGATACAACAATCTCTGACATTCTTTGTGCTGTTGCTGTTTATTACTGTCTAAATGTGTGTTGTGCTGTAGTAAACCTGCAATTCCATGGAGATTACTAGAGTATTTATTTATGTACCTACCTATCTAGTATGCTGATCTCCAGTGTACACACATCACATATATATACAGCTCTAAAAAAAAATTAAGAGACCAATGTATCTTGTTTAAAATATCTGCATTGTCAAATCCTGATTTAATCCTCGTTCTGCTGCCAGAAGGTTACACTGTGAGACAGGCTGCTTCCAGGCTCAAAGTTTCTAAGACAGCAGTAAACAAGAACAAGGTGAAGCAGGAGACACTGGCAATAACTAAAAACCAGCCAGATAGAGGGCAGAAGCAACTATCTAATGCCAGAGAAGACTGTTAACTTAACCAGCCTCATAAATCACAGGATGACCTCAAGTGACCTTCAAAAAGAATGGGAAACATTAAGTGGTGTGAAGTGCAGTGATAGGACAGTTCGTATCAGGGACCAAGAAGCAGGACTGATGTCCCATGAGAGAAGCCCTTCATTAATGAGAAATTGAGAGGCTGCAGTTTGCATATATTTGCATATATCTGCTCATTGTAATTGGGATAATGAGGGAATAACACACACCTGGCCATGGAACAGCTGAGAAGCCAATTGTTCCATTACTTTTGGTCCCTTAACAAGTGGGGGGCACATATGCAAACTGTTGTAATTCCTACACCGTTCGCCTGATTTG
>JAODKF010000038.1:19020810-19034676 GCA_026779585.1 Mormyrus proboscirostris | reverse complement strand
CCTGCTTGTCAGCAGATACTGACTGCTGACATTACTGCTGTTGTCGGAACAGGGAACCATGCCTAGTTCCTTCTGCTTTCATTAGGCTTATTTATTTGCTTGAACTGTGGACCCAGGTTTGGAAAACGTAGAAAGATATAATTATCTGGTCTGTGTGTGTGTGTATATATATCCTGCCTTACTGCTATTAAGGTGGTTGGTTCTTTCATTTACAATGGTAAGGTGTTTTCTGCTGCTCTTTCTGTTGACGTTGCATTGGGGTATGTTGCTGCTGCAGCTATGGATCTGAGCACATACTGCATGTCAGAACCATGGTGAGGTCCATAGAGCATCAGTCATTCTGGAAGCACACCGCTTGTAGACCTGTCATCTTCCTTTTTACGCAAAGCCTGTACCTACCCTATGGGGGAATGTTGTGTCCTCACTTGCTGGGGTAGCATTTACCACCAGTCCTTACTGCTGAATTTCCCTAACTCTAACCCTCTTTTTCTCAATCGTCACTCTATCACCATTAATTCTCACAGCTGGTTCCTGTCCCTTTAATCTCCTCTCCTACTGTTTTAGCTGTTGGCATTCCTGGTTTGTTACTATGTTTGAATAAGTTAAAGTGTACTACGCAGTTACCGTTGGCTTTCAGTTGAAAAGCCCAGCTCTCTAGTTTATAAAACGTCAGACTCTTCCTCCGATGGTTCAGGAAACATGTGGGCCGGGATTTAATTTAGCCCTAATGACCACTAATCAACAGCAATAGACTAGTTTTCTATTGTGTGGTAAATGTACGGTGAAAGCTTTACAAACATATATTTGTTTATAAGATACGTAGAATGGTTTGGATGTCTGTAAAGCAACCTAATGATAAATACTTTATTTATTGTTTAAAGCTTTATTCAGAATATTGAATGATTGTACCACAAGTGGACTTTCTCTTTCTCTTTGTGTGTATCTCTTTCTCTCTTTCTCTCTTTCTCTCTGCCCTGTCATTGTCTCAGATAGACTTCTGTCTCAAGTCACTCTCATTCTCCTGTTTACTGGAAAATTCAGAGCCGCTCCTGGCCAGGAAACAAGTCGTTTCCCACCCGGGCTGCCAGGAGGAGAGAGACACAGCCACAGATCAGAGCAGTGGATACCATGGTATTAGTCACTCAGATTTAGTTTGGGGGGTCTCAGGGGGAGTACACAGGGGGCAGGGCTATAGGAGGGTGTGGGACAGAGGGTAGGGGGTGTCAGGTGTGAGTTGAGCATCTAGGCCTCAAATGGCCACAAGAGATGTGGGGTAGAGCTGAATGGTCCAGCATGAAACATTGTTCTCGTAAGCCAAGCGTGTTTTCCTCTCCATGTTAAGTCAGGGCCTGTCCCTACCTGCAGGGGAACCTGAAAGCGGGTCATGGCTTCAAATATTGTGATCACAGCCGTGTTATTATGGCGGCCAGATTGGCTGAGAATGACCTAACTTTGCCGTTGCTGGCCTTCCTGTGTTGTGATGATGACTGCTAGTAGCAGGGGTTAGTGCAGTCACTGCACCCGGATAATGATGTAAACTGACCCTTTCCTGGGTGTGTTTATGGCATTTTTCAGTGCTGGTCTTGGTTGGACTCCATGATTGAGTAAACAGTTTCTTGAAGGGCTTCCGTTCAGCCCAGATAAACATCATACTCACAGTGGTCACCAGTAAATTTCTCTGCACTTTTTTAGCGTGCCAATTAGTAAATGATTCAGTTTGTGCAATTAATGCAAAGGGATACTCTTTTACATTGGGTCTTTTGTACGGCCTTTACCCTATGTGGCCTTTTAAAATATTTACGTGCTGCTCTTTCAGTAGTTTGTCAGGAGTCCTTAGCCTCCTACCTCATGTGTTTGTGTCGCGTTTTCTGATACTTTGGATGGCGCATCTGTTTTATGATGTCTTGGTCGAACCGTAGACGTACAGTGAGGGCCTGTCATGTAATTGTGTGATGTAATTGGGGCCTGATGGTGTGGTCAAGTTAATCCATGCTGGCAGGAAACCAGTCTCCTCTTCTATCTTCTTTTTAGTTGATTTCACTTTAATTTCCCTTAGCATTGTAAGTGTCTTGTGTATCTGCTTTACTCCGCGTCAGTCTTCCTTTGTCTGTTTGCTTTCAGTAAGCGCTCTTTTTTCCCCCATTGTGCTTATCTTAACGATGATCTTTTCGTTGGCGCTGAAGCCTGGCATGTGTCCTGTGTGCCGCTTGAGGGCCAGTTGGGGACAATCTGGGTCAGTACGAAAAAGGCCACTGGATGTGTCACGGTTTTTTATAAAAAAAAATTGCCAGTTCCCGTCCCAGGAAGGGCTCTGCCGTTCTGCCCTTTAGCAAGGTGCTTTACCTCAACTGTAACTTGTTTTGGAGCTATTAAGCACCGATTCTGTTTCAAGTGCTACGTACTATAGCAGTAATATGCTATCTGTTAAATGTGCGCAGATGTCTAAAAGGCAAAAAAATATCAGCGTTTGTTGTTTTTTTTTTTTAATAGTTTCATTACTCCCGAGGGGCGTTTGCTGGGATGTAGGTATCTTTTGCAGTGTTTTCCTGCAGCGCCCTCTTTCTCTTCCACCCCTAGAGGGAGCCTGAGAGAGAGGAGCAGACTGAAGAAAACATGCCTCCCAAATTCAAGCGGCACCTCAACGACGATGAAGTCACGGGCTCTGTGCGCAGTGAGAGGGTGAGTTGGGTGTGGAACGTGTTTCGGGAGGGGGGAAGGTGTTAGTCAAATGCAGTTTGGCACGTTGTTACTGTTCCAAGCTCAAGACACGTGTGAAGGCGGGCGTTCTTGTATGTGCTAGTGCAAAGGGTCTGGCCACGCGATTTATCTGTCCCTCTGCGGAGTAACTGCCCCGACTCTGGCCCCTCCGCGGAGTAACTGTCCCGCACTCTGGCCCCTCCGCGGAGTAACTGTCCCGCACTCTGGCCCCTCTGCGGAGTAACTGTCCCGCACTCTGGCCCCTCTGCGGAGTAACTGTCCCACACTCTCTGGCCCCTCCGCGGAGTAACTGTCCCGCACTCTGGCCCCTCTGCGGAGTAACTGTCCCACACTCTCTGGCCCCTCCGTGGTGTTACTGTCCCGCGCTCTGTGACCCCTCCACGGAGTAATTGCCGCATACCCTGGCCCTCATTTTTCTCCGCTAATGGCTGTCAATCTTTGTTCTTTGTACCACACCAGTTATCAGTGCTGTCGTGTGCTAATTGAAAGGGGAAGGACCAGAGTGCTTGTGTAACCCGCACGTGATCATCCAGCCCCCCCTGCACCCCCCCAATAATAGCAACCAGGTCGCCCCTGGCCTGAGGAAAGCCTCACAATGACATCCTCTTGTGTGTGTGTGTGTGTGTGTGTGTGTGTTTTTTTTTTTTTTTTGTGCATAATGTTTTTTCAGCCAACTTATTCATACTGCGCACAAACTGTAAAGTAAATCACAGCTTTGATTGGAAGAGAACATTCTCATTATGACTGCAGTGTGACGTCATGCTGGCCTGTTTTTCTTTTTCACTACTTCTCCGATTAGGACAGTGCTGTGTAACTTAATTTTTTGTGGTGGTTCTCCAAAGCTGCATAGAGAATAGACTGAATTTGACTCCGGTGCATCTCGTGCTGTCATACGTTCACATATCACCAATTAGGAGGCCTGAAGACTGTAGCTAAGCTATTAGTGCAGCAAGTTCTTACTGTCGTGCCCAGTGTTACAAATAAGTCAATGTGAAGTTCTCTGCAGTTGAAGTGATCGTGAAGATAATCAGAGGTAATGTTGCGTGCTGTTTTTGCTTCATGTTGTAATTGGGTGTTTGACGTTGGATCTGAATCAGGAAGACATGACATGCAGCTTCCTAAGGAATCTGCAGAGGGCAGTTATTCGGTCTGACTGATTTCAAATGGGGGCAGGCGACTCTAAGTGACTACATTTTAAGGCAGAGATGTCACATTTTTACAGTATCTAGCGGTCACTTATTGAACCCACAGTCCACTTAGCTTAGCTTTTATTTATAGTGTTTGTTGTTCTTGTGCAAGTAATGTCTCACTTGAGTATCCTTAGCAGTAATGAAATAACAAGCATCTCACCCAAAACGATTTATTTAACCATTTATTTTTGCAGAGGAACCTACTTGAGGAAGACTCTGATGAAGAGGAGGACTTTTTCCTGTGAGTCTTGTGTGGCTTGTTCATCCATGTATCATCCCTGAGTTTACTAACAATGGATGATTTGGCCCATATGGGTCTTGGGCCCAGCTGGACACCAGTAAACTGTTTATCTAGTGTCCTTTAGCCACAAACATTCTCCCTTTCATGTTCCCAAGATAGGTAGTTTTTTTCTGTTCCTGCAGTAAACACCACTGGCTATATTAATATTTGCTCCATTAAAAATTGTTTTAAACCTGAACTACTTTTGAAGATGAATCATTGCTGATTTGCACAAAATTATTCTTGATAAATCTGATTAAATGTATGTACTCAGGGTAATTAGAATAATTATAGTCGTTATAGTGTTTAAAGAAAGTACTTTAATTTCTTGTGTTGATATGGAATCCAGGAAAGGCTGCTTATGAATTTTGCATATTGGTGCAACATCATGCTGGTGCCAGAAACTCATGTTAAGGTGGTTTTTTTCTGGTTTAAAGCTGTCACTTGCAACCTCTTTACTTACAGGAGAGGGCCGACAGGACCCAAATTTGGACCAAAAAATGACAAAATTAGGCAGTAAGTGCTATGTTCCTGTGTGCGAGAGAGCATGTGCACACCTGTGTTGCTGCTATGTGTCTGTGTGTGTCTGTGAAAGAGAGAGAGAGAAAGTGCCCCCACCTAGCGCCCTCCCGCTTGAACCCTACTTTCCTTCCTGTACCCAGTATAAGAGTATACTAAGAGAATGTTTGTCTTTGGGGGGGTCAGTAGGTATTGTTTCCCTACTCACAGCAGCTGCAGTTTGACTTTTTCTCACTTTCAAGCGAGCAAACTAATAAACAGAGGATGACAAACGCCCTGACCTCCTCCTAGCCTCTCCAGCATAGATGAACGCCAGATGATGACGTTGGACATTTGTTTCTCTTAATGTAAATATTTAATTGGCTGTAGTTACACGGCGGCTTTATATTTACATAAGTCACACCGGTAGAATCCGAACGAAAATCTCCAGAAGATGTGATGCTTGTTATTGTTGCGGAGTCACGAAAGCGTGCACATCCGGGGGGGGCACTGTGACGTGCCCTTTTTCTGTGGCCAGCTGCCGGCGAAAGAGGCCAAATGCTTTTTCCAGACCTGTCTGTCAGCCCCCACCCCCTCGTCACCTGGGTTTATAGAGCAGCAGGAACGGAGTGTGTCGTGAGAGCTGGCAGCGAGCAGCATAGCATGTTAGTGCAGTCACAAGAATTTGAAAAATAAGAATAACAACATGACATCCAATAGTATCATGCAGAAAACTGGGTGATAAAAGTAGCAGGAAACAAAAGACATTTTAGAATGAAATAAATAAAACCCTATTCATAAAGTATCTGTATATGTCAATAAATAAATTTTAAATGAAACTGAGGGGCTGTGTGTGTCATGGAGATCTGAACCGTGACAGTTAGCTTGGCTGCCATTGGGGAGAAATCTTTCTGGTGATGTGAGGTGCTGGTCTTGATGGACCTGCCTGGTTTTTGATTTTTGTCTCTCTTTCGATCAGAGTCCAGAACCAAGTGGATGAGGTGATCGATGTCATGCAGGAGAACATCTCCAAAGTCATCGAGAGGGGCGAGCGTTTGGACGACCTGCAGGACAAGTCGGGTAAGGCCTGGCGCGCGGGAATCCTCCTGGGGGCGGGAGGGGAGGTGGCAGGACAATGTCTCCTTTTTACAAGGACAAGGCGGTACTCTGGTGACACCACCGGAAGGACTAAAGCCAAACGTGAACTGTTACGAGGGCCTTGGTCAACTTGGCTATCCCAGGGGGCCTGATGATGTTGGTGTGGCTTGAGGAACAAAAACCGACTCTGTTCTTACACCCCCTCGCTGACCGCCCTCTGTTTTTGGGCCCTTCAGAAAAGGGCCGACAGTACAAGGTGTACCAAGGACCTTTGCTGATTTATATTCTGATCAGGCGTGCAGATGGGCACCTCATAGCCCGCCCTGAGCTGCTCTGGCAGGCGTGTCCGGCCTGTTCCTTTTTTATTGGCTGTTGCATAACGCTGAAGTTAGCGTGTGTGCGCTAATGGGCAGCTTCTGGAATGCACAGCCTGGCCCTTAGCACTCTCCCGTGCTGGAGGTTTCCAGGCTATGCTGAGCACCGCGTCGAGGAGGGGCCTGGTGTTGAACAAAGCGGTTTAAAACGTGCCAAACGGAGGGTGACATTCTCCAAACTACCCTCTGTGCCCCCTCTTCCCAGGTGGCAGGTCCTGCTATTTTCTCGCCTGTAGTCCAGCTGGCTTTCAGTGTCACTGTATCACATAGCTAAGCTGACCTTACAGGTCCAAAACCAGGGAGAAATGTCTGCTTATTTGATGCCTCAAGTCGTCCATCCAAAGGTGGATTTGGATGGACGCCAAAATAACGTCACCTTGTCGCGTCTTTAACCCCGGCTTGACCAATCGT
The DNA here is from genome assembly GCA_026779585.1 of Mormyrus proboscirostris. Classification (NCBI taxonomy): domain Eukaryota; kingdom Metazoa; phylum Chordata; class Actinopteri; order Osteoglossiformes; family Mormyridae; genus Mormyrus; species Mormyrus proboscirostris. The sequence continues at coordinate 19,028,107 of JAODKF010000038.1, read as the reverse complement.
TGTGTCTCCATCCCTCTGTCTCCCGCCTGTTCGTGTCCCTCTGCCTACAGAGAGCCTGTCTGACAACGCCTCCGCCTTCAGCAGCCGAGCCAAACAGCTCCACCGCAGGATGTGGTGGAGAGACACCAAGGTGAGGTGCCCCCACATCTCTGTAGGCTTCAACCCCTAACCCAAACCTTATCACATGACTTTCATGCATATTGGTTCCTTTGTCTCCCCCTGCAGATGAAAGCCATCATTGCACTGGTGATCGTCGTTCTCCTGCTCATCATCATCAGTGAGTGTCCCAGTGGACCAGACACCTGCGTTACCGTGGCAGCCCCTACCCCACAGTGTCATTTCAAGCCCGTCAGCTGGTTTAAAGCTATAACGCTAACAAATGTTTCTTTTTTTTTTGCCCCTCCCGCTCTAGTTCCCATCATCCTTCGATACCACTAGCGTGTGGCGGAGAGGCCGGACCGCACGGGAGACTCAACGCACCCCCTCACATCCTGACACCCCTGCTCCCGTGCTCGCTCCCCCGCCACCTCCAGGGGGCACTCTCACTCTCCGCAGACGAGCGCCGCGTCTGATTCTGGGCGCAGGGTGACACTGAGCTGCTCTGAGAGAGTCTGGCTTTTTGTTACCGCTGCGTTTGTGGCGGTACTGGACAAAACACACACACACATTCGCATAAGCAGGCTGAAATGACACCTGCCGTCACACAGAAGGCCCCCACTGACTGCGGCCAGTTCAGCTGCAGGCGATGACCCACCCCTCACAGAACCCACCACATCGGCAGACCATACAGTACCCCCCCCCCAACATTGAGACATGTATAGAGAGCTAGTTACCCCAACGCCCCCCCCCTCCCCGCCCGGCTGTGTGTCGCCCCGTAGGAACCCTGAGTGTCTAAGGTATTTACTAAATGTGCACAGAGCCATGTTAGAGTAGCTGTCCCTTCCCCCCCGCTCAGTGTTTGCTGTTTCTAGTAGTGACGAACCCCTCAGTGGTTGAATGTGACACCTTCTGTACAGGGACCATTTAGGGATTCGTGTTCATTCAGGACATCTGTGAATCGAAGGTCCGTCGCCCTCTGGGGTGTGGTGACCATCTTGTTTTTTTTTCTTTTTTCTTCTACTACTTATTTATCAACCTTACTGGAACAATGATAAGGTTATGTTGGATTTTAACACATTGCTGCTGTTTTCTGGGGAGCAGGGTTGTGTTTGTGTTTGTGTGTGTGTGTGTGTGTGTGTGTGTGTGTGTGTGTGTGTGTGTGTGTGAGTGAATAGCACTGTTCGCAGTCACTGCCGTTTCCCTGTGCTGGGGGAGCATGTTGCACGTGGCGCTTCCTGCCTCAGGAGGGAGCCAGAGAGGCATGTGCCTCGCTCACCTGGCCACTGGCACTGACCGCAGGTATCCTGAAGTGAATAGGTATAACTGGAAATGAGACTAAATGTTTTCGTTTTTGTACGTTCATTTTTTTTTATTTTAAATATGAATTGCTAATAAATGTGTTCAGAAATGCCATTACATTATCAATATGTGACCTGATTTATGTTTCTTTGGAATAAAGTGATTTTAATGGGATACTGCAGTTGTTTATGGGGGTGTGCTTTCTGGGGATGTGTGGGAAGAGTGAGAAAGGGACACTGGGCAGAGCATGTGTTTGGGGCTTCTGGACTGTACCATCTTTGGATGCAAATGGGGGCAGGCTAGTTTTCATCAGCTACAACTTATTAGTGATGTAAGAGAACGATGCCCTGAATGTCCTGCAAGTTGTGAGTTCTAGTCCCTTCGGGTTTAGACCCTTCTCGTGTTAGACATATTTTAACATGGTGCCTGAAATGAACAGCTCCGCTGAAATATCCAGCTGTATAAACGGGTTGAAGATAAGCCCCCTGCCCCATATTTTTGATTTTGGGGACAGGACCCTATATTGTACAAAGCACTGTGAGAATGAAATGATACACCGCTGAGGTTACATTACACAAGCGGGCTGGCTGTACTGTGCCTCCTGTTGAGACCAATGCATGCTGGGTAAATGACTGGCGCTTCCCAGCAGGGCATGCTCCGTTAAATTCCGAATGGGGGCCATGGTGCCAGCTGGCTGTTTCCCATTATGAGAACTGCAAACCTCTGGATTTGGAATGGGAATAATCTGCCATGGGTCTATGCCTTTTCCATGCAGGGCTCAGCTTTTAAGCCTCACGGCGTCTCAAACCTGTATACCAGGTGATGGGGTCGTGTTAACAATTAGCCCTTGTCACAATGGCCGGGAACACAGATGTATCCAGCAACCAGACCAGCTTGAAACAGTTGAGTATGTGCCAGGTAACGCATAGACAACTGGATCTGTTTTGCCAAATGTTAAAGAGTAACCGGAATCTCAAATCTTTGTTGGGCGCCTCCCAGCTGGTAAGTCATCTGAAATTCCGACTGGAGAAATCAGGAGTTGAAACGAGGAGAGCACTCATTCCGGCCATTCGGGAGTCCAGTGTCAAGTCCACTTCCAGTAAGCGGTATGTCACTTGGGCCTGTACCCCAGCAGCTGGACTGCCAGGCTCCACTTCCAGGTAAGTCCTGGCGGGAGCCTGCTTCTGGCCCGGAGCCCACGCAATGGAGGGGAGGGCAGCTCTTTGTTTATACCAGCGCGGGGAATAATGGACCCGACTGTGTCGTGACTGGCTGAGGCTGCAGACATCAGGTCCTGGAACTGCACCAGAGATTGTGGAGAGGAGCAGAAGATTAGAAGGGATGGATGGGAAGAGAGGAGGAAATGTCAGGGGGAGAACGAGAGCACGCTGGTTCATTGCAATACTGAGATTAGGGATAGGGTTATGTTTTCTATGACTTCTGAAACGGGAGTCTGGCATCATCACCAACGGTCCCTATATTCCAGGTTGAGCATTATGGCCTTTCAAGTGTTAAAATTACTAGCCTCCTGCACACGAGCCTTTGCAAGGTCTGTGTGTTTTTTTGGGAGGGGTGTATTAAAAGGCAGAAATATGATCGCTGAATGAAAATAGCACCAGGGCGTCCCCCACAGGCCCCGCGCCTGGGGGTCCAGCCAACGGCAGTGCTGGCAGGTGTCATCAGACCAGCCTTACGGAGTACAAGGTGCAGCCTGATCCTCCTCTGTGACACCAGGCTCTGCTCACTGGCCGCTTAGGATGAAGGGTCTGCTAAATAAATAAACCCACAGGAGAGGTTAAACGAATGAGGCATCGATCTTCGGTCTGCAGCATCACGTTTTCATGAGGATTCCCCTCTCTGGTGTTTGAAATGGAACACCCCGGAACCTCAGGCACTCCGACTCCAGGGGGAAACTTGATCCGGCCCTCGATCCGGGGTTGTTTCACGTCGAGGGCCATGTGTACTCCTCTAAACATCCAGACAGCGAGCGAGCGCCAGCTTGCAGACCCGCTCTAATAGCTGGACTCAAAGGTAACTTAACTTTTAAAAATATCTCAGGAATCCCCTTTACCTCCAGGTGCCAGTGAGGTCCGTGAGCTTCAAGCGCTCATTACGTAACTTAATAGGACATTCGGGCCGTTCAAGTGAGAGACTGCGTTTGCATTGGATTTACAAGGGCTGCCACCGGACTCATTCCTTGAACATTCGCCGGAGCAGATATTGAGTCGCTTGTAGCCATGCAGACGTGGGATCTGTAGAACCCGTAAACAAATACAGAGTAACACGTGCCATCGCACACTTACGGGTTTCCGCCTGTGGAGAAAAACATGCAGCAGATCACATTGACACAGCACTGTTTTCGAAATACGGCTTCTGGAATATTCTTGTCATCGGAGCAATAAAACCCCCGAACACAAACCACCACGCCTCTCCCCCCTGACCCGCCCTGCTGCCCCCTCTGCCCCCTCCCCTCCAGCTTGTATATATAACAGGTCTACGGTCTGCCAGAGTCCAGAGGCTGGCCGGGATCTCAGGCACAGACAGGGAGCGGGAGGTACAAACACGTGAGGGGGTGTCCGACATAAGGTAGAACGTGGGGACAGACTGCGTGGGGATTATATAGCCCACCTGGGGAGGAGGTAGACTAACCAGCAGGGAGGAGAAGTAAGCTTTAGGACAACTCGAGAGGAGTAAGTTTGCAGGTTAAAAGCCGTACGCCAGCCCAGCTTATCGCAGGAAGGAAGTGGAGAGGAGTGGCCAGAGGGAGTGCAGTTCACCCAGAGATCCCAGGATGAAGCTGCAGGTGGCGCTGTGCATGGTGTGCCTGCTGCTGACGGGCTCAGCACAGGACAGAGCCACCTTTCAGAAGGGCAATGACCAAAGGGGGCGCTGCCAGTACACCTTCACTGTCAGCAGCCCCAGGGAGGCCAGCTGCCCAGTGAGTGGCGGGGGGCCTGAGATGGAGGCACTGAAGGCCCGACTGGCGTTGTTGGAGGTGCATGTGAGCCGCCTGGTGGGTGAGGGGCCAGGGGTGGGGCCTGGGGCGGGGCCGCGAGATGCCCAGGCCGAGCGTGAGCGGGCTCAGTTGCAACGGGAGAAGGAGCAACTGGACGGCACTGTGCGGGGCCTGCAAGCTCAGCTGGTGGACATGAAGCAGGAGGTGGAGCGGCTGCGGGCCCAACCCTGCCCGGCAGCATTCCCTCAGAGCGCCGCCCTGCAGGACGGAGGCCGGAGAGCAGCCAGCGGTGAGTGTGCTAGTGAGAAATCGCATAGGGCGGGTACATTCCTGGCCCAGTTAGAGAATGTGTGATATCTTTATTGTGTAGAATTTACTCAAGAGACATGTCTGTCCAAGAGCAAATAGCAAATTTAACATTTCTGAAAGAATCTATCCATCCTCCAAGGATAATATAATCCAGTACAAGGCCACAGGGATAAAGGAATTACAGTATATAACCTCATATGTAGAGAACAATCAATTGTGTGATTCATCCCTATGATGCAGTACTGGATAGGCAATTGATGGATGGATGGATGGATGGATGGATGGATGGATTGATTGATTGATTGATGGATGGATGGATAGTCCCTAAAGTTACAAGAAGAGCTTACTTTTAGAAGTCTGTAAAGAACATACTTACTCCTGGTATCATAAGCAGCCAGGATAGAGGTCCTGTTCCTGTCATAGTGCAGTAAGCTAAACGGAAACTCAAATCAGCAAAGGCCTTGCCTGCACTTATGAAGCCCAACACATTTAAAAATGAAACAATTTCTCTATTGTTGGCCCAAAGTGGAGAAATGGATCAAAGTGCAGCACTTAGAACTGCAGGACTACAGGAATGAAAATGATCTACTGTCTAGAGCAGTGGTGGGCTGTCATCCAGTTTTCACTGCAACTCTCTAATTAGATTTCTAATTAGACGACAGACTGGCTGAAGAGTCCTCACACCTGGGTTCGAACGGCTGACCTAAAGGTTACCCCAAAAACCTGACCCTTTGTGGATAAGACTGGTCAAGTCTGCTCTAGAGAGATGTGAATTGAATCTAAAATGGGTTTGGGGTCATGGGGTTGAGGCTGCTTTGAATGGAGGTGTCACATGGTGAAAATGACTGAGGTGGTGGCTTCCCTGGATGTGTGGAACTAACCAATGGTGTCTGAAGACCACCACCAAGCTCCCTAACTTGCCCTTAGGAGGTGTTTCAGCAGGTCTTTGGGGTAGGATATCCTCTATCATGGTATCGTGAAATTTTAAAAGCGTAATGAAGTTACGTGATTAACCACCTCAGTAGAGCTCAAAATGGATTCTCAACAATGCGTCAGTGATACACAGAGGGTGTGGATGTTTGGGGGAGGGGGGAGGCGTGGGGCTTAGACCCTGTGCTGAAGCTGTGGTCTATCTCCAGTGCATTAATGGTTGGCTTGATGGTTCTGTCCGAGTTAGCGAGCAATGTCACACCCCGGGGCCACTAATAAAACCACCCTGTACTCTCCTCCAATCCCTGTATCCCACCCTGTACTCTCCTCCAATCCCTGTATCCCACTGATTTGTTTGCTCTCATGAAGACTGATATTTTTCAGTCAACTTTTTTCAGATAAATGACCAGAAGATACAAAAATACAAAAAAAAACAACCAAAGAATAAATACTTCATCTGTGGGCTGCATATTGACAATGTTCCATTAATGAAGATTACTATAACTCAGGGAGTGACTGATATTAGTGATAATCATTTTCCATGCATCTTCAATTTTAACAGCAAGCGTCACCCAATCAGCTCCTATTTTAAATAAAACTATAGCCTTTATCGTGCTAGCTGTGCTTTGGACTCAACAAAATGAATTCCTTCTATCGATGCTACAGCTTATAAACAGAATTACTAAAGGCTGCCTCTGTAATTTTGGCAATCAGTGAAAACCACACACAGTGAAAAGGTCTAGTTGAGCAAAGTGTTAGCTGGTGGAATGGCCTAGAACTGAGAGGCATCCTATTGAACAATTTCAGATCTCTGGATAATAATTTTCTTATCAGATACCTTTAACCGAACCAAAATACAATTTAAATCAGATTGAGTCAGGAGCTATTGGCAGTTATGTGCCATGCTCTGGAGCCCAATAGCGACATCACTCTGCCAACCATGGGATTTGAACCAATACCCTTCCTGAGCCACACGCTGCCCTCTATATCAGACATCAGGGATACATATAGACATAACCAAGCTGGGTCAACTTTCTCCAAACCACAGTGACCATTATCCACACTTACAAATATGCCCCCCCATGTCTGAGCCCCTGAAGGTCTTCCCCATTCTCCTCCCTTATGGACAGTCCTCACAGACGTCCAGGGATGAGCAGAGAAGCACATGCGCTCCATATTTTACAGCTAAATCTTTTCCAGGTAAAGGCATCAGATGACAGAAGCAGTTCTTTTGTTTCCTGTTCATTAGGTCTGGTTTACGTTCCAACAATCAGATAATGTGAGGGTAACTGATCATTTCCACGAGGGTCCCACCCCCACCTGGTGCAGCCACCTCCGGTGACTATTGGGGCAGCCATCGACAGCGTGATGCACCTGGACGTGCCTTGCGGCGATCTGGCAAGCTTCTACAAGTTTGGGAGCCATCAGTTGCAACAGCATCTCTGATTACTTCCATCACGGGTGAAAGTCAACAGCTTCCAGATACGGACAATTAGGAAAGATTAGATGGAAAAAAAACCTACCGGCACACTGTAATCTTGCAGTGATTGGTCGCTTTGTTTGGAGCACTGAGATGTTCTTGCCTAGCTTGTACCTTGGCCAACTTGGAGATGGGGGGGGGCAGAGCTCTGCAGGGAAGCTGATACTTCTGATGTGGTGGTGTTGAGAGACGCTGTGAGTGTCTGGGGGTCCCACAGGCTCCAC
>JAODKF010000038.1:18995481-19006241 GCA_026779585.1 Mormyrus proboscirostris | reverse complement strand
AGCGATTTAAGTAGAAAAACCGGACGAATCCCTTGAAATATATCATCTGATCGATGTCTTAAGGTGTGGCAACCGTAATATAAGCGGAATAATTGACTCCGGACCATTGAATTATTAGAAAATAATGCGCATCACCACCTCGGGTGTGCACTATTTTCTAATAATTCAACGGCCCGTCGTCAATTATTCCTTACTTATGTAACAGTTTCATTACTTTGTAGTCTGTAGGATTTGCAAACTACCACAAAGCTTTTCGTGTAGCTAATTTTAGGTTTCTAATGGAATAATGTATATTTGCCGTAAGATTTATTGCGTGAGCCTGAGAGTTTGAAATCGAGACACACAGATGCGTGGAGTTGGCAATCCTAGTAGAGTATCACTTTAATCCCATTGAGAAATATGTTACTACTCCATTATACGATTTGTCTTGCAAAAACCCCCTTATTGCAGACGACGTTTCAAAAACGTAATCATTTTACTTCACTGGCCACGGACAGGTTTTCGCGATGAGAAAAGCGTACGTATTCTGCATACTTTATATGTTAAAACGACAACTTCTGTATTCACTTCCCTCCCATGGCAGTTACATTAACACACAGGAATTTTAACTCAGCAGATCCATCTACACCCGAATACTATAGAGAAGGAATAACGAGACCATGAAGAACATCATGAAAAGGAGGATATAGTGAATCCAGCCTGATGGTTTGTCAGAGCATGGGCCTGCTGCATTAATCAACGCGGCTTTTGAGTGTCTTACCTGCAGCTCCTTAGCTTTTTCGTTGTAAACTTTTCTGAAAAAAAAAATCTGTCCTGTAGTCGATCGTACACGTAATAACAATATTGTTCGTACTGATCTTTTTCTAAATACCGGAATTGAACTTTGAGCGAGTCATATTTTATGTAACACTTATCAGTTTGGGGGAAAAACACACATTTGGTTACTTCGACGAAATTACGTTATCGGTTAAGATAAGACTTGGTTGAATTTGGGTCCTTTTGTCGCCACGCCCCATTACTACTGTACATAGCTCGTAGTGTTTTTTGTGATTTCAATTGTTCTTTTTGTTTAGTTCGATTATCCTTGCTGAAATGTCTTTTCCTTTCCTTATTCTGTGACCCGCGGCGCAAATTGAGAAGATACGTTTTACAACATCAGTTTTTCCAAAGGAGAGAGAAAATCTATTTTAAATTACAGTGCAATTTCAGTTATGAGTTATTTCCAAGTTACTTTTTTATAATTTAATCCCAAAAACAAAGATGATACTACTGTACCTTCTATACGCGCCTTCAGACCGGCTACCTCTGCCTGTGACTCTGGCCTAGTCCCAATATCACCCCTAAGCCTTAAACCCTCACAGACTCCACTGATTTCACCTGGTTAGAGACTGAGTGCAAGAGGCTGCAAGGGCTAGAACATAAGCAACTGGCTGCTTAATTTTAATATGTTCCAGGCTCTTGCAGGGCAACTCTCACACTGTACAAAATTGCTTGTAAAATTTACAGCAAATTATTGGCAAAACAGTTGCCTATAAAGAACAGTAAATTTACAGTAATATACCATGAACAATATTGCAGTACGTTACTGTGACAGAATGAAAGTAATTTACGGTTTAAAAATTGGTTTTACTGTTTTTCGACTTACTGTATTTTACTGTAATTCTCATTTACAGTAATGCCCTGTAAAGTCATGTTTAACAGTTAAATACTGAAATCTGTCATTTCATTGAGTTGCCTATAAAGTACTGTAAATATATTAGTAGTATTTTTCAGTAAAAATCTAAAATTGCATGATCTCAACCTATACAGAAGAAAGAACATATTATACTTTTTTAGTATTTTAATGTAAAATGTGCAAAACATCACAACAATGAAAATGTACCCCAAGCCAGTAAAGAGTAGAAAACAAGAAACATTGTACTATATTGCAAACAACCTTAATGACAGCAATGAGGTAGGTTTTATTTCCTTTACACTTGACTCAGTATTCAGCCAAATTTTTGGAAAGCAATTCACTATTCAGATATATCTGAATATGGCTAATGTAAAAATCAAGCAAACATTATTGGCACATGATAACATACTGCGTAGCGAGAATGAAGTAGTGTAACTGTATATATGTGTGAGTGAGTGAGTAATCTTTTGTCTTGGGGTGTATGTAACGTTAATGTGTGAGTGTGTGAATTAAAGTTTAGTCAGTTGTTCTGAGTAATCCAGCACAGACGTTTTATTTATGTCTTTAGATTAGACAGCTAATCTAAAATCTAAACAAACATTGGCATATAACAAACAAAAACGAGTACTTGAAGTAGTATTGTTACACGAAAGAGTAATCTAAATATGTGCATATATGTAATGATGGTATGCAAATGACAGTTTGTGATTTGTATGTTTATATATGAATATGTGTATCCTTATGTTTTTTATAGTGTGTGTTTGTGAGAGTGTGAGTGTGTGTATCAGAGTGTATGGGTGTGTGTGTAGATTAGGTTTATATTATATTGTAGGGACCAAATATCACCCACAAAATAATAAAAACCTGTCACTTTGACATTGTGGGGACCATTTTTCAGGTCCCCACAAAGATCTGTGAATACAATAAAAAAACTAAAAATGCTAAAAGTTTTGCATTTCATTTGGTTATTTATGGTCAAGGTTAGGGCTGTGTGGGGGTGTCATGTTGGGATTTGAGATTTCCCCTCAGAAACGAATGGAGAGTCCCCACAAAGATATAATTTCAAACCTGTGTGTATATGTATATGTGTTCAACCAAATGTTCTAAAAGTAGAGGGTTTGTGCATGTAATGCTTGTGTGCTTCAGTTTGAATTCTGTGTATGTGTAATATTTGTGAATGAGTTTATGAAAGAGTATTTTACATTTGTTGGTTTGAGTGTGTAAATTTGTGTTTTTCTTTTGTAATTTTTGTATGCTTGTCCGTGTGAATTGCCTGTGTGTCTAATGTGAAAGAATGTATGTGTACAGTATAGCTTTTCGTGTAGGTAATTTTAGGTTTATAATGGACTAATTTATTACAATACATGTGGGTTTTCTAATGAAGCAAGAAACTGCAACAAATACCAGACCCCGCAAATAATCATTATCCCAGACTTATATAGAAGGATCAACAATCTTTGTTAATTCATAAACATAATTTCTACACTAAGAAAATGAAAGGAATCGCGAGGGCAGAGGGAACAAGCAATATCAAACAATGGGCTTCATTACTGTACATCACGCATTAAGCTAAGCCTGCAACCAACCACAGCACACCGGCGACCCTCTAAAGAGGCACTGCAGACCATGTAATCACCACACACCGAACGAGAAACACCATCCCTGAATGCAGGTACCCCCTTATCTCCCGTTACCCTCCCCGCCACTCACCCACAGAAACATATGCGCATGTGCACACACACACACACACACACACACACATAAAAGTTACTTAGCTCGCCAGCAGGCGACACCCCTCCATGGGGTCTGGGTTCATGGCACTCTTACAGTCCGGGGAAAGCAGACTAAGCTCCAAAGGTGTAACAGGAGTCGAGCTTACACCAATACACAAAATCCAGTCGCGGCACTCTGCTCTCCTAAAGGCCCTAACTCTCTACAGGAGGCAACAAACCTCCCCTCCTAATGCAGAAGACGAACTAATCCTCCTCGTCTCCCTGTCTTTGTCGCCGACAGTCCTAAATAACTGTAAATGACACCCTCCTGCCTCGAGAGTGTCGAGCTGCAGTCATACAAAAAAGAACCTTCCTCACCAGTCTCTCGTGTCCTTTTCTACCCTCTCCCTCGCTCTGGAATACTCCCAAATGAGCCACACCTGTTGTGGCCAATTCAATTCACTTGTGTCTCCGCCTACCCACACCCAAATCAATCTACACATATCACACTTTCTCCCCTCGTGGAAAAAAGGACTTGTCCCCGAGTCACTGTGGTAATAACTGATAGTCACAAGACCAAACTGGTGGTATTGGACGTATTGGATGTCCTTCCCCCATCGAGGATGGTCCTGGGACCCGGGTCTCTTGAAGTCCCTCATCCAATATAGTGACCCCCAAAGAGTCGGTTGCTGGAGAGGCAAGTACATTTCCAGCTGGAGCAGCTGGTCCTAAGGCACTCTCCAGAACTACAGTAGCCTTCGGCCAGCCTGCTGCATTGATGGTTCCTGGAGTTCCATAGAAGCAGCTCGATCCAAAGAGCAATGGGGAACCCAGCTGGCATCAAAGCGGACCCCCTGGGGCTGACGCTGTCCAACAGGTCATTTGATCCCATCAGATCCTCTCCCCTGGACTGATGCCTTTGGTTTTGATGACTCTGAAAAAGAACAAGTGAAATAGCTTCAGTTGATTAAAATGAACAACACTCTTTATAAACTAAACTTTTTAGTTTAGTTTATAAAGCACACCACCCTAAAAGGTCCTCTATACCACCTCTGCAACTTGGGACACCCCCCCCCCCTCTTCTTAGCCTTATTATGCACCCAAACCAATTCCCCCTCAGAATAATATTGAAAATTGACTTTGATTCATATGCCAATTTGTTGTTTAGAGGCCTTGGTCTGATTCTTTAACTGCCTCTTTTACGGTGGAAAATGTTTCCCTGAAACTAGACACATAATTGTCCACTGATGTAAAGGTCTCCTGTGGCCCTACCTCCAACATAACATCAATAGGCAAAATAATTTCTTGTCCAAATACTACTTTATACAGGGTGATGTTATACAGGGTACTAGTATGGACACTATTACGATAACGCTAAAATAACATAATGGTAAAAAAATGGTATCCTAATTTGATTGGTTATCCCCCACAAAGAGAGACAGCATATCCAAAAGGGTGCAATTCAATTAGTCCATCGGACTGGGGATGGTAGGGGGATGTCCGACATTTATGCATATGCAAGAGGTTGAATAATTCTTTAAATAAAATTGACTCAAAATTACAAACTTGGTCGGAATGAAGACTTTGTGGAACTCCAAAACGACACACCCACTATTTAGTCAAAATTTTTGCCACAGTACACGTTTCCTGATTGGGCAATGGAAAAGCTTCAGTCCATTTGGAAAAATAACCACCAATAGCCAGTATAAACTGATTCATCCCTGAATCCCTGTAGTAATGTCAGGTGCAAAGGACAAAGAATGTCCAAAGCCACTTGTTCAAAAGGCCTAGATGCGATTGATGGCTGTAAAGGTGCAAAAGGGGGCTTACTTTGAGTATTATAAGACCCACACTCAACCCCCGAACCCATCCCTTAACATCTTCAAACTAGCCCATCAAATAAAAAAAATTTTAACCTTCCCCTGCAGTTTTTGCCCCCACAGGTGGCCACCTGTACAAATACTATATAGCTGTTCTAAATCTTGAGGCACTGTTGCCCGAGGGAACACTACCTGTACCTGGGACGCAGCATCTGAATAGGCAGGGGAAATGTGTATGAACCTGGCTCCCCGTACTTCAAATTGGTTCCAAACAGAAGTATATCTTTGCAAATCTGCTTCTAGCATCGATGCACACTGACCCTGCAAAAAGCAAACTCTCCTTCACTGCACACATCTTGGACTCAACCATACCTACCCCTCTCTGAGATGTATTCTGATTGAACTGGGGATCCCTCAGGCCCTCTACCACCCAGAGAAGGGCATCCATTCATTCCTCACTAGCAGACTTTTCCACAACTCCCTGAACTTTCCAATCATGTGTTATACTCTAACAAAGTCTAGCTCCGCAACCAAATTAATCGTATCTTCAAGAGTCGCTGGTTGTGCACAACACAGACTCAACCACAAATCGCCCATTTCCACATTGGCAATAAAATGATCTTGAGAAAGTGAAAGGAATCGCGAGGGCAGAGGTAACAAGCAATATCAAACAATGGGCTTCATTACTGTACATCACGCATTAAGCTAAGCCTGCAACCAACCACAGCACACCAGCGACCCTCTAAAGAGGTACTGCAGACCATGTAATCACCACACACTATAATACTGGGTTCATGCCGCTCTTAAAGTCCGGGGGGAGCAGACAAAGCTCCAAAGTAATAAGGGGAGTCGAGCTCGCGCCAGTGGCAGCACTCCTCTCTCCTAAAGGCCCCAACTCCCTACAGGAGGCAACAAACCTTCCCTCCTAACGCAGAAGACGAACTAATCCCCCTCATCTGTCTGACTTCGTCGCCGGTGTTCTGTTGAGTTGAGCTACTTTTCGAGTTACCGTAGTGCTAATCGAAAGCCCTAACCCTAACTCTTACCCTAACCCTAACCCCCCAAAAACCCCTAAAACCCTTACCTTAACCCTAACCGACTTAAATTGGAATTGGACTTTTTTTATTTCGGAATTCTGACTTTTATCTCGCAATTCTAAAATTTTTATCTCAGAACTCTGACTTTTTATTTCAGAACTCTGAGTGGATTTAAGTCGGCACTCAGCCCATTCAATGAAAAGTTAAAAGACAGAAAAAGTCAGAATTCTAGGATAAAATGTCAGTGTTCTGAGATAAATGGGTTTTTTCTTTCCTCCAGGTGGCGGAAACGGGCTTCCATAGAAAAGTGTACATATTCTGCATACTTTATACGTTACACGGCAAATTTAAACGACAGGTTCTGTATTCACTTCCCTCCCATGGCAGTTACATTAACACACAGGCAGTTTAACTCAGCAGAACCATCTACACCCGAATACTATAGAGAAGTGATAACGAGACCGTGAAGAACAGCATGAAAGTATATAATGAATCCAGACCGATGGTTTGTCAGAGTATGTGCCTGATGCATTAATCAACGCGGCTTTTGCGTGTGTCTTACCTACAGCTCCTTGGCTTTTTCATTACAAGGTATTCTGAAAATACATCTGTCCTGTAGTCAATCGTACACGTAATAACAATATTGCTCGTGCTGCTCCTTTTTAAAATACCGGAACTGAACTTTGAGTCATATTTTATGTAATGAAAAAACACACGTGTTTACTTTGGATTACTTCGACGAGAGTACGTTATCGGTTAAGATAAGGCTTGGTTGAACTTGGGTCCTTTTGTCACCAAGCAGTACAGTACAGTACATAGCTCCAAGTGTTTTTTTGTGATTTAATTTTTTCTTCTTTTTGTTTCGTTCCATTATGCTCTTTCGTAATTCTGTGACCAATGGCACAAATTGAGACGATACGTTTTTACATCTGTTTTTCCAAAGAAGAGAGAAGATGTATTATAAATTACTATGAAATTTCAGTAATGAGTTATTTCCAAATTACTTTTTTATAATTTAATCCCAAAAACAAAGATGATACTACTGTACCTTCTATGCGCCTTCAGATCAGCCGCCTCTGGCTGTGACTCTGGCCCAGTCCCAATATCACCCCTCAGCTCTAAACCCAATTACAGATTCCTCTGATTTCACCTGGTAAGTGACTGAGTGCAAGATGCTGCAAGGGGTCAAAATGGTATAAAGAGGAACAGAATAGCATGTTGTGACATATCACATTACCTTGGCAATGTCAAAATGTGTACCTTGTTATTGTTTGGGACTTTAGTTTGAGATTTCTTCAGAGACAATGCACATGAGTGACTGGTTGCCTAATTTGAACATGTTCCAGGCTCTTGCAGGTTATGTCACTCACACTTAAAGACACTCATGCAAGAAATCTTATGATAAATCAGCATTATTTCATTATAAACCTCATCAGAAGCTACAGTCCTAAAACATGTCGCTAGGCTAATTGGTCTCTTTAAATTTTCCACAGTGTGTGTGAGTCCCCTGCGATGGACTGGCATCCTATCCAGGTAGTTCATTTGCTTTGTGCTCTTTGCTGCCTGTGATAGGCTCCTGGCCAACTGCTACTAGATAAATGTGTAGAAGATGGACGAATGGATGTTGGTCTGATTAACATTTTATACCAGCATGCGCACAGTCCGTATTTGATGCAGCACTTTGTCACCATAGCAGTCACTATATGTACTACATAAATACATGTAAACGACTCTCCTCTGCCTGATCTTAGAAAGCAGATTTTTCCACTCAGTCTGTTACTGAGATTAATGTTTTTATGTGTGTATAATACTGAAAGAGATATATTTACATTCAGAGTTGAATAAGAATTTTAAGAAATGGTTTGTTTTATCAACACAGCTCAACCGGTTTATTTAATGAACACTCAGATCTTACAGCACATACACAGTTATGATAAATCACAGCTATTACTGCTGATATTGAAAGTTAATTTTAGAGAAATGGTGCTGAAACCTCCATATTTGTATGATGTTCGTGAGCCAGGGACACATTGACACTGGGAAAAAAGAGTTTGCTGATTTTGCTGAAATTCACTAGCGACTATGTTATAGATTCACACAAGTCCAGCTTTTAAACAAGCAGGAAGAAATTTTATCCAAGAAGAAGCAGCAATGATGGAACTAGAGCAGGAGAAACAGGAAGACATTTCAGCATTTGTAGGCACACTGTGGGCCCTTGTGCTCACACAAAGGGCAAGAAGAGAGTAACTGTTCATAGATAACACTGCATAGATGGGCTCTGTGGTTTCTCTGTGATTCGGCGGGATGCCGTAGTATTAACAAGCTAAAGTTATTTCTAGAATCAATCTAGAGACTTTTACCAACAGCACCCCCTAGAGTATCACCAAAGACTTTGCAACAACTTTAGAGGAATCAAAATCAGAAGCAAAAAAAACAAACCAGGAACAAATAGATGGTTGGCCAGCCTAAAATGTCTGCTACAACTATGCATCCTCTGCAGTCGTGTTGAGGTTTTTCTGACAAAAATGACCAAATATGACCTGCTGATGGACACATCAAAGACCATGCAGGAGCAAGAGAACTCATAGCAATTTTCAAATTATTGCTTCTGCTAAGAATAATAAACACCTCATTCACCTAAAGCTTCATTAAACACCTAAATATTCATTAAAACTATAAAAAGAGTAACCATAAGAATTGTTAGCTCATATTTTAATTATTATAGGAGAAATTCCTTTTGTAAGAAGAATGTGACATTTGAAAAGAAGCAAAAACATTTCACTATTATTCTGTGTCTACATAATTTATTTATTTAAAGAGATTAAGATTACTTTGTTTAAAGAAATTAATACGTACAGAATCTGAATATTAACGGAAGAAAACAAGGTAAACATTTGCTGACTTACACAAGATTAACCTTTTATCTCAAGCTCATGAGATAAATGGTAGTATGGAAGTAAAACAATCTAGTTACTTTCCGTGTTAAAATGATATGAGGAGGATATAAGGCTCTCGAAGGAACAAACAAGCACTCTTAGGATTAGGTTTCCAAAATATTTATTAAAAGTGATACAAAATGATTTTATATATATATCAGAGGCTTGAATATATATATAAAGAATAAGCAATAATACTCAAACAAGCACAAACTATTGCATGTGAATCATGAACAATAGTCAGTCCAAAGAATACAAAGTATTACAAGAAATAAACCATAAGTAATCCCAATAATCAATGTGATACAAAATGATATATACTGTATATATATATATATATATATCATGAGCAATAATAAAAGAATACAAAATATTAGGTATCATAAACTGTGATAATCCCAATAATCAATAAAATGCAGCAAGCTATTTACACTCGGACGCGCTATCATCACCCACCTTCACTCTTAGACTGGAGAGTCCACGGCTGAGGTCTCGTCAACACTGAGATCTCCCCCTTCCTTTATACTAATTTGGGGACTGTGTGTGGTCAGGGGACGGGCTCACCCCTCCCCTCAGGCAATGCGTTCTCAATTTTCTAATTTTGTCCGGGTAATGCAGCTTGCGGTTTCAATATAAAATAAGACAAGTTGCCATACTCAATGCGTTCACTTCTTTCTGAAGACGAGGTAACTGATCAGTGGTGCACAATACATATTGGGCAACACTTGTCCACAGGAAAACCCCTCAGCAAAACATGGTAAGCATCTCATGAAACAAATTAAGACAAGCGTCTTTGAACAGGGTAAGCATCCCAGAACGAGGATTTTTAGGACAAGACAAGATTTTGTGAAAAACAAGTTATACAAGTGATCAGCACAAAAAACATGTTTATGCAGTTTAACCTTAGCAAAATAATATTATGGGTGAATCATGGACAACGTATTTGAATCTCGAGATGATTAGTCAATACACAATCAAAATCAATCGATACATCAATCACCTCATACGTATGACAGTAACAGGAGGACAATTATTAATTCTAGGAAACATAATCATCCGCAAGTTTGCCTAATACACTTTTCCTTCTTTAAATTCTGTTCAGCAGCAGGCATGAAGTAAATTTCCCTGACACAAACTTAAGATAAAATTCCTTTTGTTAAGAAACCCCTAAACAAAGAAAATGCTCACGTTTCATACATTTCTGCCAATCCCCTTAAAACATCCTATGAACTGAGTAATAATAAATCATTCCCCCATCTGACTGCTGTTTTCTATACATAATACATGGGATAAATGCAGTTTCCTAGGGTAAAACTTATTTTTCTGTTATCAGTGTACTTTTACAACATATGAAGGAATGACTTTGGCACATACATCCTCCAATTGCTCAAGGAAGCCAAGAGGTCTGGAAAGTTTATTCCGGCACAGACAGCTGCTACCACTAGAGCGGCGCCACTGAGAGCAAGGAGCAACGGCAGCCTCGAAGAGGGGGGCTCTGGCACAGTTCGGGTTTTCATCGGCTGGGCCACCCGCTCCCACTGCGTGAGAATGGCCTGCCGGGCCCCTTCCCACTGACCCGG
>JAODKF010000038.1:18960530-18977469 GCA_026779585.1 Mormyrus proboscirostris | reverse complement strand
ATATACACACACACACACACACACACACACACACATATATATATATAATAAATAAATTTGAAGAAACGGAGGGTGTGAAATAACACTCCCACAAATACATAACACTTCAAGGAAGAGACAAGGGATGATTACATTTATTTTTTAAAAAGAACATTAGAGTCACAATACATTGTCCTCTTGGCAAATCTACCAAGTGAAATGAACAGTCCTTTCTGCTACTAAGTAAAATACACAGACAATTCTGCTTACAAATACAGTTTGTGTCAAAGTAAAGACAAGCAAAGGTCACTAAATGGACTGTCTGTAGCTGGTGAATTCTGTCTTCAGCACACACTGGAATATCCTCCCTTCCCCAGCAAACCATCATACTCGCTTCCGTCTTTAAACAGTGAACTTTTATCTTACAGGCCAAACTGTAACTCCATATGTTCTATATTCCAGAACCTGGATCATTTTAAGGTGTGAGGGCACCTCTGCACACTCCTGTTTTCACTAATCAGAAACCCCTAATTTTAGATTTAATCTGATTGCAATATTATTTAGGCTTAACAGTTGTTTTGGAGCGCAGGGAGATTAAGATTTAAAGATTAAATGGATTTCAAGTAATTCAAAGGAAGAAAATCTTCAAGTTTACAAATCTGGTTAGTTATACAAGGTTTCAAGGGTCAAAAGGTAATCACAGCATTGTGCAATTAACCCAAATTCCATAGAGACTATAACAGCTCTTAGACCTTTATACGGTTTAACACCCTAAAGTGCCAGAAACAGGTGGTTTGTGAGAGCTTGCCAGTGTCTGTCAGACAGACTAGTTACATGTGAAGCTTTCCTAGACTGACAACTCTCTCCCCCAGCCTCAACACATCACTGACGGGTACTTCACCCCACAGCACACATTCATTTTGATTTTATTCTGGAGATTGACTCTCCAGTACAAGTTTATCAAGCAGTGTTTACATTTCCATATCATATAAAACTATAAAATACACGAAATGCACCCTATCTTATAATTCACAAACACAGCAACACCAGGATATGAGTACAGTGTGCAAGTGATGCACACAGCACCGTGGTCAGCACTGTAGACCTTAAAATGACACATCACCCACGCAGGCTTGCAAAAGCTGCAATGGACTGACACATCACCAACGCACACATGCAGGGCTGCTCCCTTACAGAAATCAGAGGAGACACTTGTAAAGGACTCGGCTGAACAGGAACTGACTAGCTCCAGTGCGGCAAACCTTGCGCACAGCCTGCGTTTGGTCCTCGTTCTGCAGGAAAGACGACAGTTGAAAATCCAGATACCATGAAATTGAGCTCGATGAATACATGCAGCAGTCCGGATGGGCGCAGTGAAGTCAGTATATCCGCCTACTCCTCTAAACAAAAAAAGACAAAACAAAACATAAAGGCCAGTGCCCCCACCTTCCACTGTCAGAAAGCAGCCTTCAGAACAAGGAAAAGTAGCTGTTAAAGGTCACCATGAATCAAAATAGCAACTCGCTTTAAATCACAATAAAACACTGGAAGCTAGAAGGCGACCTGATTATTCCTCAGGGCAGAGACTGTCGTAATAAGTTACTATTTACACATAATAAACAAGAAAAAAAACAAGGGCATCCCAAAATAATCCCAAATACAAGTGACTACAAGACACTTCACAGTGTGAGGAATGTTGTTAAGCGATGGAATAGGACTGTATTATTATAAGTTCTATACCTGCTGTTCCCCTTAAGTTTCTGTAAAATACTTCCCTTAGTAATCTTTCACAGAGCAGGCTGGCAAGTTCAGGCCTCACAGCTCAGAGGGTGTCCTTCTTTACATTCCTGCTGAGCGCTTCATGCAGAGATGGGAATCAAGCCCTCAGCCTAAGAGTAACAACTGTCCGAGCCACCATGTGTCATGTATACATTAAATTTAGACTGAAACAGAGCTGGCACCCTGATATCATCTCAATCTTGTTTATATGGTCAATAAGTGAAATGTATTTAATCAATGGGTAAATAAAGATGATTAAAAGCTCAGTGATCGACACCTATGTGCTCTAGCCAGAGGTCTGGATTTGCCGACCCGGTTTAATTTGATCTGCTTCACAGACCACAGTGGCTTACAAGTCAAGCTGATATTCACCCACCCAAATGCACACAGACTCAAACAAGGACAACACTCACAACGGCATCAATTAACATCAAGATATTTATAGCATTTAGTGCGATGTGACGGTTTTGATTGCCGGTGTATTTTAGGCAATGGGCAATGCGCACAGTGAAGTTACAGCTGGGGAGCAGGGCATTTGGAGGTCGGGGCTGGTTCCCCTCTGACACCTGCTATACCTTTCACCCCCACCTCAGCTCCACTGGCCCATGGCAAGGTGTAGGCCGACCGGCGAGACCCACAGCGCCTCCACCAGGTTGTACTGGCAGTAGCCCATGCCGAAGCCGAAGGCCACGTCAGTGACGTTGTGGCGCCCCAGCAGCACGCGGGAGAGGCCCACGGTGACGGCCCAGAGCAGCACAAGCACGCGCAGCGGTGCCGCCAGCACCAGGTGCGCCAGCAGGAAGCGTGCACACAGGGCGGCTCGTGTGGCGTGGCCTGACGGGAACGAGTAACGGTCCACCGAGAAAGTGGCGAACATGTCCATCCGGTTGTGGGAGGGCCGGCGGCGGCGTACGATGGCCTTCACCACGGCAACCAGGATCAGATCCAGGATGAGCGCTGGGGGGGGGGGCAAACACATGGTCAGTGGGCTCACAGCTCGTCCGCTCCGACCCAGATGAGCCAGGGGCTCACGGAAGAGCCAGAACTTTCCAAAGTGCCATCAGATAGAAGGGATAAACCACCACTGCACCAAGGATCATATCCTCAGATTCACCCCAGAAATACACACTGCATTTATATTTATATTTGCAGGGGGAAAAAAAAATCACAGAAGAGTTTAAAGATGCAGAAATCATACTGACTGCTTATTACAAGGAATACGACGAGAACAAAAACAAAGCCCTAAAGAGAATAACGATGTCAAAATCCATGGAAAACAAAGAACAAAATCCCCGTCATAGATGTAAAAAGGAAGACATGGAGGAAAGAAGCCATATGGGGATGGGCAGACATTGGATTCCATGGGGGAAACCAGCAGATGCACATGCTAACAGCAGACAGACACAGCTGGGTAGAAGCAAAAAAGATCGGGCATCGTAATGGGTGGCGGACCTTAAAGGGAAACCGGTGAAAATAAATAAAAGCGGAAGAGACACATACACTCCTAGCAGCAAAAGAATTGATTTACCCATGAGGAGATTAAGCATGACCTCCTGGCCTGCGGCACTGTCACTCTTGTACAGGCAGTACAGCACACCTGCCAGCCAGGGTATACCGTGGCCGGAGATCTCGATCAGCTTCATCAGCGGCCGGATGCTGCCCCATGACGAGTCTTCGCAGGCGCAAACCCCGAGGCGCTTTGACAGCCACAAGTCAATGGCGAGCAGTGAGCTGATTGCGATCCCGATAAATGACGGGTTAAGTCGCATACAGTCCTCCTCCGGCAGCTGCTGGGCGCCTGTAGCCGAAGACGACGGGGCACCCGAGAATCCCGAGGGCGATCCCGAGCCTCTGCGGCGCGTCGGGCTCTCTGAGGCTCGGAGGCGAGCCGTCGTTGGATCTGAGCCCTGGCGTTGAAGCAGCTGGGGCGACGGAGACCGGCTGAGCGACATGAACTCGTAGCGTCCGCCGCTGCCGATACCCGGGCTACCGCCACTGCGTCCCCCGTTACCCTTCGCTTTGGGGGAAGGCATTTTTAAAATATATCTTTACGTCAGCGACTGGGTGTCGTGACCACGCTGCAGTGTTAAGTTTACTGTACTGCAGTCTAATTAATGCTTTTCATTTTATTCTCCCATTTAAAAACAATAGCTCCCATACTACACATCAGCCACCGCACTGTCTGCCGCAAGGCTCACGCGTACACAACATCCGGATACAAAGAGTCCTGCGTCACTTCCGTAACACGGCCGGTGGTGAGGCACATGACCGGAAGAGAAACAAAGCAAACGAGCGTGTGGATGCTAAGCGAGGGAAGTCAGTGATCTTAATGATTTTGTTCCGTTTAGCTAAAAGGTTGAGAGATACTTTTTTTTGAGTTTGACTGTCTGGTTCACACTCCTTACCGGTTGGAGTCTTTTAATTATATTTGCTACTCATTATTTTAATATTAGCACAAGCCCCCCTAAACAGAACTAGTGACTCCCTTGTTTACACACACACGCAGTCTGAAAACGGCGAGCAGCTGTAGCACCCACGCAGAAGATTAAATGTGCATTGGAAAAACTCTTCACAGTCTAGAACACCAACATGCAGCTTGTCTAGAGTTAGTCTAGCTGGAATTAGACAAGAATTTGACTGTCATCACCACACAAGGAGTTAATAGAATGTCAGACATGCACTGTTACTAGTTTTACGTGACATATCTTTCATTTATATTTGTTCACGCAACTTTGCAACACTTAACAAGAACAGTTAACAAAAATCTGCAGTTTATGAAATACAAGCGGTAAAATCCTGTGGTATTCAAAAACTTTTCACTGGTAGTGTGTGTACACACACACACACACACACTTGCAGTTGGCCAACAACTATAGTAATAGTACTGCTAATCCATCCTCTCCTCTGGATCTGGCAGCAAGTTCTCATCTGCATCACATCTGATGTTCTCTCTAGCGATACATCTAGGGTAAAAATAGGGAATCGCCTGGAATGGATACTGTTGCGTTGCATGTAGCCAGCGAGCAGTAAATCAGGCAACTTGGCTCAGACAGACGGGAGAACGGGGTTTATTCCAGGGAACCGATAACACAAGGGGAAGCACAACCACCAACGTCAACAACAGATGTGACCATACTGCCTGGGACGCGGACTAAATACTCATGACAGGTTAAACTGAACAAGCAACAGGTGAGTACAATCAGGAATTAACACGAGGTAACGAGGGGGTGTGGCACACACGAGGATCGTACGAGCTGGGCGTGACAGATACCTGCTGTGTTTTGATTTTATTTATTTTATATCGTGTCAGTTTTACAATATATTTCGGAAAGACCTTGATAGTACTATAGCAAATTGTAGTCATTCAGTTTTGAATGTATGATTAACAGTTTTGGGATCAATATGTAAGCATGTGCAAAAGTGCAAAATGGCCTCTAAAAACATTAAGATTTGATGGTGGTGGATTTTGAGTGAGAAATCCCTGAATTTTAATGCATTTTGTATGAAAGCAATGAGAAATGGTTCGCAGTTTAGCCCACATAAAACTGATGCTATGGCAACTCTGAAAAGTTTTGAGAAAGTGACTTCAGTGTTGCAGAATGTATCTTGGCAACTGAAAAAATGTAATTGGATGGAGTATTCTGTAAAACTACAATAACGTGTATTCTTTGTTATGTGGACTGGTGTTGTGGCCCACTGCTGCATGCTCAAGCTCAAGCTCAAGTGAGCCGACTTCATACCTTGAAGCACAACAGCCCTATCCATGATCACGCCAATACTACAGGCTGCGGTGACAGTATACTACATTTAAAATAGCCAGTTTTCCTAAAAAATAAATCATTTATTGGGGGGTGGAGTCACAAATTACACAAAAAATGTGGCCAACCTCACCCCACCCTGTTACACAACATCTTGTTACAGTTTCCGTGTTGAAGGACATTTCCTTGCCATTCTCAAGCCTCGCCACTTTTTGGACCCCGCACGTGCGAAAGAGAGCAAAGTAATTGAATGAAATGATCATGTAACCATATTGCTTCAGTGCTATTTTTATCCTGATCTAAGTGTATTTCATGCATCCAGAATGAACAACGCAACAGACTGCTGCAGGGCCTGAGAAGGGTGGCTGCAGCCATATACGATTGGCAGGCTTACTCTCGTTTGGTGGGTGTGTCAGAGGTGTTACCCAATCAGCAGCGATGTGTATATAAACTCCACCGAATTATAATAATAATCACAACTTTTATTGAAATTCCTTTATTGGGGAAATTCTTTTTACACCTCCCTCAACTTGCTCATTGTGGAGCAAGCTGTCCGCAAAGGGCTGCCACCTGTTGGGCACCCAGGGAGCTGGGGGTTAAGGGTCTTGCTCAAGGAGCCTGCGACCTTGTGATTATGGTACACAGGCTTAGCCCACTGAGCCACATGCTGCCCCTTATGAATTATGAAGGTGGTAATGGATCCTTGCCACTGCTAACATTTACACAATAGGGTGAAACTGCTTGCTATTGTCCAGCTCCTACTGCTACTAATTTTGCTGGACTCTTGCTGGATGTGTTTAGAGTCTTCCAGAATTAACCAATTAATAACAGTTAACACATTCATGGCAGTTGTATTGCTCAGTTGTTTGCCCACTAACTGCTGTTGCTGGATAATGTTTTACTCTTTATTCCATAATTTGGTGGTTGTATGGCATAAGTAACTGTCTGTCCATCTTCTATCTCCAGGGTTGGAGCATACCCCTTATCTACCTACACACAGTGTGCAAAATAAAAGTAATACCCCCCACCCACCTACCTGTCTGGCTATGACCTGCCACGTTTGTGAATGCAGATCTGATGCAATGACTGCTGTCTCCAGGGGGCCTCATGGTGTATTCAATCTTTTGCCATCAGGTAAAATACGCTGGAGCATAAATGCCCACTCAGACATGAACAGCGGTTACCCAAGAGCTGTCACTATTTCTGTATCCCAGTTGCAAAATTGAGAAAAAACATCATTGATCCTTGATAGCCTATCCGGGCGGTGGGTGTGTCAGCGTGACGCTCCCAGAAACACCGATATCACTTCCGGGTGTCGGTGCGTAGCTCCACGCTGACACTGCAGGCTGTCCTCTCTTCTGATCTGTGATTCTTAGACGTTTCTTTTCCTGTCTACAGACAGTCTAGCTTCAGCCAGAAGGATGCCTGGGTTACTACTGGGAGACGTTTTCCCGGACTTCGAGGCGGACAGCACTGTCGGGAGGATCAGCCTGCACGCCTTCCTGGGAAACTCGTGAGTGACGCGTGGGGTTGAGGAGCCGTTTGTTGATCAACTTATATTCTGTGTTTTTACTTCGTGCTCATTTTGTGTGTGGATTTTCTTTCCAGACTCATTTTGTCAGTATTTGAGTATTTCTATGTATATATGCACACCTGAAATACTGCACTGAAATGCACCTAATGGCAGCTATCGGACTTTGATACCACAAAGATGGTTTGTAGTACATCATGTCTGCCTTGATCAGCTGACAGAAAGCAGAAGCTACTGCTTTTAAGGTTACCTGTATAACTTTGGGTTCTTACGATGAAATATTTAAACTAGGATTTGTAAAACTGCGTACAATACTCAGCCAGAAAAATCTATTGCATTTTAAATGGTTAGGTTTTAGTATCTACATTCATATCAAATTTCTTGGCAGTTCAACAAAGTCGCCGTGGAAGTAATTTTAATTTATTTAATTAGAGTATGCAGCGGCTTTAATCAGCGGCTGTGTGCAATCGGCAAGGCGCCTCGCATGTCACTGCTGCTCTGCAGATTCTTTAGCGTGAGATTCAATCTCAAACTCAGGAAGTATTTTGCAGGGTCTGCTTTATCCTTTTTTGTGCGGTCAGTAAATCCCTATCTTTCATCAAGATTTGTTTTTTGATACTCTGACAGTGACAAACTGCGAATACGTAAATCACAAAAAGATTGCAATAGTTTACAAAGTAACCACGTTTCTACACTCATCTTTAACGTTTTCGTTTTGCACAGTCGTTTCCTTTATCCACTTTGATTAGCAAACTAAAACTGACTTGCAAAAACGCGTATTAATCCTGTACATGACGTCACGACAGAATGAAACGAACCTGTAATTGGTGGCTCGCGGAATTGAGATGTGCATCTAACAGGGAAAACGCTGCATTAGCTTTATAATGAGTGCCGGGGGGGGCTGCTTTTCTTGTTTCCCCCCAGGGGCATGACGCCCTTGGCACGTGCTCCAATGCTCATACGGTTAATCCAGGCCAGTTAAGATTAAGTGCACTTTTTGTTATGGAATTCTTTTATAGCACCATTTGTAAAGCGGCTTATTTCTTAATCACTGGGTGTATCTCAGGGCAGGTCTGGGTTCTGTCCTCCTCCTGCACTATTGAGGGTTTCTATCCTCTTAACAGAATCATAGCAGTGATTATCATTTTTGATTTTTACCTGAAATAACTGTAGTGCTTTAACTTTGATTTATTTGAGAAATGGGACTTGGGAGGAGAGATTTTGTCTAGACCGTGTGTGAACATCGAACAGAAAATCGAGGTTCCCTACTAATTGCAACAGCATGAAACAAAGAGGTTGTGTCATAAGAAACATCACCTCTTGTATATTAAAAATGGGTGCCACTTACAGACCAATTGGACCTGGAAAAAAAACTCTGAACTGATGGCTCAGATGTGCCAGTGAAAGCAATTGGGCCTGTTTGGTAGTTACTGGAGTAGTTTGTGAAGGGGCATTACCTCTCGGTAAAGAATGGAAGGCTTCACCTTTGCAGAGTGAGACTCAGTCAAAAGATATTGGTGATCATATGGCCATCAGCAGAAAACTGTATTCAAAAGAACCTAAAAGACCAGCAAACTCTTAACATTGGGCCTTGTCTTGTAGCTATTGCTTCTCTATAATCACTTGCATTCTTAGTTTAAGTTAATGTTTCATTAATAGAAGTTTACTGAAAAGCCAGTGTTGGGACCGAAGGAATGAGTACTTCTTGTTTTTCATTAATTTTAAAGATTAGATGGTACCTGAGAGGGGAAAAAATCTGAGTTGGTCAACTTTCATTGTTAAAGGCTGTGGTCATACTGCTGAAATGATGTGGATATCATAAAACGACCATGAATTTAGTTCTGTTTTTAAATGAGTGATTATTTGACTTAGAAATCCAGGCAAAAAGAGAGAAGAGTAAAATTTACTTTAGTTCTGGAGGCTTTGTTTTGAAAACGCATTCCGAGGATTTCGGAGCCGCCGTCCTGGGAACTCCTATGTGGCCTTGTCATGCTTTCTTCTAGCTTGTGATTATTTAGGATTTCCTCTGCTGGAGCTCAGTGTCCATCTCTCCTCCCCACCCCGCAGCTGGGGAATCTTATTCTCGCACCCGCGTGACTACACCCCAGTGTGCACCACCGAGCTGGGCCGGGCCGCCAAGCTCGGTGCCGAGTTCAGCAAGCGAGACGTGAAGATGATCGCCCTGTCCCTGGACTCCGTGGAGGATCATCTCGGCTGGAGCAAGGTCTGTTCACCCGCAAGGTCTTGGATTGATTTAGCTTTCGTGATTGCAGTTCTTATTAATCACATCTGTGGAAATATGCTTGTGGTGCTGTATTTTTAGCTGTTTCAGGCAACCAATCAATAGGCAGTAAGCCCCGGAAATGGCCAGTATCCCTGGTGATTGGATTAAAACCTTAGGTTGCTAAGCAGTGCTCGGTACACATGGCAAGCCTGAAAACGGCCTGCCTCATTGGGCCGTTACTTCTGGAAAAGTCCACATGACACTCGGGTTGTTGGGTTGATGAAGCCCTTGGGGGGGCATGTAATCCTGAAAAGGCTTTTACCAGATTCACAGCTGCAATTGCTCATTCCAACAGGAACTCGAAGCTTGAAACCTTATATTGTCATTTTTAATAGTCTGTTAATGGGCTTTTGGCCGTTTATGTAGTGTTTGTGATCCATTTAAGTTCCGGTAATTTCACACGGATGTTGATGAACATGTCTCATCTGCTCGGTAACTTGATCTGGATGTTGATGGGGGATGTCAAAGTTTTTGGATTCCTTTGTAAAAATAATAGCTATTTGGCAGTGATCTGCTTGTATATCTCCCAGAGCAGCAGTGGTGAAGATGGTTACGCTTTTTGGCTGTTTAATTTGCAGTAATTTAATTCCAATCTCTCCTTCATTACGATCACATTAAAGGTGTGTGTGTGTGTGGTTGTTCCTTGCTGTTAAATGATTAGTGACCATCTTGGGTATTGTGGGCGGTGTGTGGCTTAGCAAGTTAGGAGGGTGTCTGTGGGCGGAAGGTTGCTGGTTCGAATCCCGGGGTCAGCAGACCCAATGGCATCTTTTAGGCCCTTAACCCCCAGTTGCTCTGAGGATGCTGCATGCTGGCTCACCCTAGGCTGTGTCCCAAACTTGCTCTCATCTTTATACATTTTTGTCAGGATGATTTCTTCACATGGATGTATAAAGTATGACTCTTCTTGCCACCCTCCAGCTAACCTGATTAATGCGCTCTTGCTCGCTTTTTTGTACTAGTCCCTTGACTATCGGTGCTGTTTTGTTAAACTTCCCCCCCATCTGTGCTCTTAAGGACATCCTCGCCTACAATAACGACTCTTCCTGCAATGCCCTGCCCTTCCCCATCATCGCGGATGACAAGCGGGAGTTAGCCGTCAAGCTAGGCATGCTGGATCCGGACGAGAGGGACAAGGACGGCATGCCACTTACAGCGCGCTGTGTGAGTCATCTACCCTGAGCGCCCCCTCCTTGCCGGACACAGGAGTGCGGCTTTCTGTATTCGAGGCCTTTTTCTTGGGAGAGTCTCTGTGCTCCCGCAGTGCTTGTTTCCGCACAGACGTACGTTTGACGTCAGGGGCACTCTGGTAGCTGGTGATCTTCCTTAAAATATAAAATTTCTCTTGACTAGATAACTATCAATGTGATTCTTTAATGACCATGACCAGCACCAGTACTGAGGACAGACAGACATGTGAGGTAATGAGTGAGCAACAAGCAGTGTTTAAGTTCTCGAGACCCTAGGAAATGGTATCCCAAGATTAACTGGCCAGCTAAGATGAATTTGAGGGCCGTCGACACTTTTGATGAGCGTGTTGGCAGTACGTGTCTCACATGGTCGCCTGCCGCAGGTGTTCGTGATTGGCCCAGACAAGAGACTGAAGCTGTCAATCCTGTACCCAGCCACGACGGGGCGCAACTTCGACGAGCTGCTGCGGGTGATTGACTCACTGCAGTTGACCGCGCAGAAGCGTGTGGCGACGCCAGTGGACTGGAAGGTGACCCCTGCCCCCTCCTGGCAGGCCACGCTTGCTTGCTCACAGCCTCGAGAGACTTTTACTGAAACCACACCCGTTACTGCACAGTAATGGGGGAAACATCAAACTTAAAAATTGACCTCATTAACCCTGTTTCTTTGTCCTTCTCAGCCAGGGGAGAACGTCATGGTTGTTCCAAACCTTTCAGATGATGAGGCTGCATCCCTCTTCCCTTCCGGGGTCACTACCAAAGACCTGCCGTCTGGCAAGAAATATCTGCGCTACACTCCGCAGCCATGAGGGGGCTCCAGAGAGCTGGCCTTACTGCACCCGGCCATCAGTTTGAAACAACGTAGAGCACTTGATGAAGAGCAGGGTCCCAAATCTACCCACTGTGCAACCAGTAATTTTCTGTTTAAAATGAACATGCACACATCTCTGTGCCTTAACCAGATACAATATTTATGGTAAGTCTGTTCATACTAAAGGCAGTTAAATGGAACAACCTTTGTACAAGGAATATACTGCATCCATGATATGCATCTAGCTCACATTTAATTCTGTCTGCTGCAGGCTGTATATTAGGGGGTTTTTTGGTTGGTTTTAGTCTTTGGATGTTTGACAAACTCCCCGTGCTGTAGCCTGCATAATTTGGTCCTACCCTCAGTGCACTTACCCATCACCAGTAAACCAGGGGTGCTTGCATAGTAATGACTGTGACCTACCTGAGATCCTGTAATATAACATCTTCATTTCAAGCTAATAAACATTTGGTTCCTCTGAGTCTGCTCCCTATTTGGGATGATATCAGTGTAAGTTTTTTTTTTTTTTTTTTTTTTTAAATTACTGATTATTATTAACCCTTTAGATGTCACCTTTGCACATCGGCGCAGCTTCGAAGTTGCAAGTGAACTGGTTCCCTGCCGGCGGTTTGTATGAAGTGACACTGGAGTTTAGAGCCCCTCTCTCACTCTCCTTGATGCCAGGATCACATGCATACTCTCTGCCAGCAAGCCTAGCGTGTTCCTCCACACTGGCGCTGATGCTCTTTTGAGTTTTCTCAGGTTCAGCTACGAAGGAGACTATTTTAAGCTGCTCTTCAAGCCGTCTTTGACGCAGAGATGCTCGGCTTCCACTAGATGGCAGTAGGTCACCTTACAGCCAAGCTTTGGTGTTACAGGTTTCAGGAGGGATCTAGTATCACTATGCACACCTGTGGTGAAGAAATAAAAATAAAAGTGAGCTTGTTGCCAATAATTCATACCTTCAAACTCCAGATTTTGTACAGATTTATTCCCTAATGTGTTTTTAAAAATCATTTGAGAAATATTTGATACAGTACTTGAATGTTTTGTATAACTAGGCTGAGATGGTAAATCACGCAAACTGCATCTGTAAAATATTTCATGAACATAGAGAGAGCACACAGTGTATCCATTAAAGCAGAAAAATGGTCAGACATTATTACATTTACCAATTTAGCGGATGCTTTTGTCCAGGGCAGGCCAAGTTTGGGGTCAGGGAGCAGTTTCACCCTGCATCCAGTGATATGATTACCCTGCTGACCATTGGATTTGAACCCACAACCTTCTGGATATTGATACAGAACCCTAAGCCCTGAATTACATCATTATCAAAAACAGCCACATAGAAGTTCCCACTGCAGCAGGCTCTGTTGCCCATGTGCTGGCCTTCCCAGGCGTCTGAAGACTTAGTTTGACAATAGGAGCCCTGTCAAGGCTATGTATAACAATAATGAGACTGTCTCACTGAGTATTGCTGGTGATGAGGCCCAAGAATCCCACTCACAGCTGCTTAACCTTAAGTGGCAATAAATTTGATATATAAAATCTCCTTGGATCACAGCACAATGATCACTTGGTCCAGGAAACCAAGATGCGGAGGGATGTCGATCCAAACCAATGAGAGCCGTCCTTATACAGCAGATGGGCCTGGTTTGTCAGACCCTCCATCTGTGGACATCACTGGATCGTTCTTCCAGCCGTGTAACTAATGCTTCCCAGCACAGGCTCCAGGATCACTGCGATCCTGCATCGGGTTACCAGTTATGGTGAATGGATAGATTATTTCTAAACCTTCCATAAAACGCATCCATGGGGGTGGGCGAAATAAGACAACTCTGGAGAACACCCTGGACAGGACATACACAGGCAATAATGCACACACATTATGGTCAATCTAGAGATACCACTTTGTCCAACTACATGTCTTTGGACTACTGAAGGAAACCTGCATGATTGTGCAGACTCCATGTACACAGATCAGAGAAGGGATTGAGGTGAAATGCAACACTGTTGTCCTGGGTCGGTGGGCTTCTGTTTGCCATTTCCACTTTAATTTATTTAGTTCCTTTTGCAGACACCGATTTCCAAACCCACTCACATATGATAAAATTGTATATTTAACTTTAACTCATCTTCCAATGAAACTCATGTGTATAGCTTGGGAACAGACGGTTGTCAATGCACCCAAAACGATTAGCTGATTGCATCACCTTTATTTTGCTGACTATAAATCCCACAGACATCAGAGCTGATAATATCGGAGACCAACATCTGCAAACCAGCACCGTTATCAAAGAGCATGTCGCTAGCATGGCCAAACACAGCTGTTATGTGAATAACACACTTCCGGGATAAACCCCCCACCCGCCAAATCTATCACTTAAACATAGCAACTGGCTTTCGTTTTGACCTGAACCTTGAACCCACCACCCTTCACCCTACTCCAGATCAAAGCATTGTGCTCATACCAGACTGACTGATGACCGCCAGTGTGGCACAATTGCTCTGAATGCTCGACATGACCCTGGGGCCTGGGGGCTCCTCATGGAGCCTGTCCGGCATCCAGGTCCCTTGTGAAGAAAAGATCAGGACAGCCAGCGACTTTGGCCAGTCAGAGTTCTCGGTGACGGCTAGTGAGACATGACCCAGTTACACAGAAAATACCCCAGTCACAGCTAAAATAAACAGCCCCCTAGAAGTAAACATTCGACGAATAAATCAGACAGTGACATGCGATTAAACTGGGCACTCGATGTCTGCTAAAGATTTGTACAGAAAATAAATGTGCTGTGGAAATGCTGAGTAGGGAGAATGAGGATTTCAGGAGAAATCCGTCACGCGGCACTCATGACGCTGTCCTCCGGCGGACAGACTGCGAGAGTCTGGACTGCGTCATTAGCTCACGATGACCCCGAGCATCAGCGGGGGAATAAATGGCCTTTGTTCCGCAGAACCAGGGCGGGAAACAAGCCAGGAGTGCTTAGCCGTGCGCGGCGCTGTCGGGGCCTTCAGGATCCTGTTAGTCATTGGTTGCCGGAGGCGAGGTCTGCGCAGCGCCTCCTATAAGGCCACGGCTGCCTCCCGTGGCGCCGGCTCATGTAAAAAGAGTCTGACGCGGGATCATTAATGTGGATGGTCACCAGGGCCGCCTACAAGGGGGAAGGAAAGGGGAAGATTTTCAGGGGTGCGGACATGAGGGGATGCCGCCTCAGGGTAAATGGATTTAATCATGAGCACCCCCTACCTCCCCTTTGTCAGATTTTACCGTCAAAACCCACTCAATTTTTGCTTCGACATAGTTTGGGCGGGGGGGAGGGCACGTTCAGTAGAATTTTCCCGGGCCCTAATCCTATCTTTGTGTGGCCCTGACCGTCGGAGGCGCACACAGCCTGGTGGGAGGAAGCCAAACACACGTACTCAGCCGGTGGAGATTAGGGAAGGGCACAGATGGAGAGGGGGTGACACTGGGTGACACTGGTGGCAGTTTGGGCGGGTAATGAGGTGAGGGGCGCCCATATTGTAGATGGTTTGTGCACTCCCTTGTTATGCTAATGCTGACGGTGGAGATGGACAGGCTGTCTGGGAAAGCCAGGTGGGGAAGCTGTACATCGGGTCAGCAGCATCCAGGCGAGCCTGAATGTAGATGTATGTTATTGTTGATCTTGAAACATGCTGACTATTCATTTCTAACGCGAAAGATCAGTCCTGCAGAATCCTGTCTCTGGCATGGATGCTGAAGCCGTAAAGTTCTCAGGCATTAGGAGACACAAAGTTGGATGCCATGTCAAGTTGATTGCATGAGTATAACTTTACTACACGCAAGTATAATTTTACTATGCATGAGTATAGGCTTGCTATGCATGAGTATAGTCTAATTATGTGTGAGTATAACCTTTCTACATATAAGTATAGACTTATTATATGTGAGTATAACCTTGCCATGTATGAATATTTGCTATGATTGAGTATAAAAACACATGAGTATTTAAAACACATGAGCATAACCTTACTACTTATTATGTGTGAACATAACTTTACTATACTGTATGTGAGTGTATGCCCTGTAATGGACTGGCGTTCATCCAGGGTGGACCCCAGCCTTGTGTCCTGCGCTTCCTGGCACAGATTCCAGGTGATCCAGGCTGGGAATAGTAGCTATAAACTGGAGTTGTATCAGCAAGTGGCCAGGAGCACAATGAAGTATGTACAGCTGCTGTTAGCATGTCAGGTTGACTGTGTTTACATTTATACAATATTCAGCTACATCTGTGTGTGTTTCTAAGACTTAGGTTAGTATCACTAGTGAAGCAGGCCAGGCTAGAGGGTAGAGTTTAGATGCGTATCTCTGTTTATCTATTAACCACACTTTGTTTTTCCCATGTTAGGTGCCAGGTATCGGCTTCCTCACCTGAAACTGCACTGACCCGCAGGGGAGTGAGAGAGCGAGCCGTCCAGGCAGTATGCTGAACCTTCCCTTCCTCTCTCTCTCTCTTTTTTTCTTTCTCTCTTGCTGTCTCTCTCTGTCTCTCTCTCCTCCTGTCATCTACTGCTCTCTCTTTCTCTCTCTCTCTCTCATCCCTGTCTCTTAAACTCCCATCACAATCCTGTTATTTATTACTTTAGACAAACAGAAAACTGTTTGCAAAGCTTGACTCTCATCTGCTTTGTAGTTTTAATACAAATACGAAATGTCATTTTGATGTACTGTAGTAGTGGACAGTTTTGTTGTTGTTGTTGTCATGTATCACTGTACTTTAATTGTTTGATCGATGTCCAGCATTTTTTCGCCACTGTTTCGTCTGATTTCAACGCATTTGTTTTTGAATTATGTGGTTTCGCCGTGTCAGGGCATTCGGCCACGTGACATTCCTACTCCTGTTACGGGGAATTCCAGTATCCAAACATTAATCCTGTTGTCCGGGTGTTTAGATAACAGCACCATTAGCGGACCCTTGAATCACGTTAGTGTCTCCTTAATGGAAATCTTTATAACCGCACGCTGAATCTTTACCCTGGAACCGCACTGCCCACGCCCTGCCAGCCTCCCACGCTGCCCCCTATCTGCTCTGCAGGAATGTGGGAAAACAACCAGGCTGCAAACAGACTGTTTTGATTTAGCCCTGAGCGATCGCAGGTCTGCGGTAACTTCACGAGCAATGAGCCTCCCCTGGAATCTTGGCATTCTCGTGAGACTTTAAAGACCTTTCCCCTGTGAATTACTTTATGTTGCTGGAAAACTGTCCAGCGTTGCCGTTCCCCCTTCTACAGTGAAATGTCTGCAGCCTTGGAATCGGTTGGAGTCTGTTATCTATCCCTATTCTGATTTTGATGTCTCCAAGCTGGACATCGATTTTCATGGCCTGAATGTTCAAATCACAGAGGCCTTAAGCACAATGGAACAAAGAGCAGGACTGAAAAACTCATAAAAATATACAGAAAATATTTCCATCCTGGGGGGCGGCATGGTGGTGCAGTGGCTAGCACTGTTGCCTCACACCTCTGGGGCCCGGGTTCGAGTCTCCGCCTAGGTCGCATGTGTGTGGAGTTTGCATGTTCTCCCTGTGTCGTCGTGGGGTTTCCTCCGGGTACTCCGGTTTCCCCCCA
>JAODKF010000038.1:18918049-18933325 GCA_026779585.1 Mormyrus proboscirostris | reverse complement strand
TTCCCTTTCCCGTTCAGGACCTCGGTCCAGCCTGGAGGTGCTTCTGTGAGCTCTCAGGACTGCCTGACCTTGTGTGTGCGCGACCTGGCCTATGCGTGCCTGACCTTTTTCGCAGCTGTAGCGCTGTTCCCCATATCGGCCTCTTGCTGCATGTCGCAGTCTGCCTGTAAAAGGAGGGATTTAGACACTATCTGATTGGAGGGAGTCCAGCTATCGCACCGATCCTCCCCTCAACCCATCGCCACCCCTACGCTCTTTCAGGAGGCTCAGGTTTCCAGCTGTCTGTGTATGTGTGTCTTTTGTGTCACTGCTGTTTATACACTTGCGCTCATGTATGTCTGTGTGTGTACTGAGCCAGGTTTATCCTGCTCATGTGTGAGCTGCATGAGGAGAAGCTCTTCGCTTTCTAAGTTAGGTTCTTGCTTTGTTTGGTAGATGTCGTGTTCGGGGCTGAAGCGTCTGCTAAAAAAAGTACATTTAGTGTAAATGTTTACTGGTCAGCTTACTCATTCCAGCACTTAATTCTAGCTCATTCTGGATGAAGCCCCAGAGGAACGTTATTAGATGGGACAACCTTAACATCCCAGTTCCATTTCTCCCAGCCTGGGCGTTTTAGCGCTAAAGATTTAATTTTCCACGGGGGCGTCTCAGATGTACGGTCGACGGCGATCGGGCACTCTGATGACCGGCCTGATTCCTCGCTGCTGGTTTCGGGGTGTTGTGTGGAGGTCTGGGTCAGAGGCTAATTCCAGGCCTCTTCCACGTGAAAGAGAAACATGTGCGCCGGCCGTAGAGGGCCGGCCAAGGGGAGCACACTCAGCAAAGGCTGAGATCACCTTCCCGAAATAGAAAACACAGTCTAAGGCTCGGATTTCACTGCAGGTCGCTATAGTGGCCCGCATGCAGAGGCTAAGGGTTTTGGGGGGGGTATGTTTTCACTCCTGCCTTTTGTTAACTGTAGAGAAAAGGACCTTTTAGCTTGGGTGAGAAGGGATCTCTTTCAGCATGAAACGATCAGCCGTGTCTCTTAAACGTTGCCGGTGCCAGTTACATTTGCTCCCGGCCTCAGAGCAGAGTAAGAAGAGCTCAGGAATGCCGGCTGGCTGGAGAACGGACATGTTTATTATCTGCGTTCCCTGCGAGAGCCCCGGGCTGGGCTACGGAGGCTGCCCACGAAAAATAACCCATAATAAACAGAAAGCTGGCATCCAAACACCTGACTGACGCTGACTCCCGACTTAAATGGCTGTGAAAGGGAACCAGAGTCAGAATGAAACGCAAACAATTATATACTCACCTTAAAAAAAATCAATAAACTACTCAGTATAAAGTTTGATCTTTAATGAGTGAAAGTAAACACAGCTGGGGTGGGGGCAGGGATTGCCGGAAGCTCCAGCAGGGAACACCAGAGGGGATCTGACTACATGGAAGCCCCAGCCTTGCTCAGAAGAGTAGCGATGGCTCGTGGTCTCGAATCACCCCAGCAGGTTTTGGGGTCTTGTTTTGCCTACACTGACCTACTCTGCTGGGCCAGAGCAGAGCCCTGACAGCACAGTATAAGGTTCCTGTCTGTGAATGATTGCCCGATTTTCATGCATCATGTTTAAGGGGTTTGGGGGTGATGTGCTGCTCGGTGCATGCAAAGGTTGCCAGTTCAGATGCCCTGGTCAGCATAGTAGCCACATGTCTATTGGGCCCTTGAGCAAAGTCCTTAAACCCCCCCCAAAAATGCACCCCCCTACGGTGCTGGGTAATGACTTACCCCATGCTCAGACCCCATCTTTACCTCTGTTTATATACGTGTGTGTCTTAAAAAAGGGGGTGAGATGGGATAAGTGAAAAAACATTCCAGTTTTCTGTGCTTGTACACATGGCACACAAAGCTTCATTTCAATGAAGATGGTGCATGTTCTATGCAGTGTTTCATAACCCAGAGTCCATGGGGACTTTCAGACAGTCCACGTTTCTCTCTCCCATCTCCCAATGAATGTGGACTGTCTGAGGGCTGGGGAATATTGTTCTATACGAACAACAAAGTGT
Organism: Mormyrus proboscirostris; assembly: GCA_026779585.1. Lineage (NCBI taxonomy): Eukaryota > Metazoa > Chordata > Actinopteri > Osteoglossiformes > Mormyridae > Mormyrus > Mormyrus proboscirostris. The sequence goes on along the minus strand of JAODKF010000038.1, from coordinate 18,931,285 downwards.
TTTTTTTTTTTTTTGTAACAATCTCTCACTGAACTGTATGTTTTGTTCATCACTCCCAAACACTTATTGCGAATGGCCTCAGGTAGTGTGATCACTGGTGATTGTGACTCGCTCCTCCAATGGGAAAGGTGCTGAGGAATTCTGGAAAACAGGAAGCTTCATCTGCCTCTATAAAAAAGGGCAGGAGAAAATCATCTGTTTTGTCTACAAGAGTCAGTCACGCTTTACCCATCTTGCTCAAGCGTCTGTGAGCTTAGATAGCTCCCTTGCGTTTGGCCTGCGAGCTCCAATAGCTTTTTATGGGAAAACAGAATGCACTTTCCCCAAACAGTCATAATGTAAATCTCAAATCCATAAAACTAATTGACACAGCCAGCCAGGAAATGAGTCAGGCTCCTGCGAAGGGAACGTACCATTGAGAGAAAGCGGGGGGGGGGGTGTAACAGGCTCCACGGATCTCGTCCTCCGCCAGGACCCGGGGGGGAGGAGGAGGCAGCGCTGGAGACGGGAAGACGGCGGGAAGGCGTGCTGAGATAGCGCAGAATGCTACAGCTACCTGATCTGAACCCCTCCAAACTCCAGAGACACAGACGACGCGGAGCCTTATTTGCCGTTTGTATAAGCACATCGGAATGCTTAAGCCCTCACAAATCCCATCTTACTCTCCTTTTTAAAACACGGACACCCATATACAGGTGAGAGGGAAGCTTGAGATGAGAGTACAGGGGCAGCTTGGAGCAGTTTTCAGTGGGCTATGGGCCTTTGCTCAAGGACCTGACAGAGATGCAGTTACTCTGTTGAGCCCAGCATTCAACCCCCCCGACCTTCCGAAGACAAACATAGAGACCCAACCCACTGAGCTGCACATTAAGCCCCGCTACACTCCTATGTGTACAACTTCATATCCATTACGATTTGCAAATATAATCAACAATAATTAGAAATGAATTACAAACCTGTTTATACATAAAACTTTGCAATGGTTTACAAACTACTGCCTTCAACAAGTGCAAAAGTGCATGCGGCACATGTTTGGTCTGGTTGTGCAGTCCCACAAGAAGCTATGGTTGATCTTCCGACCTTGCCCCGTCTGTAATGTGCCCCCAGGGAGGGGCAATGCCTGCCTATTGGAGCCTCCAGCTGCTCAAAAGTGATGGACCTCCATGAACACATGCTGCCCCCCCCCTCCTCCCACCCACACACAGTGATCCAGCTAGGCAGGGGAGCAGAGGTGAGGGAGGGTGGCTAGAGAGGCCAAGGCTGGGAAGATAGTGTCATCCAGTTGCTGGTTGCATCAGTCTTACACGGAGATCAGTGGCACTGTGAGAATGAGAGAAATGTGGTTTGGAATGAGAAACAGCCAGATTCACCTTGTGGAAGCACAAGGAGGAGCTTGGAGGTGATATCAGCCCGCAGGGTCATCAGCCTGGAAGCTTTATTTTCCTGTTCTTGTTGTTGATACTGGTGTCTTGCTACCAGGAACACCAGACTCCCCAAAGTAACTTGGAGGAAAAATGGCATTTCACTATGAGAAGTCTGTGGAAAGGCATGAATTTGATGGAAAAGTACTGTGTCCTGTGCTAACTGGAATACATAGATATACCCTGCAATGGCCCATCCATCCATCCATCCATCCATCCATCCATCCATCCATCCATCCATCACTGTCCAGCTATACAGTTCATACAGTGTAGTTGGATGGCAGTGTCTGATTTCAGTGTGCAATATAAAAAATCAGCTGCATCAAATTAGTCTGTGCCAGTTACCTTTGAAGCTGAGCTACAATTTTAAGAAAAACTGCAAGTTAGTAATTGTGTCAGCACAGTGGCTCACCAGTCTAGACTGAATAGACAAACAGCAGCGATACTGTTTATTCTATATTTTCATTTTCAGTGTGCTGTGGTTCAGTTTAAGACAATCGTACAGAATTGTACGATTGCTTTCTTTGATGGCTTTTGAGCCATCTGCAGAGGTGGAAACCCAAAGTCTACAGACATCATATACCGCATGCGGACAAAGTTTCGAATGGACCTTACAATATATCATCATTCAACCTCATACAATGCTTTAAACATATAACTGTGGGATTTGGGGGTAATGTTTAAGGCTGGAGGACAAGCTTCCCAGCACAGACACAAAGCTGTGACATCATCTGACCAAAGAGAACCATCCGATGCGAGCAGGATAGATGATACCGAATATGGCTCCACATTCGATGTCCATTTCATCTTCAGCATAAACACTTTAAGATCTACCTGAATATGTTTACACTAAAGGGACTGTTTGTGTAGTGTGTAGACAGTGGGGAAAATATACCAGCGACATGCTGCTCCCTGTAATTAGAGTCCAAATACACCCTTTATCTATGGCTTTTAAAGAAGATCCATTTGGAGGTTTGAAGCCCAGCGTTGTCATCGCGGCTCATCCCGTCTTCAATCTGATTTTGCTGTAATGGTGCCACCAGTCCAAGATCTGACAACTCGCCGTTTGTTTAAAGCTACATTTCTCTTTGTAACCTGAGTCAAGCTTTATAAGGTAGCAGCATAGTGGAGGGTCTCTGCTGCTGGGCCGCATTCCAGCGGGGGGTGGGGAGGTCGACGCTCCCGCCGCCCAGGGCCAAAGCTGCACCCATGGTTCTGGCCCCATGCCTGCACCGCGGCCGAATGCTGCCGGCGGAGATGGAGTCGCATCCTGAACTTCACGCTGTACCCGCAGCTGTGGAGGCGGCTGAAGTGCTGCTGGTGTATTTTTAGCTGATAATCATTGGTGTGACGTGGATAATCAGGCTGCCAAGGATGCTGAGACATTGATACTGTCAAAGATGCTGAGTTATAGTAGCTGCCCACTTTTTAGGAATGATTATACTCACCAGAGAAAATATCTGTATTTTGTGGCTACTGTACACAGACTTTCTACCCTAAAAGATCAGATCACATTCATTGGCTGAATACTTAAGCTGATCGTATACTTCAACAAAATTGACAGAATCAAGCACTTCGCTCTCAGGCCCATCGCTCTCAGGCCCGCCACCCTCAGGCACTCCACTCTCAGACTGTGGCAAATACGAGGAACAGGCAATATACAGGCTGACATAACACCTTGACACTACAATGACCGGACTGGGGAAACAAACTGAAACACGGACTAAATACAATGAACTAATGACAACAAGTAGGAACAGCTGGTGAACACGGGGATTCCACACGGGGTTGATGAGGGGGTGTGGCACACGGGAGGAGCAGACGATCGGGGCATGACACTTATCATGTGTTATGGCATTATTGTGTATATGGTAATGTCATGTGTAATATTTAATGTTACCTGCTGCAAGCCAGTGCGTGTGTGTGTGTGTGTGTGTGTGTGTGCCCACCATGTGGTGTGTAAGTAGTCAGGGGTGCCAACACGGTGGACAGCATATGATTGGTTGTGTGACTGGCACAAATCAATGAAAGCCATTTTTGTGCTTTTCCTGCACTTGGCACCATGGTCACCCGGAATATTAATATACATTATTAGTAGAATTTAAAAAATGATAAGGGACTGATATGATTATATAATTCTTGGTAAGACCCCTAGAATACTGTATGCAGGTTTTGTCACCACACCTTAAGAAGGACATTGCTGCCTTGGAAAGGGTACAACGTAGGGCTACGAGAATGATTCCTGGTCTTAGAGGAATGTCTTATGAGGAGAGGTTAACTGAGCTGAATCTGTTTAGCCTCGAGCAAAGGAGACTAAGGGGGGACATGATCCAGGTATATAAGATTCTAACAGGTCTGGATGCTGTTCAGCCAAATGCCTATTTCAATATTAGTTTAAATACTCAAACTCGTGGCCATAAGTGGAAATTAGTGAGAGAAGATTTTAAATTCAATTTGAGAAAGCACTTCTTCACACAGCGTGTAGTTAGAGTATGGAATAATCTTCCTGCTGGTGTAGCGCAAACTAAAACCCTGAGTTCCTTTAAATTAGAGCTAGATAAGATTTTAACAACTCTGAGCTATTAGTTAAGTTCTCCCCAAATGAGTTTGATGGGCCAAATGGCCTCCTCTCGTTTGTAAATGTTCTTATGATAAGGACAGGGCTATGTTATAAACAAAACTCAGAAAGACAAATCGGATGCATGTGTTAAGTCATTTCACAGACAAAGATCAGTAACTGTTAATATGACAACTTAAATATTTACCATCATAATTGCAGATAAAAAAAAACTGTTTTGTGGTTTTTTTTAATTCATGTGGTGAGAAAGAGATGTGCACAGGGCAAAATAAAACAGGTTCCGTTTCCTGCCTTCAGCAGGCTTCATCGCACGATATATATGAACGCCTACCTGTCAGCATTTCGAAATTTTAAAAAAATACAGATATGCAAACTATTTCATCAGCAGGGAAGCAGTGAAGCAGACACACGTTAATGGAAGCAAGTCATCCGTCATGGGGGGTCGTCCCCTCGACGGCGTTTTACGCTGATCTGCACCATCCTGAAACTCAGCAGCTCAACAGCTCTTTGATTTTCACACTAAATTATCACCATCCTGATATAAATTGCATAAATGAGTAGTATTACATAAAGTATAAAAGCACAAGGTTTCTGTGTGATACAGTGTTCTTCAAAGTGTCTGCGTGTAATAGGCCAAATGATTTAAGAAATAGTACGGCTTGTGGTTTGTTCAGTATACAAGATTATTTTTATTTTTTACATCACTACATAGGACATCTTACTCGCACCACACAGTCAGTAACATGTCACAGTATTATGCACCACAAAACAAGACAAAGTCTTACATAGAGATTTATGGCATTTATGTAATGTGCACAGTGTCCCTGGTATGTAGTACTGTGAAACCATGGGGCAATTGCTGTAAAATGAGAGTGACGCATGGAAAAAGCAAAGTGCACAGGTATAACAGACACATGGAGCAGATGTCCGTAAGAGCCAGGGACTCCTCTTGTAACAGGAGATCGCAGACTAAGAGGCTTATGGAGAATCTCACAAATACGTAATGCTTATTCCGCACAACTTGGGATGGGCTGAAATAAGCAGGGAAAATAGAGGAGATAACTAAAGCGGAAATGAAACCCTGGCAGCCGAACTTGGGCAAGGCCGGCGGAGTACGGCGCGGATTTACCGGCTGTCGGTGTCTTAAGCGGCTTTCATACGCTAATGAAATGATACGCTGTCGGTATTTATATGCCGCAAGTCTTTCTTGTGCCTCCTTACGACTTAGCGATGTAATATTCAGGCATAAAGTATGTGAAGCCATTTCCAGGGAATTCGCGTGATAGTTTAGAGGTAAACCAGCTGTAAATACAACTTAATTTAATCCATGAATGCAGTTATTACCGTGCAGTCTAAATCTGGAAAGGAGTTTTGTAAACAACATTTAATTTCACAGGCTTGAAAACTTAAATAGCTACAACCATCTATCCATCTTACTACTGCCTGTCCAGGTCAGTGTCACAGGGGGCTTGTCCCAGGCGTGTCAGGGCACTGGGCAGGGGTACAAACTGAATGGGACCATTACAGGGACATCACTAATAATCCCAGTCTTAGATTAGATGCAATAATAGCAATCATGTCATAGTCAGGTCAGGTTGGAAAGCATGCACTGGTACGGTTCATTGCCGCACCAATCACACAACAGAACACCTCGGGATCTCAGTTGGCCAACACATGGTCCAGTCCCACCCTCTGGAAATGGCCATCTATCTGCCGCAGCCAAGTGTTACGTGACCCCTCAAGTCCTTACTGGATGTTACTGTAGTGTTTAATTTTATGTTTTTTAAAAAGCATATACTTATATGGCTTGAGTTTGCAATATGCTGGTTTGGGTATGAATTTAGCCTCAGAAATTCCCTACTGGGGTACCGAGGGTACTTCGTAACTCACGGTATTCCTGCTGGATGTCCCAGCAGTGCTGTATCTATATGGCGTTGGTTCGAATCCACTTCTGCACTCTGAGGTATATCTGTGCTGATTCTTTCTTCAGAGGCATTGTGGGATATTATGACAAGCCGACAGCGATGAAGCAAAACCAAAACATCCAAAATCAAAGGTGTAGATTAGGGTATGGATGGTAGAGACATGTCCCTACCAATATTGTGGGAGTACCATGTATGTCTGGGGCAAGGGCTGATCTGCCCCTTCCACTGTTGAAACCAAACCAACTCTCTCATCCATATTTAAAGTGTCTATAGCATATGAACAGGCTACTATGATGTTCTGGCTCAATTACAGACTAGGCAGGGATACGGTGTTCATGCGCATGTGTGCACAGATAATCCATTGTGAACCAAGGACATCAAACACACGTGTGTTTGACATTCAAGTAGACATCCTGACATCATAACATTCAAGTTGGGTAATATGTTTAGTTTAATAAAGCATGTGTTTTTCTTTGGTGAAGTATTTAAGGGTAAATTATGTTCTAAGAAGATTGCATGTAATGTACATATGCTACATTTTCGTTTGTTTTGCTGACATTTTGACATTAACCCCGTATGGCCAAAGAACACAAATCGTAAAAGTACTGATGCTAGCTTTGTTTTTGTTGCTAAGAAAATTGACGCTTTTGTTTTCTGTTTGTTTTGTTTTCTGTGGTATAGACTGACATTTTGGGTCAGTTCCATTTGAACCAAAGCTCAGAATTAAATTAAGTAAAACACAACTCAACCATTATCATGAACTGTCTTATTGACGTTGGCAGCTTGGAGCATTAAATTAATCAACCAAATAATAAAATGAGGCACTGGCATGAACATTGGTAAGTTACCATTGAATTATATATTTATACGCTACCAGTCAAAAGTTTTTGCACATCACAGGTTTTTTTTTATACCACTTTTCAATTTATTCCAAAAATTCCAAATGTTTTTATTCTTGTTAAACATTGGAAAGTTGAGTGAACTACTATAAATGAAAATATAAGTCAAATAAAACAAGTTTCCCTTATAACATGGAAGGAGTATTTAACTGCATGTCTGACATCCTATTAACTGGTTGTGTGGTGATGACAGAGTCAAACTGCGTCATTTAATGTCCCTTAAATAGAAAGAACGCCTCAGATTTTCTCAGCTGTTATAACTGTTAGAGGAGGTTACATTGGTGAAAGTTATGACATTTTCTTGCTAATAAAGGTATTCAAATGGTGAAAATACTGTAAATTTATGTTAGCAAAGAATATTGAGTATTTTTTTAGTAAATGTTAATTGAGCAACAGTGTGTACGAAAACTTTTGACTGATAGTGTACGATTATGTATTCATTTAGCCATATAATGTGTATTATTATTATTAGGTGCCGTTGGGTCAGTGTAGACTTTTGGCAACCATATAAACACCATTTTTCCAGAACGTTCTGTCTTGGGTATATTACACATACTTGGTTACATTAGAGCATTTATTTTCTTAATTTTACAGTTTTCAGAACATGCCACACTTTATTTGCTGTTTTATTTATGCAATAATCTGCATTTTATTAAGTCTTCATACAAACTATATGAAGAAAAAATTTTATTGCAGTATTACATCACATGTAATTTATGACAAGTAAATCATTCCCAGTATGTCTGTGTCATATTGAGCTGGATAGGTGAGGCTATTAATGGTGTTTATTGGAATACTGAACTTGAGATAGATGGTTGTTGTGTATATTTTGTCCATATTTAGGGAAATTTCAGTTTATAATTCGCAGTGCAAAACGTGCCCTTCATAGGATCTGATAATCCAGTTCCCTGTAGCAGATGCTGTCAGTGATCACCGCCGGTGGTTTTGGAAACACCTGAGCATTAGCGAGCGCCGACAGCTGCAGTACCTTCCATGCGATCGTCTCCACTGACAGCACTGCCTTGGGTAAATTTAGCTTCGGCAGTTTTGTCTGTGAGCTGGGTCCACCACCCATTCCTTCATCTGTCAGTCAGTGCCCTGGAGTCAGGCCACCCGGTGGGAGTCACATGGCCTGACATGGCGGGGCTTCCCTGCGTATCCACGGCGATGTGCACTCCAGCCGCCAGTGAGGGTTTTCCTCGGAGCGTGCCAGGCATTCCCGTCCGGTGAAAAAGGACTGGACCGGACTGAGATGTCACAGCACAGCTTCCATATTGCACAAAAGACTGCCAAACGCAACAATTTAATAATAAAGGCTTATTTTCGATCCCAGAGAGCAATCACAGATGCTGAGGCTTCTCTGTTCCTATGGAAGGAAAGTCATAAATGGGCCATTTGTTTTTAAACAGTCCTTCATGAAACCGGAGGCTCTTTTAGGTAAGCTTTTTTTCTTCTTCCATGTTTTGCTGAGGGAATATTTGTTGTGCTTGGCGGTGAGTCTTATCTTTTGAAGTCAGGCCTCATCCAGAAAAACATCAGTGCAGGATGTCCTAACTGTTTCTGGTCTTTCTTTCAGAAACTGCCCAGACACCTTCCCTAGATGGCTGTAAAACACCCAGAAGTTCCTTCTTCCCCTGCTTGCCTCCATCTGCTGCCATGAGCCATGTCAAAACTTCGGCTGGCGTCAGTGAAATGCACCAACTGTGTCGGGGCCTTGTGTTGCCGAGCAACGAGGGGTCACAGGCCCAACTCCCCTGCTGACCCCCCCACCTCCGGCCCATGTGTGTTTCCAGTATATTGCTCTCTGAGAGCTTCGAAAGCAGGAAGTTTCAATGTTGTCTTGTGCTTTTGTTGGGAAATCGGAAAGAACACGAACTAAAAGGGATAAGATGGAAAATGTTACGTAATACTGGCTTTTAATGCACCTGCCGCCCCGTGCTGATTACGGCTGAGGAAAAAAAGGGTCATTTGGTACCAGCTGTTTGGCAGATTTTTATAGTAAACAAGCTTTTCTGCACAAAGATGTTTGAGCCAAGTGTGAAAATACAGCTGCCTGAAAAAAGCTGTTTCTGAAGCTGTCATGGACATTCACAGAGAAAATGCCACATTAGGAAGCTGGAAAATTCACAGAAAAACCCTGAAACCCACAGTTCACAGTACATATCCTGCCCAAATCATGTAATCGTCTTTGTAAATATGTAAGACAGTACGCTACTGGGGCACGTCCTTGAGAACTGGATGTTGTTGGGTCCCCTGCACAGGAAAGGACCTGCTATATGTGTCCTTAAGCCCAGGTCTCAATCTGGACTGCTCCAGTACAATATCCAGCTGTTGAAATGGACAAATGGAAAGCCTACAGGTGACTTTAGGAAAAAGTTATCAACTAAGGAACAAAACAGTAGCGATGGGAACAGTCTGGTGTTTTGTTTTGTGTCAGCCAGCAAAAAAACAACAAATGAGGCTGTGGGAAGTTAAAGAGGCGAGACCCTGTGCCCTGGTGGTGCTACTGTGATTACTTACCCAGGTTTGAGAGTGGGCTTGGATGGCGCTATGTCCATAAACCCACGGAAGGGAGGAGATGCTGATTAGTGTATGTGTGCTGTAATGAATACAGATATTGGAACAGCCACAAAGAGTTCGGTGTTGTGTTTGGGACCCAGCGGCTGGCCAGAGATGCGGACAGCTGCTGCAGACCTTCCCGGCGGAGCGGGTGTCAGCAACGAGGTGGATGGAAACCCCCCCCCCCCCCCCACACCAGCTTCACCCACAGGTCTGGGTCTGTGGATTTTAATTAACAAGGCCCTTTGAGCACGAATATTATAACACTGTCTGTGAAAGCCACTTAATGGCAGGAGTCAGTGTTGCCTCCTACCTCAAAGGATCATAGACTCGAATCCCACTCCTTGGCTTCTGCGTGACATTTGCACGTTTGTGAGCATCTGCAGCTGGAAAGCAGGTGGTTCTCAGAAAGACATGGGATCTCGGCTCCTTTGTCTCTCATTTGTTACCTTTATGGGCTGATTCCTCACTACATCTGCATACCAACCCTCAGGATAGACTCTGTATGTGGAGTTTTCTCCTACGTTCTCCCAGTGTTGATGCAGGTTTCCATCTTTAATTGCTCACATTTCACTGAATAAACATTTATGGATGGAAAAATCAAATTTGAACTCTGACATGACTGCACAGCAGCAAAAAATACATCATAACTGAATTTTTGCCCTGGTTCCATTGCATCTTCTCTAGGTTTGCTCTGATTCATTGTTCTGCACGGCATGAAGACTCAGTCGGTAACATTGTTGCTTCGCACCTCCAGAGTTGGATGTTTAAATCTCGTTTCTGTCCAGTGCGTGTGGATTTTTAATGCTCTCTCATTTTCTCATGTGTCACGTAAGTTTCCTCCCACAAAGACATTGATTAGGTTAATTGGATTCACTGATTTCCTGTAGTGTGTGTTTTCCCTGTTTTGGACTGGCATGCTGTTCCGGGTGTCCCTAGCCATGTGCCCTGTGCAGTCTGGGATAGACTCCAGACCCACCCGCGTAACCCTGCTCAGGATAAACATTTGGAAGATGGATCGATGTGATGATTCATCTGCTGTCAGAAACATTTGTTGTTGGTAACATGAGTAACAACCTTGAATTATATAAAACCACAACCTTTTATTTACTGTCACCTTTACCTTTAATCACCTCATCAACAAATCATCTGTCCATCCATCATTCGCAGACACCATAGAGCCCATGCCGGGGCGGGCAGCACACAGGCCAGGGAGCAGCCTGCAGCGACACACATACTATCACGCTGGACCCGTGTCTCTGTGGCGCGTGTGTGCCACGTTCCCGCCCTTGCGATGATCAGTCTTGAGCATAACTGCTATCTGCCGTCACCTTACCCTGCTGATTCACTCTGACTGGGACCTTTGCCCGGCAGTGATGGTACTGCAGATATTCCAGACATCCACCAGAACCTGGGGTCTCAATTCCAGGAACGTGGTGACAGAATGATGAGTCAACGCTGCGTGCATCACCGGCGAAGCCCAGAGCTCGACGTGATGGCCTGGAAGGCTCATTCCCGACCTTCATCGTCTTCAGTTTACAGGGCTCGTCCATTCACTGAGTTTCCAATACATTAGCGTCAAGAAAACATGGCCCCGTTATACCAGAACTGTGCTGTAAAAATGTGTGAACTGGAGTGATTTTGTCTGCTTACGTTGAGAGATTGACTTCTCATAAAAAGATATCTTTTTAAATTTCATTAATCCTGCCTTTTATATGATCACGATGGGGGCTGTGGGGATGATTACGCATCTCCTTCTGGAGCAAAGCTTCGTATGAAATATTAAGCAGCATCAAAATGCTACAGAATACTTTCAGTAAGGCAGGTCTTGCTGGCATCCTCTTCCCTTGCTTCCCTATAAATGAAAGGTACAGCAGCTCGGACAGGATTTCGGGCCGCTCTCAGATGGCTGTCGCCATCTGCATAATTATCATAAATCTGTCCTCTTTCTCTGCTCAATGTCCTTGAGTCCTGCAAGGATTACTGAATGCCACTTAGCGCCCTTGACAAACGGGTCGTTTGCAGAAACATCAATTATCTGGCTCTTGCCGACGAACACAGAAGCTACACAAAGCCAATTATACCCACGGTGGGGTCAGCGGCCAGGGGCGACGGACGGACAGGACGACACAGGCAGGCAGACAAGTTATCTGAGTATAACACAGTGAGGAATTAGGGGCTGATAGAGGGACAGAGTCAGTTAACATTGGTCCATCCCAATCCTCAGACATTCTGACTATCATTGTACTGCTTTTATTACGTTGAAAAAACATTTTTTGAAAAATATATACATTTTTCAAAAATGGTATGATTGGCCTGTGTGTGTGTGACTGTATCTATACGTGGATGCGTCCTGCGACAGATTGGCACCCCATCCAGGGTGTACCCCAGCCTCCTGCCTTGCCTGGGATCAGCTCCAGCCCCCACCCCCTCGACCATGGCTAGAATAATCAGTTGAAGGGTAAATGATCAAAAGAAAAAAAACTTTGATGACCACATATTTTATCATCAGGACTGTGAGGTTACTGAATTAATGGCTTACTTGAAATGAACTTTAATGTATTCCAGGTAACTGAGCCAGCATGCAGAATGACTACAACTGGAGGGTTGGTACGATGACATGTCATTGTCTGTGAAGTGTAGAACTCGCTACTTACGTTACTTACTTACGACTAATCGGTACCGTTCCACAAATATGTTTCCACGACTGCGCCGCGATTGGCAGAGCGAGTGTTGCCCAGCGTTAGTGTATGGCAGTTTCCCCAATGATGATACAAAGGTTAATTAACACCAAGCAATTATGATTTAAAGATGATGTAATTTATTATACAGTATAACATACATTTGATCAGGGCTCCACGTAAGCACAAAGCGAAGCGATTTCTTGTGGCAGCCCAAATGTGTATTTATTGTATGTGCATTCCCGATGTTACGACAAGAAATTACCCTGCATGGTTAAAACCTTTATGTGGCTAATTTGTACTTTTGGGTAAAGGCTAAAATGCACAATGGTTTCTTGACAAAACATCGCGAATGAACATAAAATACAAAATACGCGTTTGCGCTGCTAGAAGTAATTGCGATGAGTATTCCTTTGGGCTGCACCAACTGAGCCTAAGTTCGATCTAGCCTATGGTGTACAAAAATTACCCCTACGGTCGAGTTTAAACACGATAGTGTGAAATAATTTTATTGCCACTGTTACTTTTAAAGTTCAAATCATTTCTCACAGCCGGGGAGAAACCCCCCTTAGTTAAATCGTAGTTAGGACATGGGAGGGATGCATGACAAAAAAATGTCCTAATTTAGCAGCATGATAGCCGTGTAATTTTTAATGGAATCCGCTTCCCTCCTGCTCATGACAAATGCTGTTCACGTATCGTGATTAGGGATGCAACGATTAAGCGATTTCACTATTAACCGCGCTTTAATTCGTCACGGTTAATTAATCGAAAAGGCTTCGCAACACCGCGTTTCTGTTGCACGGAATGAAACTGCTGCAGCTAATCAAAGGTGTGCCAACTGTGCGCTAGTTTAAAGTTCCGAGCTCATAAGAGACCGAGGCTAATACGCACGCGCACTTGATTAATTATGGCTGAGGCATCTAGCGGCCAAACTCTTTTTCCTCCAAAGAAGCGCCTGCTTTGAGTTTTCTTTCCGCTTTTTAAATAATAAATGGAAAGCAAAGTTAAATTTGTTGCTGATATGAAACATGATCCTATCCTCATATACCGTTATTCGTTACACCCCTAAACCATACCACAACAAATTTGCAGCTGACACAGCAGTAGTGGGACGCATCACTAACAACGATGAATCCTATTATAGAGAAGAGGTGGAACAACTGGTACAGT
>JAODKF010000038.1:18876931-18899157 GCA_026779585.1 Mormyrus proboscirostris | reverse complement strand
GTAAGGGGCAGGGGGGTCGTGGGGGGGGCGGGATTTGCTCCTGCTCCTGGGTGCTAATGCACAGAGAAGCTTGTAGGTCTGGTACCCTGATATCTCCCAAACCTATGCAACTCAGGTCAGCGCTTTTCCCATAATGTCTGTGGGTCCTTGAGCAAGACCCTTAGCCCCCAGCTCCCTGGGCGCCTCTACAGGTGGCTGCCCTTCGTGGACAACTTGCGCTACAAAAAAGAGCAAGTTGATGGAGGCATAAAAATAATTTCCCCACGGGGATCAATAAAGTTCCATTAATCCCAGCACATCATCAGAGGTGAAGAGGTGAATCGTGCAGCCTTCCATCACCACTGTCACATCCTGTCACCGTCTGATGGGGGGGGGGGGCTGTGTCTCAGCATGTCAACTCACTCTGTCCATCCCAGTGCTGATAGACTGATTTTGCAGTTGGACCTCTTGGCAAACCTCCTAATCTCCGGTTGCTCTAGGGATCATCTGACATTGCTTTCTCTTAAAAAATGTATCTCCTTTAACACAACATGTCTGCTAGATAAATTTTAAAATGAAAATGATAGAGGAAGGGGCAAGCGGTCCCTTTTCGTATTCCCACCTGTAATTATCAGCATTATTCTTCATTCTCCAGAGACACCAATCCACTTAGCCACAAATTTTGGGCCTACAAGAGGATAACAGATTACCCAGAAAGAGTAGAGGGAGGCCGTGCACCACACGGAGCAAAGCAAGGGGGCATGAATCACACCACCAATGCTGGAGGCACTGCGCACAAAACTATTCCAAGACGTATTCTCTATAAACAAGCAAAGGATTGAAACACAAAGGGCTGGGGACTTGTTTGTAGCTTACAATAGGATCCATGGCCAAAGACTTGGTTACAAGAAATCTGAACTTGTAACAGGCTGGTAATTATTCTGTGTCTGTTCCACAGCCCTGACGTTGGGGTCTTGTACAGGGTGGTTAATTAGATTCCCGTTATCAGGTCATCGAAGATGCAACATGCAGATGCATTTCTCAGTTATCTATGCTACAGAACTGATACGAATGTAAGCGCTCTGCAGCCCGGGGGCCTTGGATCCTGTGACATTAAGAATCGGTCGACTGACACCTACTGATTTGCCAACAGCCGCCAGCAAAGAGCCAGACACTGTTTCGCTGTTTAGTCCCCCGTGAAAAATAACTGCTCTCTTACCACAGTGCGTGCCGATAGCAGCGCGCTACACCAGTTTCCCTTTCGATTGATTGATGGGTTTTGTTTTCCCCTGAACCCGACGGCCGTGTGTTCAGAACGGTGTGTTTACTTCAGGTTACGTTTTACAACGTGCCTCAGAACGACAATAAATTCCTTATTGCGACAGGATTCCCCAGCGGGGATAGAGGCATGTCTGAAGGGAAGGCACAAATTACACAAGAGAACACGTTATTTACGATTTAAATGCGATTTAACGCACAAGTACAAACAAACTTAATTAAGCAGTAAATACCTAAACTCTCTTTGCCATTCTACTGGATTTTAATAAATCTCACTGCAGAAAATTTAATTAAAGAAAAGAGGAAATGCAGGACATAGACAGAATCGAGTTATTTCAGTGGACACACTTCACTTATAGAATAAGCAGCGCAATAGTTAAGCAGCATTTTTCTGAAAGTGGCAGCAACAAATATTTTCGGTGGTTTAGAACTTATTTATTGCACTTAGCCATGTGAATCCCCCCCCCACCACACACACACACACACACACACACACACTTGGACTAGAAGTCTAAGAAATGGAGATCCTAGAGGATCTCTAGAGTAATGACAGTCCTCCAGACCTCTATTAAACAGATAACAGCATCTGAATTAATGTCTATTATAATTTGTTGCTGTACGTCAGAACTGCACAAACTGTTTATGTTTTATTCATGCCACAGCTTTCTTAGTCTGGTTCTTAATGTGACAAATACTCCACGTGAACGACTAAGAGCAGACATGATTAAATGTATTGTAGCTAGAAGAGCAGACTAAAAGCAGTACTTGTTATATATTTATGTAAAAAGGGAAATGACTGCATCGGTCTACCTAGTAGATATCATCGAAACTGATGATGTGGGAATTTTGAAAACCACAATAAATTAATAACACGTACGATCAATAAAATGTTATCTATTTGAAATAACTGTTCGAATACAACTTCGTAAACATGACCGTGTTAAATCCTAATGTGTCTGTCTTCCATTGCAGCCTTTAAAGTCTGAAAGTGCGTTTTTCAATTTCAGGAAAGTCAACTGAATAAATAAGCAACAAAGACCCAATGATACTATTTATCTTCGCTACTAATTTGCCTCACGAATGTTTTAAGTTGACACTGGAACCCAATTTCGCCGTTTTACTCTGATATGCCTGAGGAACCGCCGCTTTCAACCTTTAAGAGAGATTTTGATTAAGAGAGAGACCTCTACCCACCCCACGGTACCTTATTCGCAGCGTCCCGCCCCTCCCGTCCCGGGCCGCTCCTGAGAAAGCGGCGGCCGAGGCTCAGGCTGTTGCAACGGGGTGAAATTCTTCGGGGAATAGGGCAAAGATGCGTGACGGCAGGAAAAACGAAAAGCGCTCCGCGTTCAGATAAGCGATGTGGCTGAAAGTACAAGATTAAAATCAAGGAATAAAATACCGCTGTTATTCCCAGTGTTTTCTAATTTACATAATTATACCAGTTAAAATGTTTCGTCTAAAGAGAATGTTGAACAGTGTATTTAAATGTAGTAGATTGTATTTGTTCGTTAAAGATTTCTCAGACAACACGTTTTGTAAAAAAAGTATGAATTTTAAATTAACTACATCTATAATATACGTTAAAATAATGGAAATTTATATTCTTTCCGATTAGTTAGATTTCTGACTGTGGGTTAGTCCTAGTTAAGGAGCGACATCTTTGTTCAAAAGTCTTTGCACTTTTAAGAGGATCTCTGAAAGCAAATGGCCGAAGCGCAGAATAGCATGTAACTTTAACTAGTACGTTTATGAACCAAAACATAAGGCAAACTTCATTTTACCACAGCAACAACGCATTTACTCATTTACATTTAGAGTAATTGCTTCGTCCAAAATTATGAATAATTAAGTCCTAATTATAGGGTTTTTAAAGAACTGATCCAAAATCAAATGATACGGGAAAAAAGAAATTAAATCAGTTGCACCAACTTATCCAAAACCACAACTAAGTCACATTAAAAGTTTCGTGACAAGAATATAAAAAAATATTTCAATAGCTGTGTACATTTAATAACACAACTGAAACAGAACAATTACAAAACTACGTCTAAAATGCTCAAACAACATAACCAGTAAACGCGTCCCTGCTTATTCTTTAATATCTTGGTGAAACCCTAGACACACTGGACTGTAATCAGTGCAGCCCCTTTATTATCGCGACTTAATTCTTTTCATGCACAATATCCCGCCACTGTCCGAAGCTAAGCGGGTAACCAGATATTCAAAAACAATACGTAATCCCACAATGCACCGCTCCGGGATTTGCTGCATTACCTCATCCCATAAGACACCACGACAAGAATCTTCTGGGTGGTTGTCTAGGAAACGCACCTTAGCGGAACGCCCAGTACGTCGCCTCCAGCCAATAAGAAGCAAGAGGCATGACATCATTGCTATTTTTAGAGTGGCAGCAGTAGCAGATAAGGTTAGCTTCCACGCTGGAGTTCAGAGTATATAGATCATTGCAGAGGAAGTGCTGGTGTCTGAGAAAGTGTGTAAACGCAGCACCAACTTCATTATCTTATTTTGATTCCGAGACATAGGCTTGAGCAGGTTAGGGATCGGTACACGGGAACTTTACATAAGTTTTCGTCGTGTTTCACATCTGACTTTGCCTTCCCGGCCGGTTGTCCGAAACCGACATTTAAAACTGGATTAAGTGGGAGTAGCGACAGTTTTCCCGATCCGCAAGATCCCAGCAAAGGCAGCTGTTAAACTCTGAACTCTCAACGGGAAGCGGAGACTGTCCCGCGGCAGCTTGAGGAATCACTGAGTGCTACTTGTAAACTTTTGGAGAAGTTCCTATTCCCGAAGACAGCTGTCCCGCTGGTCACTCTTCTCCGTCTACCAAGATGGAAACTACTTTCTACGACGACTCTCTGAACAGCGCCTTTTCTCAGCACGGCAGTCCAGGCTACGGATACAACCACAGGGTGTCCAAGCAGACCATGACGCTCAACCTGACCGACCCCACGGGGAGCCTTAAACCTCACCTTCGGGGGAAAGTTAACGACATACTGACCTCCCCAGACGTGGGGCTGCTGAAGTTGGCCTCCCCGGAGCTGGAGCGGCTCATCATCCAGTCCAGTAACGGTCTGATCACCACCACCCCGACCCCGACTCAGTTCCTCTGTCCGAAGAACGTGACGGACGAACAGGAGGGCTTCGCTGAGGGCTTTGTCAGGGCACTTGCGGAGCTGCACCACCAGCACATGCCCAGTGTCACGTCTGCCCCGCAGACCAGCGTCAACAGCGCTCTGGCACCCGTCTCCTCCGTGGCGGGCAGCACGACTTACAGCTCCACCATGCGCTCCGACCCACCTGTGTACGCCGACCTGAACACTTTCAACCCGGCTATCAGCGCCGCGCAAGCGTCCAGCTACAGCGGCGCAAACTCGGCTCTCAGTTATTCCACAGCTGCGGCGCCCCAGCACCCCATCAGCACGCTGCCCGTCCAGCACCCGAGGCTGCAGACGCTGAAGGAGGAGCCACAGACGGTGCCCGAGATGCCGGGCGAGACCCCTCCGCTGTCCCCCATTGACATGGAGAACCAGGAGCGCATCAAGGCTGAGCGAAAGCGCATGAGGAACAGGATTGCCGCTTCCAAGTGCCGGAAGAGGAAGCTGGAGAGGATCTCAAGGCTGGAGGACAAAGTAAAGAACCTCAAGTCGCAAAACTCGGAGCTGGCGTCCACGGCGAACATGCTGCGGGAGCAGGTCGCCCAGCTCAAGCAGAAGGTCATGAATCACGTCAACAGTGGATGCCAGCTCATGTTGACACAGCAGCTGCAGACTTTCTGAAGAAAGACACTCAGTCCTTTCTCTCCCCCTCTAACTCAACCAAAAAGGGGGTATCTGCAAGCTGAAGTGGCGGTATGGCGTACTGCGCATTACTGGCCAGACCAGGATCGCCTCTCGTCCCAGCGCCCAGCGAGGAGTTTCGGGCCGACAGGATGGGTGGTGGGGGGGGGGGGGGTTTCCTAAAGATGACAAAAAGCTACAAACAGCACGCATTCTCAGTGTTTTGTTTCATGCTGTTATGTGGTAAGATGAGACTTAACCTTCTCCTCGACCAAGTCTTGCATGGACACAACCTTGGAGATCATTCAGTATTAAAGTGCGATAGATTAGCCGTTGCGCTGCGCCAGTTCAAAGGCGTGTCCTGTAAAATGCTTTTGATTTTAAAAGCTGCCCGACTCGAGTTATAAGTGGACAATTCTTTTCTTAATTGTAATGAATTGTTAGAAGCTTCGAGTTTTCTTTTCTTCAAGTTTTTTAATGGGGTTTAACTCATTGTTAATGTACATAATGCGAATCTGGAGTTATTTCAGTAATTTTATGTTCTGAGCAACTCAGAAACTAATCAATATTTAAGAATTGTAATAAAGTTGCTAAATTTTAACACTTGTCTAATGGTCCTATCCCTGACTGTGCCTTTTCAGAATGTTTGAAGTGTGATTCCCAAAACTCTGCTGTATAGGAGCAACCTGGGTAAACCTGGTTTTAGCCTAGTGCATGGTTTACAAATATTGTAACAGGTCAGGTAGCATTCATATAATTGTTTTCATTTAAAAGGTATGGTCACATTTTAAAACAAGGGTTTTAAAGGGGGGGGGTAGACAGGACGTAGAACTAATTTTGAATTGAACAATACAGTAAGGTAGCTTATGGTAGTTTGGAAATTTAGCATTTAGGGTCACTAAACTCTGTCCAAGCAGTGTTCGACAGTAGGCACCAGGCATAGGCATTCTTAATATTTAAACTGTTCAGATCCAACGCTTTTGAAGAATAGTGAGAAAAACAAAGTGAAAAGTGTCTTTGGAAATGATCCCTGTGTAAAATCTGAACATGTTGGTTACTGCCAGTAGTTGTACTCCAGCAGATAATTATAGACGAAATAAATCTTAGAAAACCCCGAATCACGTGGTGAAAAATAGCACCGTGACTTATTTAATCACCACTAGAGGGAGATGTTCCCCTACAGAAACTATAATAATCCCGATTTTTAAAGTCTAAATCCATACTCGGTTAAACATTGTGGTACACTTGAATGACTTCTGTCCCAAAATATTCAGAGGGACACACGTCTTGTTTTTAAACTTTATCTGGTTTCCCAAACATGAAAAACAACCTCCTAGAATGTACATTCCTAACCACAAAAGGCAATGAAGTGGTGAGAGTAGCTGAGTATGTGTTGTCCTGATAGCTGATATTCATTATCAGTCCCGGAAATGCACTTCTGATCAGCCCTCGACCGATAAACCACAAGTATGTGTGTTTCACTTGTACTCAACACATGGTATGTTAGTGTTTAAATCAATGGATCATCTGTGCAGAAGACTGGTTTACCCACTGAAAACTGAATTGCGTAAAACTAATATATTGCATCAAATAATGACACAGAGTTAAAATTAATTAAACATGGTCATTTCATGCACAGGTTTCAAAGTTATTGCTCTGTTCTAATAAATATGATCATTAAATATTAACCCATACTGTGATCCGTGACTCTGGAGTCTGGCCAAGTTCATTGCAGGGGACATGTTCGTGTGGTATGAACAATGTGGAGATACAAATTCACCTAAATGCATGTTTTTGGAATGCAACCCACACACACATGAGCTCGGACATGCAAACTCCACACATACAGAACTGGGGGCAGCGAATCGGACCCCCGTTCACAGAGGTGTGAGGTTACTGAGCCACCAACTGGGCCCCTGCGCTGCCTCATTCTCAGGATTGGACTGGGATTAAAAATTGGCCCTGGACTTTCAGGTTCTCAAAACACATACTGTCCGGGGGGGGGGGGGGAGGGGCACTATAAGATTTTGTTGGGTGAGTGGGGTGCTTGTAGGGGTCCATGTAATAAAATCAACCCACCAGGAGAATGCCTGGTACTCCAGATGGCCTGTCAAAGCCCAAATGAATATTGAAATCAGAAAAAAATTATAACCAAGTGATTTTTCATAACTACATTCAGGTAACAGGTATAATGAATGTAGAAAAAAATGTATCCTTCATTTGGAAAAGCAGCTCTGCATCCATTTTCTAATTTCTATGCTTGAGAAGGTCGAGGGGGGGTCTGGAGACTATCCCAGGCAGCACGGGGCCCCTGGCTGGGGGACACTCTGAACAGGATGCCAGTCCATCACAGGGCACAGTCACGGGCCAGTTTAACTGCCTGTCTTTGGACCACAGAAGTAAATTCACACAACATGGGCAAAGCTGGGATTCAAACCCTTTATTCTGGTGGTGTGAGGCAACAGCGCCCCCTTTTGAAACACCATGATAAAAGTACTTTATTTTATATTAAGACTAAACCTCCTTTAATTTCTTAACAACTTTTTATTTGGTTTTAACTTCTATACTGGATTACATTGTAGACATGTGGCTGACCTCTAGTCTTCCTTTCTGAGAAGGAGAATAAAACAAACTGTTTCTCTCACACAAAATATGCAAAGTTGTGTCCTGGAATAATTGCAAGAAGTTACAAGGTTGGAAAAAGAACAACACAAGTAAGATCCATCTATTTTCAAAACATTGATCCTGCACTGGGCACATTGAAAAACAAACATTTTCATTTAGAGGTAACAAACACAAGGAAAGGGCGTGAATGAGTTGGCATTAGTATTTACACGGTTGCTGGGGGACATTAGGTGCTTGAGGGTGTGTTTTTGTGTTAGGTGGTTTTTAAGGAAGCGGGTTCTATTCATTAGCACAGCTATAGAGACGGTAACCTGTGTTACAGACAGGTGCACACATATCTGCATGCATATTAGGAAAGGTATACAATACTAATCATTTTGTCACTGAAAGACGTGAAACTTTTTCTCCGAAGATATCAACATGCATGCAGGTAACATTTTCCCTAATCCCTATGCTATCGAAGTTGTTCAGATGATGAAGAAGGACCTAATCAAGGGCATTTCCAACACAGAAGTGCTGATGAACCTACTGATTGACCGCGGGATTCTTCCGGCAGAGAAAAAAGTCACGGTGCTTCACTATGGGACGAGAGAAGAGAGAAACTCACAGGTGCTGGACCTGCTGGTGTCCCAAGGTGAGCGAGCATGTAGGTGCTTCTTCTACCCTTGTCTGAAGCAGGCTGAGCCCGACCTGTACCTCAACATCAGGACTTACGTGGGCCAAATTAATGAGAACGTCAGGGATGGCCGCAGGCAGCTGATTGGATACCTGCTTGAGCGGGACAAGGAGAACCCCGTGGTGAAGACGAGAGAGGAGAGCCTTCAGAAACAAGCACTGGCAGCACCGGCGATGCAAAAAGCCATGTCACAGATGGAGAGGCAGAAAGCTGCTGAAGTGGTGCCAGAAGAAGCTGCCGTGAGGCAGGATAAAAATGGAGACTTATTTGATGCAGCCGCAACAGGAGCGCTTTCCCTGCTGGAGGAAAACTTAAGGAACAAGAATGTCAACAATGCCAGGTCATCGGAGGAGACATTACTGCACGTAGCTGCCCGGCACGGCCAAGTCGCCATTGTGAAGTTCCTCCTCAGCAAAGGGGCCAAACTCAATATGAAGGACGGCCATGGCAGGACGGCTCTGCACAGGGCAGCCGAGATGGGCCACACGTCAACAACACGGGTGCTTTTGAAGGCAGGAGCTGATATCTATGCACTAGATGAGCACTCAGAGACGCCTCTCAAGTTGGCAGTGAGGAACGGTCATCTCAGCGCAGCAAGGACTATCGTGGAAGAGGAGGCAAAGAGCTTTAAAGACCGGAGGACTTTCCTGCATATGGCGGCCATGCAGGATGACAGCGGCTTGGTCCAGACTCTCCTGAAGAGCGGGTCTGTCGTGAATGCCAAGGACAACGAGAGGAAGACTGCACTTCTGCACGCCGTTAACCATGGCTTTGAGAAAACTGCCAGAGTTCTTCTCGAAGCAGGCGCCAAGGTGAACTGGAACATCGTAGAGGCCGCATTTAGTCTCGGCGGTCAGTCCATGGTTAATGTTCTTCTGAAGCACACCAAGCAAGTGTCTCCCGGCACCCTCAAGGCGGCTCTTTTCAAAGCTGTGCAAAGGAATCTCGATGGTGTCATAGATGTTCTGATTGACAGAGGGGCCGATGTCAACGCTCTCAACAAGCTCCGGTACACACCTCTGCTTCTGGCTGCTGAGCTGGGCAATGAGGAAGCCTCCAGAGCTCTGATATGCAAGAAGGCCAGTGTTGAGGAGAAGCTGCCCAATCGTAACTCTGCTCTCCACCTGGCTGTTAAGAGTGGCAGTCTGAACATAACTAAGCTCCTTCTAGAGAGAGGGCTGGATGTCAACACAGTGGGCGCCCAGGAACACACACCCTTGCATCTGGCAGCCCGACACAACAGACATTCGCTGGTAGGGGTGCTGCTGCACGCAGGAGCTCGTGTCAACACTGCTGGACCAAAGGGACTCACGGCCCTGCACATGGCATGCCAGGAGAGCCACCCTGAGACTGTGTCTGAGCTGTTAAAGGGGAAGGTGGACATTCATGCCCAAGATGGTCAAGCGAGGACGGCACTGCACTGGGCTGCGGCACAGGCACATCCCTCGGTGATACACATGCTTCTGTCTTCAGGTGCCAACGTCAACACTGCAGACAAGCAGAAGAGGATGCCCTTACACTTAGCTACCATGGAGGGCAGAGCTGAGGTGGTTTTGGCTCTCCTGGCCACCAAGGCTCACTTCAAGGCTAAGGACATGAACGGGTGCACTCCTTTACACTACGCAGCGGCCGGAGGCTGGGTAGCTGTGGTGACCATCCTCCTGTCCTCGGGGAAAAACAAGAACGTGAATGACAGGAATGTGTGGCGGAAGACACCTCTCCACCTGGCCTCAGAGCACGGGCAGGCTGCGGCCATCGACCTGCTCCTGTCCAGCGGGGCCAACATTAACGCATTGGATGGCAATAAGGACACACCACTGCACTGCGCCAGCCGCTACGGGCACCTTACAGCTGCAGAAAAGCTGGCCAGTTGGACACGGGGCGGCAGAGCGGATCTGCGGGCAAAGAACAGGGTGCATAAAACACCACTGCAAGTAGCCCAGTCGGAGAGCACGAGAAACCACCAGCACATAGCCTGCCTGCTACAAAAGAAGATGTTCCTAATCTAAGACTAAGTTACTTCCTGGACCAACCTGCATGATCCAATTTAATAAGATAGTATGCTTTTATATGTTTAAACTTAGTTTATGATAACAAGATTTAGTTGGGAGTCACTGATTGAAATATTAGACCATCTATGTATATGACTTTATATAAAAGTATGTGTCTCTGTAGGTGAGGATTCTGTACCTGTGATTGGAAGGTCATTGGTTGAAATCGTGTAGATGGCAAACCAATGTCACCAGTGGACCCATGAGCAAGGCTCTTAATTTCAAATGCTCCAGGGATTTAGTGATCCTGATTTCTTAATTGATTAAAATTATGTAAATAAATGTAAATAAATCATTCTTGTTTGCCTGTGTATTGGTATAAATAATGCACCCTGGTTTGGACTTTTGCTTTTCCACAAAAATGAATACCAGTTATTTTGAACATTCTTATTTCAATGCCATTTGCCCAGTATTTGTAGAAAGAACATTTTAATGTTTTACAAAGTAAAACCGATAAAATTTATTTTACTTTATTTTTATTTTACCAATAAAAACAGTTGCTTGAGACGCTAGATGGTTGCTAAGGAAAAAGGGGCTTTTCTATCAAATTTGGGCAAAGACGTCATGTGACAAGGAATTTCTGCTTCGGCGGTTTCCCCTCAGTGTTTGTCACATGACCGGATGTTGTGCTCTGCGCGCTGTTAGCAATTTTATCATGGCCAGGAACGAAGAGAAACAATTCGGCAAACTTAACAGGCTTTGGCTCCAGAAGGAAAAAGAAGGTAAAAGGGTGTCGTCTTCGTGTTTGGGGGATTTTCTGCATTATATTATCTGTCAGAGAGAAACACAGAATAACATGCTTAGACGAGCAACGTACAGAATGATGCGATGATAGTGGCCATACGTCCTCTTTTTGGGTACAGAAATCTTAAAATGTATAGAATTTCGCCTCTTCATGTTGCCATTTGCTTTCTACAGTCAGCAAACTTTCGGTTTGCATATTTGCTTTTCTTTAACGCCTCTCTTTGGTCCTGACGCCGGTGACCTCTTTGCAAAGCTAAAGTCATCCGTTGCTAAGGACAGTTAAATTAATGGTTACATATCAACATATGTATTGGTTTCAATAATTATTTAGCTCGGTTAAAATATCTTTCACGGTTATTATAGGCAAGCAGATTATTGTCATAACTATACACACTGACGGTTTGCATTTGTTCTGTGTATTAAACAGAAGGCCGAATTAAGGTTCCAGATAGACCTAAGCTGGTGAGTGTAGTTAACTTGTATCGTAAACTTTCATATACTTCGGGAAGGATTATATGGGTCGTGTTACATTGTTTGTTTTTCTGGATGCCCCTGATTACAGTCCTCCCTAAATACTGCTGCATCTGTGAAAAAGTGGATCCCAAGCATAAAGAATGAGATGGAGTACTACTTACAGGTATGAGTAATGCTTCGCGGCGCGGCTGCAGGCTTGTGTAACAACCGTCACGTAAACCTCACTCTCGGCCACCGGCCTCTCATTTCTTAGTGTGTGTGGCCACCTAGTGGATGTTATGCCACTTACACCAAAATAACCCAAAATAGAAACGCACTCAAAAGCCAAGTCTGGGTCCCCATTCCCCACATTCCCCGGGTCACGTTGCGTTCCGTCCCGGAGCCGCATCCGCTTTTCCAGGATTAGTTGCTCTCCGGGTGGTTTTAATGCTCTGTGGTGTCCTTATTGCTCTACTCTCTTTTGCCCTTATCTGGAAATCCCGACTAGAACTGGAAGTGGTTTAATTTGCATTTTGTGTATCCTGTGTAAGTTTTTCACACACAGAAATATATCAGAGATTTTTAAATAGCTTTATATGTAAGTAAATGCGAGAACTATACCTATAACATTTGGGTGGGTTTTTTTTCCCTGACATGAATTATTCGCATCGTTTTTGTCGTTGCAGTAGTTTTTGCTGTAGCTTGACAGCTGCAGACTGCTTTTCCTGCCACTAATGAGTGTGTATTTTTGAGTTGGAGCATGGCCCATGAAGCAGGGAGCATGAGGTGGCTGACACACATTCACACTCCAGGCCACCATGATCTAAAATAGGAGCATCCAGAATGTTCACTGGGCTGGCTGCAGATTTCAGATATTGGGCCTGTAATCCTGCAGTTCCAGATCTGGGAATGATAGACAGTCAATGAACCTTTTGTTTTTCCAGTCCCAATGACCTGAGGTTTGTCCTTCAGCAATCCCAGCTGTCCCACTACCCCGAACGGAAGATCGCGGAGTTCCACAAGCGTATCCAGGACCTTGAACGGGAGTACAAGCTGCATGTACGCAAACTCCGCACCCTTGACCCTACCTACAAACACCATCCCTGGATGCCCCGTGCTTACACCAAGAAACGGAACGGTGAGTCTGTCTTCCGTCGTGCCTGACCAATGCCTGGTAGGTCTGCTGCCCGAGGTCACAGATGGACATGAGCACCACCTGCAGGCTGTCTGAGGTTTACAGTGACCTCCCCCCCCTCTTTTTTATCTCCATGCCCACAGTGTCTTGCACTCCTAACCCCAACCCCCAGAGCTCAGTGCTGAGTCACTTGCTAACACGTTTGCACAGAATTTATCCAAAGCGTCAATCTTCAGTATAAAGTGAGATATTTTCAGTTGCGTAATCTACTTTCAGCATCTCAGAAGTTATCCATCGCAGGAGGTTCACCCACCAGTTTCTCCATCATTAGTTCCCTCTGTTTGCGACATGCGGTCAGGCTGTTTTTCATCACCTCTTCACTGATATATACGTACATAACATCCATAAACACGTATATACAATAGTGGAAAAAGTGTTCAGTGTATATATTGAAGTAATAGTACAAATACCATACCGAAGTGGTACTCAAGTCGAAGTCATCCAGTAAAATGCTGCTCAAGTAAAAAGTGGAAAAAATGGTTTTAGTTATTCATAGTGTTAAAGGGAAAAATGACTGGCAAATGTTCATTGAACTCAGTCTTTCTATTGACATCTCCAATAAAAAATATTTTTAAAAAGTGTTTAATATTCAAAAGTACTACATCAGGGGTATTCAACTAAAATTTGAAGAGGTTCAGTTAGAGAAAAGGCCCAGAAGATGATAATGTCTAACTATTTAATATGATATATATTTAAGTAGCCTATTAGTTGCATCAACATTGCATATAATTAGTACCTGACTGTCAAATCAAATTAATTCATTGCAATTCAAATACGTTTTTAAGATTCGAGATTCTTTATTTGTCACATGTAGTTATAGCTGGTACAACATACAGTGAAATGTTTTTTTCTGGCTGAAAAAGTGCTCTCTAACTGTGTTAAAACATACTAAAAAATGAGAGAGAAGAAATAAGTACTAACAGAGTATAAGTATAAAATAAAAGAAAAATTATAAGTGTAAAAAAGAAAAAAAAGACAAGGAAAATCTACATAAAAATGTAGCAGCCATATGTATATGTACATGTATATAACCGAGGTATTGCACTGTAAGGGTATAAAAAAAACTAAAATATATACATATTTATACATAAATATAGATGCGTTTGGAAATGTAAACTATGGTAATAAATAGTGTGCCATAAGGTGCAAACAAGGTAAGGTGTAGATGTGCCATGAGGTATAGATATTCTTATAATTTCCAGAAGGAAATTAAATTATAGGTGATTGTGTGTGGTTGTCCGTTATGTGCTGTGTGTGTAGTTATCCTTTACAATAGTGAGATTTTCAATTTGAGATGTCTGCACACACATGTAACAGTTCTTACCTTGTAAATAGTCTGCTTTTGTATTTAACCGTGTAAATACACCTTTGACATAGCTAGTTTTAGGCTTTATAATGGAATAATATAGATTTGCAGCGTGAGTCTGAAAGTGTGTCATGTCAGATGCTTGAGATTTGGCAACCCTGAAAACGTACATTTTTTTGTTTTACCTGAGTTAATTTATATAACAGATAACATTACTTTATCCATATGTTAAAAAGCAGAAACTTAACACTAATGGCACACTAGCACAGACAAAGGGCTGCATAAGCCAAGCTATGGTGCTTGGTGGTTAAAGGTGTTTGACATTTATTGGCGTGGGAAACGGCGGTTCTACTGCTAAACCTCTACTGAAAAGACTACAAACGCCGCGTCGGTTAAAACAGGAGCATCCCGTCAGATTTTAAATAATAACTTTATGTTTTTGCTATCGGTCCGAGTCCGTATGGGACAGCTTCTAGGTCCAGACCCAGACTGTGGCCCGCCTGTTAGACCTCTGTACTACACGTACAAATCTATTGCTCTTACAAAGTGCAACTTATCCTTTTGAGGTTAAGTTACAGCGCGTCACAGTAAGGAAAACCAGTTTTTTTTTTCCATTATTATTCAGAAAAAGTGGCGAAATCTGCAGTTTAATTCTGCATATTAGCAAAATGTCACACCTATTTCATTCTGTGGAAAATGAAAAAATCGATTTACCAAACAGATTTGAAAATGAATTCTACACATGCGTCAGACTGCTACTATGAGACCTCTTATAAGTGAGGAATGAAAATCCTTCATCCGCCACTAGGAAAGATGACCCATATTTCAGGTGCTGCTAACTTTGGCTATTGTTAACTAGTGTATAGTGCATCTCTGCATATTGTTCCATCCTCATAAAGATAATTGTAATGCAAAATAATAATACTAATAATGAGAAAAATATATTGCTCAAGAGCCATGAGAGAAAAAACACGCGATTCATATTTTACCCAGAATCATATGTTGTTATTGGGTAAGTAACAATGGTCTCATGCAGAATCTGTTGGAGCAAAAAGTCATTAATTGGCTCAGAAATGTAGCGAAGTGAAAGTAGAAGTTGCATCAACTTAAATTACTCAAATATGTCCAGAATATTCCTAATTCCTAAGTACAGGATAGAGGTATTTGTACTTCATTACTTTATACCTCTGTATATATTTTTGGGACAGTGTGAACTGGGTCTTCGCCGTCTTGCTCATTTGACTCTCCCTGCTGGCCTCTAGAGGATGGGCCCTCTTTCTGAGTCTGGTTCCCCCCAAGGTTTTCTTCTCAGGAGTTTTTCCTTGCCACTGTCGCCTCTGTCTTACTCCCTGGGGGCTTTGGGCAGGGATAATGTGAAGTGCTTTGGGACAATGTCATGAAAATGTGCTATTCGAATAAAATTGAATTGAATTGAATATATATAGTTTTATTTGACAGTGAAATAAGTCAAAAACTGTTACTGTATTCTGCACAAAGGAGTATATATGTTTAGATTTTATCTTGTGTATGAATGCATGTATTTTATTTTCCATAAAACATAATATGATTGTGTAGAGCGTATAAAGTTAGTTGAACATTGTTGTGTGGATGAATTTAATTTAACAATGTACTTTTCATTTCTAGTGAAAATGCCATGTAATTTGGAGATCCCTGACCCCCCAAGCTTGGAGAGTGTAGACACTGATGGAGCCTGGAGGACCGGTGGTGAAGACAAGCAGTCCTCAAAGACACAGGAACCTTTACCTGCAGGCCCCCAGGACCTGCCAGACCAGGATCAGCCCTTGTCCTTCAACACGGAGCGGCTGCCCCTGATTGTCGGCAGGTCACGAGTGGGGTGTGGCAGCCATGGAGCGGACGGCCTGACCCAGGCCCTGCTATCTGGCCTGCCCAACCTCCAGAGCTCTCCGTTAGCCCAAGCCCTGTCGGCACAGAGAGGGGGTGTGGCGGCGGCTACCAGTTCCAGCTGTGCTCCTCAGAACACACCGCATGTCCTGGGTCTGGCCTCTTACTGGTCCTCCGATGAAGACACCTGACTTACTAGCCAGCCAATAGCTAAAGGTTCTGAACCATGGATGTTTAAGAAGTGTCATTTTTGTTATTACAGCTGGGATAACTGGCCTCAGTGTGGTGCTATCTAACTTTGCGTTATGTTTATTGTAGCTTTTTAGTTTAAGACAAGCACAGCTGGCCTGTGCTTTCCTGCCTAACTGAGATTAAACGGCAATGATGCCTCCCTCACCCTCGAAGGGTCTGGCTGGTTTCGTATTCATTTTTTGACTACTGCTACCCATTTTATCATTATCACTCAAGCTAACGGTAGGAAACCTGCTGACTCAAAAGTCCCACATCTAGCTGGTTTTATTTTTTAATTTTTTTTGAACATGCTGATATGTGTTTCGGCACTACCCACAGCGGACCCCAGACACACCCCCCCCTGATCTGCACGCTGCTGCCGGCTTATGTTTCCGAGAACTGGGCGATATTCTGCAGTTTAGATGCAATCTTTTAGTCATCCCGGAAGCTGCCCACTCACCTGGAGCCAGGAGTTCACACTTTGGAAGTTCTGGAGAACAACCTAAGCCTATACTTTTTAGTCTGGTGTCCGTGGACAGTCTGCTTTTAATCCCTTTCTTGTTTGTGGTGACCTGGATTCCTGGAGTAGTCCTCCTATGGTGTAGTGTATATGCTCAGGTTTGTTTTTAATATGCCCAGTTTGTTTCGCTGTTTTAATCTGTGTAGAGAATTTTGTTTCTTAGTAATGTCTAATGCAGATATTTAACGTGTTTAAAGAAGAACTTGCCATTGCTTCCAGATAGATTGGTTATTAAAGCCAAGTGGAAATATTCACTCAGTTGCAGCAGGACCATAACGCAAGGAAATTATTCAATAGCATAAACTCATAAACAAATATAAAACCTAATCTTCTTTCAGAAGAAGCCACCGTGACTGATGTGGTCCATGGAAACTATTCTTTGAGTACAAAGAGAGTGAGCATCAAGAAAGCAGCCAATTCCGGTAAATCTCACATGACACTGTCAGGCCCTTGCAGTCCCCTTTTGCAGAGCAAGCAAAGTGACGTCAGGACAGCGAGAAGGGTTGGGGTCTGGTTAGACCACAAAGCAAATGTTCCCCCGGCTAAAACTCACATGAATTTAATCCTGAAACTCATCAGCAAGCTATTTCATGTGGCAGCTCGCTGAGACGTCTGTTAGATTGCATGTCTCTGAAGTTAATCACACAGTTTCTCCTATGTGGTTACGAGGAGAACTCCGTAAACCTAAAAGCTCAAAGGCCCAGATGTTTGAGATGTCCAGCTACCTTTACACTTTACACACCTTTGAGGCAAAGTGCATATATTTCGGCGGCATTTTCCTCTCTACACTTTTAGCAGTCGCTGAATTATTTTGCTTTTCACCCTGCAAATGCAAAGCGGGAAGCTGTTCTGAGCACCGCCTCACCTGTCTCAAAGTTTCTGATTCCTGGGAAAAGTCTTACTGTGACATGGTACCTTTCTGAGAAGCCCTGTCCAAGGTGAACTTCAAAGGCGTCATCGCCCCCTCTGTCACGCCCCTGCTGGTGTCTTCCTGTCTGCAGCACCAACGGAGCATACCTGCGTTACCTGAAGAAGGCATTTTAATCAGTAGATTATGAAATGATACGAAAATGTCTTGTATGTAACGTGGTTAGTGTCCCTGACTGATAATGCTGGTGTTGGTTGTTTATGGTCATTTTTGTCTTGGTAACGTCTCTCTGCATTGAGTGGTTACTGAATAGTTGTGTTAGATGTTGATTTGCTGCTGTCAGTAGCCAATAGTTGCTCTTTAGTCCTTGTCAGGGTTTGGCGAGTGTGTCAGAGGCGTGACAGGGGCGTGTGGGTGGACTGTGTGGGTTTGACTTCAGAGCCGTGTTATAAAGTTGAAGTGACAGGACGCAATGCCTTCCCCTGAAGATCACAGAGTCAGCTCTCCACGTATGGCAAGCATGGACTACGACCGCCGGTGCATGTACCCTCCGGTCTTCCTGGTCGACCGAGGTGGCCCTGCGCCAGCGCTGCCCGGAGATCCCGGCCTGGTGCCCTGCTGGACGTTCCCTCCAGCCCGAGCAAAGAGCAAGAAGGGCCATGGGAGGGGGTGCATGGTACTGGCGGGGCTGCTGACGCTGCTGCTGCTGTTTGCTGCGGTGGCACTGGGCGCCTACCAGATACTGAGGCTGCAGTCTGAGCTGGCACAGCTGAAAGAGGTAGGCGCTGTTATCTGAAAGCCCACATTGGATGCTCAGTTTGGTCAGGTTATCGCTCTGATTTCTATGCTGATATAAGATTTTAAACCAATTCCTGTTTTCATGTTTTTCCAGTTCAATAACATTTTCAGATATCAAATTTTCTTGTATGCAAAAAAAAACATAACCTTATTGCACATTCTTTTATTCTTAATTGGAAATTCTCTTTTTTTATGAATACTGAACCCTGGAAAGTGTGTGGGAAGAGCTGAAGGTGTGTTATTCCAAAATCAAATATGTTTTGCGCCTCCTCATTTGGGCATTTTGTGTTTTGTAGTAAGTTTCATGTGACATTTACAGTCTTGAGACCAGAACCGCGTCTTCAGCTGTGGTCACGGCCAGACCGGTGTGACAGGAAGTGTCTGTCACAGTCCCTCAGTTTGAACAAGCAAGCCGGCTCCCCACCTTTGCACTTTATAACTCTCGTTTTCTCATAATTGCAGGACTTCAGTGCGCAAAATGAGGGAGCAGTCTTTGAGAAGTTGACCGGTAAGCCCGTGGCCCGTGTTTCCTGCCTGTTCGCATACGGTTCTGGGTCATTTGTAGATGTGCTAAGCGGCTTTTTTTTGCGCTCAGCTCTTTAAGAGGAATTTGCATAAATTCCGTTTTGGTGGTTGGTTTGGGGGGGAGGTCCTTTGTTGCCTCAGTGTATTGCATGATGATGCCTCCTGACTCTGTTTGCGCTATCGCAGACCATCGAGAGACTGATTCCCACGATGAGGGGCAGAGGCAGGCAGCTCACCTGACATGTAAGTAGGAAAAAAAGGGACGAAAGGCCAACATTCACATTATGGAAAAGGCGTCAGCAAGCAGGACTGTTTGCCAAGTATGAGTACAGACATAGTGTAATTCCTTAGTTTTCACATGTCCCATCTCTTTTGAGCCATACACACACATATATACACATTCGATTTGAAAAAAGGAAATTCAGTTATTTCAAACTGATGAAAAGTGTATTTGTTCCTGAAGCAGCCTGCATGCGAGAGAGAACAAACATTCGCTTGATTTTGTGGCGCATGTGGTTCTTCAGTTCAGCTTCCCAAGGATGAGAAGGCAAAGACACTGGAATGGGAGCCCCAGCATGGACGAGCCTTCATTCAGGGTGTGGTCTACAGGGACGGGGGTCTGCAGGTGAAGGAGGCAGCGCTCTACTTCGTCTACTCACGGGTGGAGTACATGGCCAGGCAGTGTCCAGACAAAGACACCCTCATCCACGTCGTCTTCAAGAGGGGCCAG
Source organism: Mormyrus proboscirostris (assembly GCA_026779585.1). NCBI lineage: Eukaryota > Metazoa > Chordata > Actinopteri > Osteoglossiformes > Mormyridae > Mormyrus > Mormyrus proboscirostris. Next base: position 18,879,512 of record JAODKF010000038.1, on the reverse strand, counting down.
AAGGACCCAAAGCCACTGGTGCTCTTGGAGGGCCATCGCGAGGGTTACTGCCAGCAAAAGCAGGCTGGCTACTGGTCCACCAGCAGCTATGTGGGCGCCGTGCTCCACCTGGACCAGCAAGACCATATCTTTGTCAACGTGTCCAAGCCTGGCCTTCTCAGCCACAACTTTGATGCAAATTTCTTCGGACTCTTCAAGATCTAAGACTGATGCACCATGAATTCCATCACCTTTCATTAGTTTGCTCTGACCAAATGAAAGCTGTAAGCCATCTTGATAACACAGGTTATAAATCCTTTAGCTAATATGAATAATTTATTTTTTGTGGGATTATGATGGCTTGGTTGGTGATTTACAAAAAAATGAAAGCTCACTGTGAGTTCATGGTGGTATTTGGTGTAGATATTAATAGCAGGGTATATATGTGTAAATATTTCAAACACTAACATGGTGCTAGATTATTATTACAAGCACCTAGATATTTATATGAGATCCGATTCTGGTGCAATCGGGTTTAGATTTGAATGTATGTTCTTTTGAACAAAAAATTAATTTAATGTTCTTCCAAACAAATGCTTTTGCAACCAATATCTTTTTTGCTATATGAAGTAAAATGCATACTTTGTAATATTTATAAATGGTGAGGACTAAATAAATTGTTTACCACCAGGGTCTGGTTCTAGTTAAAATGCCTCCAACATAGTATTTTGGATTCTGTGGGTTTTTTAAATAGATATTGCTGATCGATCAGCTGTGTGAACAAAATGGGCCCAGGTCAGGTTGAGTAAATTAGTGATATCAGTCAAGTTTCAGACTACCGTTTCCTTCTGTGGCTTAATTCTTTCCTGTGCTATAATTACTGAGTGGGGGGTGCTACCTATTTCCTGTAGGCTGTTTCAGCTAAAGCTGCACCATCTCTATACTCCAGACACCCGGCCCAGGGGAAAGACTGCACACAGACTGACCACCAACCTCCATCAATTTTACCATTTAAATAGAAAACAATGTTTTTCATATTCTTACTACTACTATGACTGGTGTGTAGTTTTGCACAGTCAAGTCACCACTGAAACATTCATGACCATTTGATCATTATATAAATTCAATTTATTTTTATATGCCATACGAAATACCACCCTGGGGTGGTCAGTCTTATCGAGAAAGGGCTGTTGTGTATGCAGGTTTTTGGTGCAACTCCCTAATTCAATTACTAGTTAGAGGACTGATCGGCTGAAGGGTCCTCACACCTGTGACTGAACAGCTTCACCTAAAGGTCATCCCAAAACCCTGCACACACACTGGCCCTTTGCGGTCGATCAGTCCAACTTGTGTTGAGACATGAAGGAAAATCCCACGCCATTGTCTGTTTTCAAAGCGAACCTTGAGGACAGAGCATTTGCAAGAATGTCATTGGGTGATACGCACATGGGACAGGCTATCCTAAGAAGGGCTGTCAACAGCTGGAGCTGGCCAGAAGCCTTCACTAGATCTGTGTGCTGTGTCCTGCTGTTTAAATCATGCCACTGGGCCATGTTTTTAGACCATATGGCATCCACAGAACCCCTTATGATTTTATCAGATTTCATGATGTAGAGGCTTTCATTTCATCAGACACATATGACATTATAGGAATAACTGAAACGTGGATGAGTGACAATGATGGTGAAGAATATAATATGGTTGGTTATACGCTGTTCCGTAGAGACCGGATAGGCAAGAAGGGAGGTGGTGTTGCAGTATAAGTAAAAGAAAACTTGCAGGCAAGGGAACTCACTGATATGCTAAAAACTCAAATGGCCTGATTGTCGGGGTTTGTTATAGAGCACCTAATGTAGCTGCAGAGGAAAGCAGAATGTTATATGACGATATCAGGATTATGAGTAATAAAAATGATGTGGTGGTTATGGGTGATTTTAATTTACCTGGGATGCAGTGGGAAACAGTCTCTGGCTCTTCTGTAAATGATCTTGAGATGGTGGAATTAGTACAGGATTGTTTTTTGACTCAGTTTGTTAATACCCCTACCGGGGGAGAAGCCCTTCTTGATCTTGTTTTCTCTAATAACCAGGATAGGGTTAGAAAATTAGAGGTTAATTTTAGAATCATTGGATGGTAGTGATCATAACATGGTTAAATTCGAGGTTAATTTTAGTGTCTGAAGAGCAAAGTCCAAATTAAAAGTATACAATGTTAGGAAGGCTAACTTTAATGGTATGAGACTGAAACTAAAAACTGCAAACTGGGTGGAGTTAAATAGCAAAATGGTTGAAGAGGCATTGGAATTTTTTAAAAGCACATTATTGCAAGTTCAAGAGGACTTCATACCTGTTATCAGCAAAACTAAATCTAGGAAACTACAACCAAGGTGGTTTACTAAGGAAATTAAAAATAAAGTCAGGAGGAAATGGGCTCTCTTCCACAACTGGAAAATAACTAATGATTTCAATTAAGCAGGAGTATCTAAGTCTACTGGTTGAGTTAAAAAACAACATTAGACTCTCTAAGAAAAATTGCATTGGAAGCTAAGGATGACAATAAAAGTTTCTTCCAATATTTTAACTCCAAAAGAGCTCTAAAAGCT
>JAODKF010000038.1:18826267-18852260 GCA_026779585.1 Mormyrus proboscirostris | reverse complement strand
CGGCGGGGGGGGGGGGTGGTGGAAAGGGGGCTGAGCTGAGGCAGACTTCCTGTTTCACCAAATGAATGTGAAAGTGCTGCGGCACTGTACGTACACAGAATGACCCAGAACAGGAGTGCCGTCAAAATGAGGGTACGGGGGGGGACCAGCCACGCCCGCAGATGCTGGGAATCGCCGTTACCTGGCGTCATCATACAGAATCATGCCTCCAATGGGAAAAAAAAGATGCAGAAGTAGTCTGAGGTGACATCGGAGCGATAAGATCCCGCCCCAAAGCCAGCTGAGTGAAGACGGAGGAGGAAATGAAAACCCTTTGAAGTTATTAAAAGACAAATTGATTAATGATACAGCTGGGGTGGTACGCGGCTCCATAGGCGAAGCCTCTGCGTTTGTGGGTCCTTCAGCAGGGTCCTTCAAGCCCCCAGGTCCCTAGGTGTTGCTATGCATGTCTGTCCTGCATGGCCAGCTTCTTTTCACCTACAGAGAATCAGTTGGGGGAGGTGTAAAGACAATTTTCCCACAGGGATCAATAAAATAGCAATTATTATTATGATTATTATTATGGCTGAAAAGGATTGGATTATGTTACTTCTTTAATGGGAGCGTTTACATCATGTGCGATTTGGCTCGTACTTCGTTGGCGTCTGTTCAGAGGAAAAACTTTGATAGGAACTGTGCCTTGATCTATTGCAGGGGCCTCAAACTCCAGTCCTGGGGGGCCGGAGCCCTGCACAGGTTTTGGTTCACCCTCATTTAACAAACCTGATACAACTCCTTGTGCTGATTACAACACAGGTCTTGAGCTGAATCATTTGTGGTGGAACAGGGAAAGAACTAAAGCTACACAGGGCTCCGGCCCCCCAGGACTGGAATTTGAGACGCCCGATCTATCGTTAAGAGTGATAAGGTATTAGCTTTGTCGTCTCTCATTGGGTCTACTCTGCAAGCATAATTTTCCCGTACATGTGCGATTGGGTCTAAAGCGAGTGAAACCGATTGTATAATTATCACGCCTGAGTGAAAGTGCAGAACTAGAGCCTGTCATATAAAGTTAAAGCCACACCTTCCTTGGGGGAGTAGTGCTCAGTTCAAGACGCTGGATCCTGATACTTACAGTATCAGGACGGACCCCCCCATTCCTGTGACCACAGATTCATATTGAAAGCTTGAATATTTCATACGTGTTTGTTGTTGGTATCCGTTTAAAAAAATCAGAAATTATCGGGGAAGTTGTCAGAATGACATTATTTAGCTTATTCGGGCTCACAAAGCTTGATTTTCTGATCTGTCCTAGCATGCTAGTATACTGTATCATGAGATCAACGTGGATGACCATCCACCCAAAGAACGACACCCTTAGTGAGTAAATCTATAAAGCATCCACTTATGCAGTCTGAGGCAAAATATATTGCAGATTACGGCCTAGGTGGAGCTGGAGGTCTCGTTGTATCCTGGATTCGTACCCTGACAGCAGTGCTAATCTTTGCATGGTTTAACGGAAAATTATTGCAATCACAAAAGCTGACTCATATAGCCATTCCCCAGAATGGAAGATTGCGTAAACAAAGTGGGATCCACTGATTTATCACCGTATGAGATCTACTTAAAGGTTACTGGCAAGAGCCTTTAACACCTCGTGCAGCAGAGCTCTGTCACGTTTGTCTGCCCCTGAAAATGTACTGCAGTATACCAGAAAGCCATTTCAGCTACAGAATGCCTCCCCTGCATTCCAACTTTTGATGAATCGGATTTAGCCCAGGTCACTATCCGTGAGGTTTATTTAGTCAACATCGTCCTTCACAGCGTATGAAAACCCTTCACACTGCGTTTGGCCATCTGAAAGATGCCTCGTTAGCATCTAATCTCTCAAAATGCGAGTTTGGTCAAGCAACGGTTAGCTACTTGAGAAAGTAGGATGGGCAGGGGAAAGTTTGCCCTGTAACCACAAAAGTACAAGCCGTTGTTGAATTCACTGTGCCTCGTAACAAATGAGAGTTAAGATGTTTTTAGGCACGGTTAGGTACTATTGTGGATTTAACTTCTGACTAATTTGCTCAGTTCTGCATGGGATTTTGTTTGGTGCGGCAAGTGCCAGATGGCCTTTGATTCTGTAAAGCCCCTTTTGTTAAGGCCGCCAGTACTGTCCACCCCGTTTAAACTGGAAGTGGATATCAGCATTACTGGAGCTGCTGCTATTCTGTTGCAGGAGGATCCCCAAGGTCTCGATCACCCGGTAGTCTATTTCTCAAAAATTGGTTAAACTAAAGTTATTACTGAGAAAGACGCATTGGTATTATTACTAGCATTGCAAGACTTTGAAGTTTTCCATTGCTTGTAACTGTTTTTACAGATCATAACCCATTAATGTGGACACTCAGTACAAGTCGCAGGCCTTTGCAAAGGAATTCTAAAATGTAATGCATTGATTCTGGGTAGAGGGGGTGTTTTCATGCCTAGATATATTATTGTAATTGTTTTTCCATTTGTCTGTTGGCTCATTTTGTGCCCTTTTTCTTTAACCATTTTTTATAACGATTTGGAATGATGATTAGTGCGCTAAATGGAAATGTTGCATGCTTTAAGTTTTGTCACCTCTGTATCCTCTGAATGTTGTTTGTGGATCCATCCATCCATCCATCTTTATACCTGTTACCCAATACTGGGTGCAATGATGTTCACGGACTTTTTGAGGGGCAGCTGCAGGAATTTGGGGGGGAGGGGGATGGGGCTTTGCCGATCGGTATATTTTGCCGGCCACCCTCTGGGGTTTGCGTGATTGTCAGTTGCCGAAAGGGCCACTGGGGTACTTTGAATCATTCAGGTAACAGAGGCAGCCCCCCCGTCCCGCTTGCACGGGTGTGATGTGCGCGAACTGCAGTTTTTTAAATCTGCAGCGGTGCATGCTATTGCTGTGTATTACTTCATTACACTAAATTAGAATAAAACATCTTACGAGTCAGAGAAAGGGATTTTCTGTATAACACAAGCCCTTTGAAAATGGGATTCCCCGTCCAATTTCCTCTCTGATAAAAGTATCACAGCAGAGCAGTTATCTGCGTCTTTGACTGGAGACTCATTCGTAGAAAAAGCTCACTCTCACTGAAGTGCGTGTCAGTGCACTCTCCTTCATGCTGTCTTCAAAGCCCATGGCTGAAACCCAGCCCTTCAGGATTAGACACCATGAGATAACATTTATAATTATAAATTTTTACTTTTACATTTATTAAACAACTCCCCATCTTCCAGTGGCATTCTAAATATCACTCCAGTCGCACACCACACAGATGTGGATCGAGCCCTCTGCTAAAGGATCCTGAAGCACTGAACGTCTTTCTCATGCTTTGGAGCAAAAATGCTGAGGGAAAAAAATGTCGAACACCTCATTTTGTCTTTTCAGGTTTCCTGTCCCCATAATTCAGGAAAAACTCCCAGTGTTGCATGTACAAGTCAATGGCCCTCAAAAATATACACAGTGGTACTAAGTAATAGTGAAAGCCTTACACTAAATAAACATAGCACTAGTTCTGTGTCAGCACCTGAAACAATCTAGAAAGATTACGGTTACTGTCGGGGTAGGCACGGGTGGGAAGCAATGGCCTTACCCGCATGGGGTTCCCTAGGGGGCACATCACAATACATCTTAGGCATTCTTTTATAGTATCTTTGGGTTATTGTTTTTGTAGGGCCATAGGCAGTCATTTGAGGGGGGGCTGGCAAATCTCCAGCTTTAATGACCCGTTGGTTGCTTGGCGATTGGAGGGAGCGTTGGCACCGGCTTGTCATCTCGCCCCTGCTTCCCGTTTGTGTATCAAATTTAATTTTTTGGACCGTATGACATGGCACTTAGCCATCTTTCCAATTTGACTCTCCCTGCCGGCCCCTGGAGGATGGGCTCCCCCTTTAAGTCTGGTCCCTCCCAAAGTTTCTTCCTTCTCGGGAGTTTTTCCTTTCCACTGTCGCCTATGGCTTTACTCACTGGGGGCTTTGGGTGGGGATGCTGTAAAGCGCTTTGAGACGATGTAATGTTGCGGTAATGCGCTATACAAAAATAAATTTGTTTGTTGTTGTAATTTAGTTAGTTTTGCCCTCCTGTCTTTTGATCGTATTTCTTTACTTGCCTTTTCTTGCATGCTTTCCCTTCAACCACCGTTATTCAACTCTTGACTTTTTCACCTGGACGCCAGTGTCCACCCCTGTTTGAGTGAGCTGAGTGCCTCTCGGAGATGCATTGGCACCCGCTGCTGCGGAAGAAGAGCCAGCATTGCCATGAAACTACGCCGACTTGCTGGGCTCGGCTTCTCAAATGCCTGACAGTCATTTATCATCCATCTTCCCCGCACAGGACTCTGACACTGGCCCTTGGGTGCTGACACCGAGGGTTTTAATTTCTGTATCTCAAGGCTGCATCACTCTTCCTCTGTGTATTCTCTGGGAGTAAGTGCTGCTAATCTTCGCACGCTCACCAGTGCTCGGCCCACAACAAGCTTTTCTATGCCTATCGAGGATCGCTCTCCTGAATGTGAGGTCAATGCCTAACAAAACTTTTATTCTGCAAGAATTTATTACCTCAAAGAAACTGGACTTCTTCTTCGTCAGTGAGACCTGGATTGTTATTGGTAACTCTTCATGTTTTACTGACTTTTGTTAATGAGTTAATCGTTTTTAAACTCTCAGCTGTTTTGTCATGGGGGGGGGGGGGTATTGCTGATTTTGTTCCTGTATCAGAGCCTCACAAGGGCTCCGTTCAATAGCTTCGAACTTTTTCGAAGTGTTTAGCTCATCTTCTTGGTTTATAAACCTCCTTGTGAAACCTTTGGTTAATTTCTTCTTATCACTATTGGATTCTTGTGATTTTATCCAGCATATGAATGCTCCAACTCATTCACTCGCTCATACCCTTTATCTCAATCTTACACGTGTCGTTTTAGCTAATTATATTGATATATGTGATGTTCCTTTTACTGATCATAACAATAGATTTGAATATTACTGTCAATTTTGCTACTACTCACTGTGTCTTAATACACGCTATTCTTGCTTGTTAAATTCTTCTATTATGTCTGATTTTAAAACTATATTCTTTAGCCTTGATCTACATGGATAGTGTGATAGTATTGACAATTCTGTTTTAGCATTTAATTCTTCATGTAAAGCTCTCTTCAACCCTTATGAAACAAAAATATATTTAAATATATGAAATTTCAATATATTTTGCTTACCAACATTGGACATTTACTGACAATTTGAACATTTCTATGCAACTAAAGTTATGGAATTGTATGCAGAAATTGCATTATTCATGCCACAAGTTAAAATATTTCAATAAAATAAAAAAATATGCATATTTCTATAATATATGGGAAAATGTATTGAATACATATGTTCATATATTACAATATATTGGAAAATACATAAACAATTGCCGCTTTTCATATATTGATATTTACGTAAACAATATATTTTTATGCAATATATTTTAAAATATATTTTGAGTGAGTATATTTTTAAAGTATTTCATATTATACATCTAATAATATATTTGGACCTACACTATAATATGTCATTATATTGTTAGATGTATGATGTGAAGTTTGAAAAATACATTTACTGAAATATATTTTAGAATGTACTGTACTACGAATCATATAAATACAGTGGAACCTGAGAACTCGAACTTAATCCGTTCAGAACTTGGGTTTGAATCCTAAAAAGTTTGACTTCTGATTGAATTTTCCCCATAAGAAATAATGGAAAACCAAGTAATTGGTTCCTGGCCACAAAAAATGACACCTTAATATGTTTTTTTTTTTTAGAATTTAAACACAAAATGAACAGGATAAAACAAGAAGAGCATATACTGTACTAAACACATCTAAGTACATTTGTCCATGAATCTCAGGATGGCATCTGTTTTGGATTACTTAATGTTCATTCATTAACTAAGAAGGGTTCTTTGATAAGTGAATTAGTAACAGATCTTGGTTTTGATTTTCTATGTCTGACTGAAACATGGCAACAGCCGGGGATTTTGCTGAACTGAACTACACCTCATCTCTGGGGTTTGTCCATGCCCGTCAAGCTCATACTTCAGGTCGTGGTGGTCTTGCTATTTTCTATAATCAGAAAAATAAGGTCAACTCGCTTCCTAACACTGTATACCAATCTTTTGATTCAATAACTCTGAATCTTAATGGTTGTATACCTACTATCAAAGCTGCTGTTTACTGTCCAACAAAAACCGAATCCCCTTTACCGGAATGAATTCTCAGACTACGTTGCTTCTCTATGCTATTTGACAGCCAGCATCATCCTTCTTGGGGATTTTAATATCCATGTGGACACTGAAAATGATTCACTCGCGAAGGATTTTTACTCATGCTTGGACAGGTTTGGACTTCAGCAGTATATAGATTTTCCTACACACTCTAAGGGACATACATTGGATCTTCTCTGCTGTTCAGCTATATTCCCTATTAATTGCACTATGCCTAATCTCATTTACGGCTTATCTACCATTATATAAAAATAAGCTGCCTCGCCCTATTATGTTTAGAAATATCGAAAACATTGATCTATCAACTCTTACCACTGAAATCAATATCTTGCCTAGTAATAATTATTTATCCACCCCAGATGATCTTGTATCATACTACAATGACATTCATTATAACATTCTTGATACGCTGGCACCTGTTAAGACCCGAACTGTACGCTTCATTCATACAGCCCCTTGGTACACCTCTGAATTACGATTGTTAAAATCTCATGGATGTCGCCTTGAGTGACTCTTTAAGAAAACCGGTCTTACTATTCACAAGGAAATGTATTACAATCATCTATTGAGGTACAGGGAGGCAATTTCAAATGCAAAGGCTGGTTATTATGCATCACTTATTCAGAATAACAGCAGTAATCCACATGCCCTGTTCTCTACATTCAATAATATTTTGCAGCCACCAGATATCCTGTCTCCTTATTTGTACTCTACCTCCTTTTGTAATAAACTTATGCATTTCTTTACATCTAAAATGACCGATATTCATTCACAATTGCTCCTTGGGTGCTCTACACCTGATTGTAAATTTTGTCTGCTTTCCAGTCTGCCTACAACATCTTCGCTATCTTACTTTAAAATGCCTATTACTAGTGAAATTCTCTCCATGATTCGTAGTTCTAAGTCTTCAACCTGTAAATTTGACCCTCTTCCTACATACTTGGTTAAGCTCTGTCTTCCTTCCCTCTCTACCATTATCACTGATGTTATTCATTCCTCTCTAAAAACTGCTATAATCACTCCCATAATCAAAAATCCCAGTCTGCAGCCAAATGATCTTAATATCGTTTGTCCGATTTCAAACCTTCCTATTTTGTCCAAAATTCTTGAAAAGATTGTTGCCTCCTAGGTTCATAACTATCTCTTACAAAATGATCTATATGAAAAATTTCAATCCGGGTTTCATCCACTTCATAGTACTGAAACTGCACTAGTAAAAAATTACTAATGATCTTTTATTAGCTACAGACGCTGGCTTATTATCCATATTAATTTTTCTTGACCTAACAGCTGCCTTTGATACAATTTCTCATTGTATTTTGCTATATTGTTCAGCCTCAATCGGTATAAACAATACTGCACACCTATGGTTTACATCTTATCTTTCCAATTGTACTCAGTTTGTGCAGCTAAAGAACTTTACATCTGATTCATCTCCTGTTAGTAATGGTGTTCCTCAAGGTTCGTTCCTTGGTCCCCTTTTGTTTATTATCTATCTTCTTCCCTTAGGTAATATCATTAGGAAATTTGGCATTAACTTTCATTGTTATGCTGATGATACTCAGCTTTAGCTAAACCCAATAGTGTGTTTCCACCTCAGCCTCTTCTGAAAGCAATTCAAGAAATAGAGGTTTGGTTTTTTTATAATTTCCATAAATTAGTGATGTGGTTATCCGCTACTTTCGTGTAATTGTTACTACCGAGTACTCGGCAACCCAGAATTCGGACTAAATACACTGAACTAACGACAGCAACAGGAAACAGCTGGTGAACATGGGGAATCCACAAGAGGTTAACAAGAGGGCGTGGCACACGAGATTGGACGAGCGGGTCATTACATTGAGAGTCCATATAAAAAATCGAGCCTTTCTGCGCATGTGCACTTTCACCGTTTTGGGATTAAGGTTAGGTTTTAGGGGTTAGGGTTAGGGTTTTGGGGGGTTAGGGTTAGGGTAAGAGTTAGGGTTAAGGCTATCGATTAACACTACGGTAGGATGTTTTGATAAAGTAGGACGTTTTGTTAGAACACCGGCCCCGCTCGGCCCAACAATATTATAATTAAATGTGTTTATTATTAATGATATTAAACATTTTTTTAATGTATTTTATTATATAATTGCTGTTACTGTATCATTGTCTAAATATATGCATTCAGCTAGTGTAAACATGCCTGTATAAACATTTTTTATAGTTTAAGCCTAAAAATACCCCTGCCACATGTTTACACATGTAAACTTATTGAAGGATATGAGTAAGGATATGAGCTAAGGCCTAAGGATATGAGTCATAATGATAATAATATGTAATGGGTATATTTTATATATATACATTCATGGAGGAAAACACGTGATAGCTGAACCGCGATACATCGGGGGATCTATAGTCACAACTTGTGTATTATCAAATTCTATCCAACATGCAAAGAAGTCAATTTAAAAATATAATAATTAAAATAATAATATAATTAAAAAGTTTATAAATAAGAATCCTTCTGCCATAAGTCTGTTTCTTAAAAACATTTATTTAGATCTTCACATATCTTTGGAAAAACAGACATTCAGCAAAACTTTGAGAACAATTGCTAATACGGCAAATAATTAAAAAAATATTTTTTACAGAAGTATGCTGTAATTAAAGTTATACAAATTATTTGTTTCTGAACTTATCAAATATATCCTGATTTGCATTTTTTTTCTTTTAACAGAATTTTTCTAATTAATCGGAAAAATCAACTACTCAATAATGTTTGCAGTAGATGTAGACTCCATTGTCTTACTCTTCATTTGGTGTCTCAGTTCACAAATTCTTGTGTTGCTCTTCCGCACTGCACCAGATTTAGCATCTGGGGGGTGCTTTAGAACAGTGTCTGACAGATAATACAAAACTTATTTAAAAAAAACTCTGCTGTCCAAAAAAACATTGCTGCATGTTTGAAGTTTGCAAAAGAGCTCCTGGATGTTCCACAGCACTACTGCCAAAATATTCTGTGGGCCGATGAAACCAAAGTTGAGTTGTTTGTGCGAAGAAAAAGAGGCACAGCACACCGACATCAAAACCTCATCCCAGCTGTGAAGTATGGTGGGTGGCGCATCATGGTTTGGGGCTGGATAGATTGCTATAATCAAAGGAAAAATGAATTCCCACATTTATCAAGGACTTTGGCAGAACTTAAGGCTATCTGTCCATCAACTGAAGCTCAACAGAAGATGAGTGATGCAACAGGACAACGACCCAAGGCATAGAAGTAAATCAGCAACAGAATGGCTTCAACAGAAGAAAATACGCCTTCTGGAATGGCCCAGTCAAGAGTCCTGACCTCAACTCAATTGAGATGCTGTGGCATGACCTCAAGAAAGCGATTCACGCCAGACATCCCAAGAATATTGCTGAACTGAAACAGTTCTGTAAAGAGGAATGATCGAGAATTACTCCTGCAACTACAGGAAGTGTTTGGTTGAGGTTATTGCTGCCAAAGGAGGGTGAACCTGTTATTAACTCCACATACTTTTTCCACCTGCACTGTGAATGTTTACATGGTTTGTTCAATAAAAACATGAAAACATATAATTATTTGTATGGTATTAGTTTAAGCAGATTGTGTTTGTCTATTGTTGTATTTTATGACCAATTTGTGCAGAAATACAAATAATTCCAAAGGGTTCACATACTTTTTTTTGCAACTGTATACTGCTCTCTCTGTGAGCACTACACAGGTGATGAGGGCAGTGAGGGGCAATACGAGGTGTGTACTGTAGCACTTCATGGAATAGAAATAATTATTTGAAAAATAATTTATGGGTTCTTTATATACTTACTAATTGAATCCCAGCCACCAAACCTTCTACAACGAGAAGATATTGTAGAGTGTCTGTCAGCAAATCAAAGTGGCATTAATAATCCCAACTATTACAAAGACATGATCGGTGGAAAAATGTACCACAAGTTCAGAAAACATGAGCCCTGTAAGAATTTCCATGGATGTTCATTGACTCTTAACTATGATGGTTTACCAATGTTTTAGTCAGCTACATATAGTATTAGGCCTTTACAGGGAATGATTAATGATCTTCCCTATCCAGTTCGTAAAAATAATGTTTTATTATTCAGTTTGTGGTTTGGAAACAGAAAACCAAATGTGAATACATATTTGAGACCATTTACTTTGGAGTGTGCGACTCAGTGGCAAGGCCCATATTGCAAAATATGACCCAATTTAATGGTCACTATGGGTGTAGCTTCTGTCTACACCCCGGTGAACAAGTTTTGAAGTACAATGGAACAATGAGGTCTTATCCTCACAAAGCTGTGCATGGCAGAGAGACCATGATTCAACTGTCATTAATGCAAGAGAACCTCTAAATACTTCAAAGCCTGTTTTTGGTGTTAAAGGACCAACAATCAATCAATTCAATTCTTTTCATTGTCATGTGTACAGGTGCGGGTACCGTGTACAATGAAATGCTTGCATGTGCTCCTGCAGACAGTGAACATAGACGACAAGACGGCTAGACAACAGGACGACAAGTGAATGTAATGATGAAGTGAATTATAAATAAGGAATAAATAGAGACAGACAGTGGTAGAAATATATGTATGGGTAGCAGTGGAGGTGACACAAGGTTACTGATTGTTCATGAGTCTGATTGCAGTTGGGTAGAAACTGTTCCTGAACCTGGAGGTGCGCGTCCGAATGGACTGTAGTCGCTTCCCAGATGGGAGGAGGATGAAAAGCGACAGTGCAGGGTGGCTGGGGTCCCACCTGACACGGTTCACTTTCCTGAGACAGCGTGTAGTGTGGAGTCCACAATCATCTCCTTAGTTTTGTTGACATTGAGGCTGAGGTTGTTGTCCTGACACCATTCTTCTAGGAGTCTGACCTCCTCCCTGTAGGCCGTCTAATCATCCTCGCTGATCAGACCTATTGCGGTGGTATTGTCAGCAAACTTGAGGATGGTATTGGAGCTGTACTTAGCTACGCAGTCATGGGTGTAGAGAGAGTGAAGCAGGAGGCAGAGCACACTGCCCTGCGGGGTGCCAGGTGCTGATGGTGATGATGGAGGAGGTTTTTCAGTGAGGAAATCCACAGTGAAGAGCTAAGCCCCAGATCCAGGAGTTTAGTGATGAGCTGGGATGGAATGACAGTGTTAAATGCAGAGCTGTAGTCCACAAACGACAGTCTGGTATAACAGTTCATGTTTTCTAGATGGGACAGGGTAGTGTGAAGTGTTATGGACCTGTTGCTACGATAGGGAAACTGGAAGGGGTCCCGACAGTCAGGGATGATGTTCTTCAAGTTTTCTATCACCAGCCTCTCGAAGCACTTCATGGCTATGGGGGTAAGTGCTACTGGGCGGTAATCATTAAGGCAGACTATTTTATTTTTCTTAGGGACAGGGATGTGTGCTTGAAAGTAAAGACAGCAGCTAGCTGGTCGCAACATGTTTTTAAAATGCGACCTGAAACTCCGTCTGGGCCGGGTGCTTTACGGATGTTGAGTCGGGAAAAAGTCCTCCGCACGTCATCCTCAGAGAACCTCAGGCTGGAGTCTTGCGGCGCTGTGGGGGGACGCACGGGCTTGTCCATGTTAGCGAGCTCAAAGCAAGCGAAAAACACGTTCAACTCGTCCTGGAGTGAAGCCGCGGTAGCTGTGGCCGCGTGTGTCCGGGGTTTGTAATCCGTGATCAGCTGAATGCCCTGCCACATCCGACGAGCGTCTGCTGTGACGTTAAATTGAGAGTCCAGTTTCTGGGCGTACTGACGCTTTGCATATTTAATGGATTTTCGGAGATCATACCGGCTCTTTTTGTATGCCCGAGGATCTCCGGAGTGAAAGGCACTCTCTTTAACATCTCTCATTAATATTCCACATTTTGACGTGATATCTGGCATGCCTCCTGACCGCATGCATTGCGTGCATCTTGGTGTTGTGAGACAGATGGCAGGTCTGTGGTTTGATAGTCAAAACCATGACAAAATGTTCTATATTGCAAACAGAATGGCTGATATTGATCAGCAGCTTCTGGCAATCAAGCCTCCATGTAATGTAATTAGGGTACCAAGGTCTCTGCAGCACAGACGGTTTTGGAAGGCCAGTGAATGGCAAAATTGGCTTTTGTTTTACAGTGTTTTTGTGCTGAAAGGTGTTTTACCACAAGCATTTTATCAGCATTGGTTAAACCTGGTCACATTCATGTTTTTGCCATTCAAAGACATTATCACTGAAGAAGAAGTTTGTCAAAACATATGAAACTTTATATGGCAATGAAAACGTTACATCTAATGTCCATTTATGTCTTCACCTACCACATTCAGTACACAATTGGGGACCTCTTTGAGCTCATTCAGGATACATATTTAAGTCCTTTAAAGGTGAAATACTAAAAATGTTCCATGGAACCCAGTGTGTCCATTTTCAGATAATGAAAGAATTCAGTTTAAGACAGGCATTGCCACTTCTGAAAAAGATACTTTGAGAAGTGCAACAAAAGAACGCAAAGAGACTCAGTTGTTCAGATATTTAATAGAGTTCCTGTGAATAGGCAACATTACTATTCAGAGGAGTTTCAAAAAAGTCATGAAAAGACACAGTTTCACTGTTCCATTACAAAGTGGAGACAAATGTTGCAAATGTTGATTGAGGAACAAGGAAGCAAGGAGTGTTTTGCTATTGGTAGAGTATATGACAGAATGCACAGCACTCTGTGTGATTTGCCACATGTTACTGTATGTGTATCAAAAGAGAAATAAGGGAGGAAAGTTGGCTTTCAAAGTGAAAGTTTTCAAAAACAAATGCGTTCTTATTGACATACCACAGTATGCAGACTTTATGAGTGCTTTCCTCCAAGATTAAACTGCTCTTATCTATTAAATGTTCATATATATGTTAATGTCCTAACAATGATAATGTTACTATTGATGACTCCACATGCTGTAATGGCTATCTAGAGCTTTTGTGTGTTGCTTAACCAGCTGTTGTACAAGTCTACATTATTGCCTTGGTGAAAACACAAAAATGACATAATTGTATTAGGTCATTTTAACCTGTTTAAATACATACGCACAATTAAAACTGGGTGACTTTAGTTTTGGTCTGATTATTATAAATTATTTTGCTGTATTTTTGTGTAATAATTTATTTATGAATATTTTCAAATTGCAGATTCATGGCCCATATAATCTGTCATGCATTAATAGAGCAGTAATTGAATTAGGTATGAGTATTACCCACTTATCTGTACTTAATATAAATATAATGTAAAAAACAATAAATTTAGTCATGCATTTGAAATACATGATATATCTAAATCATTTAATATGTCACAGTACACTGTTTAATATATTGCGGTACATTATTTAATACATTACAATATATTTTTGTTTCATAAGGGAAGATACACTGCAAAAAGGGAAGACCGGTTCCAAGGCTTAACGACACCACACCACAGCTTCCTTTACAATTGCAGAACAGCACTGGACAAAAGATAGGCTGAAAATATCTAAGCAAATTTTTAGGACTTCTCTATACAACTTCCAGGACATACTTAAGAAATCTAAACATGATTACTTTGCTGATTTAGGATCCTAGGACTTTATTTAATGCAATTAATGTGGCTACTGTACTTACCCTTATTCTGAGACAGGATTAAATAATACTGTTTCTGTACTTCTGTTCTTAATCATAGCTTTGTCTTGGAATCATTTGATGTTGTTGACACTCTTAAGTCTACCCTCAGTCCTCTTGATATTGTTCCACCACATCACGTTGTGGAAGCTTTTCATGTCCTGGGTCCATTTTTTGCTAGCTATTATCAATGGATCCATTAGTGAGGGGGTTGTGCCCTTATTTTTTAAAGATACTGTGGGGTGTCTTTCTCGAGTGTTAGCTAATTATCACCTGATTTCCTTATTGCCATTTCTAGCTAAAATATTACAAAGAATTACTTCTAATCAATTTGTTGATCATCCTAATTCCAGTTATTTATTTGAGATCTACCAATCTTGTTTTCAGTGTTATCACGGTGTTGAAATGACCCTCCTGAAAGTATTCAGTGATATCTCTCTTATTACGGATTCTGGTAGTGTTGCAGTCCTTTCCTCCTTGACCTTTCTTCTGCTTTTGACAGTAATTATCATGAGGTCTTCCTGTCATGGCTTGAACAGCAGGTCAAGCTTAAAGGGGCTGTTTTTAACTGACTCAGATCATACCTTACTGGTAGACACTTCTCAGTGACTATTAATTCCTCTTTTTTTCTACTGCTCCTGTTAAACCTGTTGTTCCACAGGGACCCATTTTATTTTCTATGTATCTTTTTTAGGAAATGTTTCCTATCACTGTCATGCTGATGATATACAGGTTTATATTCCCGTACGCAACTCTGCAATAAATCAATTGCCCAGTTGTCTTTCTGAAGTAAGATCCTGGATGGCTGACAGTTTTTTTGTTTTGTATCAAAATAAAATGGAAGTGCTGGTAGCTGATCCCTCAACCAAAGCTTATGTTGGTCTTGGACTTTTCGGTTTTCTTTCTGTTTTTTGTAAACCTCAGTCTTTTTTTTTATTTTTGACAGTAACCTCTCTTTTGAGGAAGACATTAGCTCTGTAGTCTAGTTTTGTTTTTTCCAGCTTCATCTTTTGGCAAAGGTCAAGCCTTTTTTTATCTTGCAGGGATCTTGAGACAGATACTCATTAATCTTTTTCAGCTTGATTACCGCAATTCGTATTCCGGGATCAGTAGATCCCAGATACCCAGGTTGCAGTTTGTCCAGAATGAGGCTGCTCCTTTTTTGGTTGGGGCAAGAAACTTTGATTCTGTTTCTCTAATACTAGCTTTTTTACATTTGCTGCCTGTCAGTTGTCGAATTGATTTAAAATTTTGTTGCTGGTTCATAAATCATTATATAGGTGTGCTCCTGCCTGTTTATATTAATTGTGTATTACACCAGCCATCCAGAGAGCTTAGATCTTCTGGTCAGTTGTCTCTTGTGGCCCCTGTACTAAGTGTAAAACTAAGAGAAATAGTATATTTGCAACTGCTGCACCTCGCCTGTGGAATTATTTGCCACATTACATGTCACCTACAACTGAACTGTTTAAAACGAGACTGAAGACTCATTTCTATTCTCTAGCTTTCCATGACCAGCAATTCTGATGGTTTCCATACCCTTGATCCGTATTTGTTTCAACTCACTGCTGGTTGTTTTGTGTTTTACTGTAATCTATTTCTGTCTTATTCGTTTATTTTTATTTCCATTCATTTATTTATATTTTTTCTATTTATTTTGGCTGCAGCATTGTGATATTGTTTTAAATGTGCTGTATAAATAAATTGATATTGACATTTTTGCTGACTAACCATGGTTTCATTATTGACTTGACCCAATTCGTGTACAGATATACCACTATATTAGTGCATTTATATGTCACACTATGATGCTGAAGCTCGTGAAGCTTATAATCTCTGGCCCTTGGCTGGAAGACCTAGACAAGGCCCGGAGTTTGACCATAAAAAATTTGCCAGTGCTAGATTTAAGTACGCTGTACGTTTTATATCTAAAAATGAGCAAGCCATGAGGGCTGATTCCATGGCCAACAAAATGATGTGTAATAATATTACTGGCTTTTGGAAAGAGGTCCTGAGTAATTGTAAACCTTCTGTTCCTTGCACTGTTGAAGGCATCTCAGGAGAAGATAATATTGCAGCATTATGCAGACAGCACTATTGTTCCCATCTTAATTGTATGAAAAGTGATCCATATGTTTAAGACTCTGATATGAGTGATGAATCTAAAATTACAAGGACACATGAAGTGTATGATGCCATCGAGAAATTTCCTAACAACAAACCATGTGGCATGTGTCATGACCTGCTCGTCCGATCCTCCTGTGAGCCACGCCCACCTCGTTACCTCGTGTTAATTCCCGATTGTGATCACCTGTTGCCTGTTCTGTTCTGCTTGTCTTGTGTATTTAGTCCGCGTCTCGGTTAATTTCCCCAGATCCATCATTAATGTGCATCCTTGTCTTCCCTGTCCGTCAATAAACCTGTTCACTGGATTCCGCCTTCCTGCCTCGTCCTTCACCGCAGTCGTCACAGCATGGACTTAATGCTGAGCATTTGAAGTATGCTAGTTTCAGGCTTGCCCCTCTACTAGCTCTCGGCTTCACTGGTTTTATGATCCATAGAATATTACCAGATTCAATTATATCTATCTTACTTGTCCCAGTTATTAAGGACAAAGTTGGAAAAGTTAGTTGCCTGGATAATTATAGGCCCATAGCGTTAGCCAGCACCTTATCTAAGGTTATGAAACGCATCTTGCTTTGATAGTGTCATGATCCGCTCCGTTCGATCCTCCCGTGTGCCACGCCCACCTCATTACCTTGTGTTCCTGCCCGATTGTGTTTACCTGTGTCCCGTTAATCCCTGGTCTGCCAGTGTATATCAGTCCCCGTCTTCCTGAGTCTTGCGTCGGTCATTGTTGTAGTGTCATGGTTATTCGTGCCCGTCTGCCGTGTCTTCTGACAACAACCCCTGTTTACCCCGTCAACCCTGTGACGCGTGCCTCCGTACCTGCTTGCCCGCCACGAACCGTGACAGAGAGGGTGAGTGACAACATCATTTTCCTTGATAATCAGTTTGGTTTTAAACCAAACCATGACACAGACATGTGTATACATGCACTTAAGGAAACAGTGAATCTTTGCAGGGGCAACAATCCACCCGCGTATATCCATATGTGTTTTATTGACGCTAAAGCATTTGATAGCGTAAATCTTAAACAACTCTTTGTTAAGTTAAAGCTAGGAGGAGTGCTTGGGTATATTGTGAGGCGTCTTTCGTATTGGCATGCCCAGCAGAAGATGCACATTACATGGGGGGGGGGGGGGGGGTTAGTATATATGCCACCTTTACAGTGTCCAGTGGTGTTAGGCAGTATTGGCACAGGTGTATTCTCCCTTCAAGCAAGCCTCCTCATCTTTCTGCGACTCCGTGGTCTGCCAGACCTTACAATATAGTCTTTTTAATTTTTGTTGTAATTTTAAGATTGGTGGTTGTTGCTGGTGGTGTCCCATGTCAAAATTAAACATAGTAATTATTTCCTTCTTAAAATGGAAATATTTATATATGAAATATTTATATATTAAACTAACATAAATCATATTTATAGCACAGTGTGGGTTAGTCTCTGCAATACCACTGAGTCAGATATTCTCTAATTGTGTGCAATCATTTCCATTTCTTCTGATGTGAAGATGTCGATCTGTGGTCGAAGGAAATTTTTGCATAATCTTCTCACTACTGATGCAGCATTGTTCATACAACAGTACTGAAAAATACTACCAATTAATCCAATCTAACGGTATTAATAAAAGTCAAGTGGTTTTTTTGAACCAGTTATATGGGCTTGTTATAATACAGTCCTACGTCATTTTACAGAATAATTCTACAACAGGGAATAGGGAAGACGAAAAAGCCATAATGCCAAATGAAAGTAGAGGAGAGGAACCAAACACTCCCAAATTTAGAGGAAAAAAAACCCTTTGGGGTCCAAAGTCAACTCGCTGCCCAACCCCCCCCAGGGATGCCAACAGTGTATAAGAAGGATACTGAGTGCTAAAAGAAAGGTGTGGACTGTGGTCAGGGTCAAAGACAAAGACAAATGAGGCAGTTCTCCGCACCGGCCTGTGCAAGGTGGCAGATTGAAGGCTGCACCCACAGTTCACCAGTCACACCCACGATGTCACCCCACCATGGCACTGAACCAGGACTCCAGCTGAGATGGTGCCCATACCCCCCTCCCAGGCACCATCCAGACATGTGGGAAGGAAGGCAGAGAGCATGGGTGGTCAGAACATGCACTGACATGTTAAGGGACAAACATAACATAAGAAAGGCATGTACAGCGCCAGCAGACATATTTACAGTGTGTGGTGTATTAAATAGCAGGCAAGCTAAACTGAAATAATAGGTCGTCAGTGAAGATTTAAAGACCGAGACCGATTCAGCATCCCAAACGTCGCCTGGTAAACCATTCCACAACATGGGGCCCAGTAGCAGAATGCTTTACAGCCAACTGTCACTTTATTAATATGCGGAATGATAGGGAAGCCTGTGTTCTGTGTTCTCAGCTTGAAAATTTGAATTAGTTCTGTTAGGTAAGTGCCAGACCTTTAAGTGTCTTATATGTAAGTAGGAGAACTTTGAAGTCAGTCCTGAACAGTAAGCCAATGCAGGGAACTAAGAGCAGGGGTTATTTGTTCATGCTATAGAAAAAGAAATTACAGATTGACAGATAACAACAAGATTAAAAGACCACAGAAGATTAGCAGAGTGCACAGAGTGCAAGACATCTTAAGATAATAAATTACATCAGAAACAGGCAAAAAAATGGCAGTTGTACACAGAAAACCAGTATCCGGGAATCAATGTGTACCACTGAAGCAGAGCAGAATGATAAGTGGACAGACCTTGTTTTACCAACGGGACTTTTGACGTTAGAGACACTGTTCAGCAATTGGACTTCTGATGTTCCTAAAGCCCCCACCTTCGACTGCTGCCTGAGTCACACTGCCCCCGACCCCCATAAAATAATATATGAAATGTTTAGCTCTACATAATCTATACGTAAGTGATCGGTAAGAGATATTTTGCTGTGCAATGTAAGTGTGATGTGCAAGAGGCCTGAGGTATGTGCCAACTATTTGGACAGTGTGAAGCAGCACCTACGGGCATTGAGTATTGTCCTGGTTTAGGAGCCTGATGACCAGGGGAAAAAGCTCCTCTTCGACATTTCCGTATTTATATATAAAGCTTTGTTCCCATTCTGTCCAGCTGTGCCCATATCATTTGGATCTGCATCATGTCAGAGCGAGTTTTACCTATTCAATATAAATGGTCAAAAGTGACTTTTATTATGATCAGGAACTTTAGTGTATTCGTGCCACCTCAAATAAAGTGTGGCCGGGTTAAGTTAGGGTTAGGGTTAGGTTTTTAGCTTTCAGGTTACGTTTAGGGGTATTGGTTAGCAGTAGGGTTAGGGTTAGAATTAGGTTTGGGGTTATGGTTAAGGGTTCACAGGTTTTTTTTAAAGCTTCTGTGTTAAGGGCATTTTGAGACATGGAGTGATCGTCTTGTAATACATTCCATTTCTATTCTCTTTCTGTCTTCTACAGTCCAGTTCTGGACTCTACAGGGAGTTCAGTCCAGGTACGAAGAAACATGCAGTTAGTTGAGCCTGAGTATCTTTATGATTTCTAAGGCTTGTTGTGCTAATCTGGGTCTAGTTTTCTTCCCTTTTGCTTCTCACATTTCTGGGAACCGTAATTATGCAATACTGTACAGGATTGATTGACATTTTATTTGATGTTTTTATATCATATGATGTGAAGACCCAGTGCACTGGAAAATACCATAATGTTTGCAAATGATAGAAGTGGAAACAGGTGACCAGCACCAGATAATTGGACTTAATCATCAGAACAGCGAACATGCTGCTGGGAAAAGGAAGATCAGGACAAAGGCGGCTGGAATGGTCTTCAGAAGCCAGCATTGACTAAGGACAATAATAATTAGCGTCATATTTTATGGCATTTATTTAATTCATGAAACGTTTTAGTAAAATTGTTATTATAAAATTATTCTCTTTGGACTGGATTGATATACAATCCCCACGTTTTTTCACAAAATTATTCACACTGAAATGTATTAAATTATGAAATGTTTCTATGCTGCTATTAGTAGTAAGAAAACAAACCAAGATAAATGAATCATATACCCCCCCAAGATGGGGGGTATACCATTCATCTCTCCGGAGATGGAGGGGTATATCGGTCATGTTCGGGCGATGTAAGCTGTAACTGTCAAAACCCTCGTAGAAAGTTTCAATGTAAGCACCCCCACTTGTGAAACATAGTGAAATCCATTTGCTACGTCCAAACCCCATCAGACTATGGTGTCCAAGACAGCTGCCTTTGTCACTTGATGGGTTGATCGGCACTGGTTTGGCGGGGCTGTATACTGAGAGTTTGCAGCAGTACTCCAGAACCGTATTGCTTAGAACACATTCATATGTCCCTCTACAGAACGTTCCACGTAAGAGACCCAGTTCAGAATTACGCAATGTCATTGGTGAAATATGCGTGGTTTGCCTGGTGGAAAACTTTAGACCATTCAGGGAAGCTGGGGTGTGGTGCGGCTTAGCATGTCACGGCACTGTGTTTGTGACTGGCACTACGGCGATTCTTCATCACCGGGCAATTCGGCTGGGCCCTTAACCACCAGTTGGTCCAAGGACTATCAGACATTGCCCCTGAAAATGTAAAATGTGAAGTCCCCAGCTGCTGTCCTCACGCCGTGTGGATGGAAGCTTAATTAATTAATCAGTCTGTCAGCGATGGAATGTTGGTCTACCTCAGTGGGTTTCACACTGGCTGGAATGCCCAGCCTAAATTTAACCAAAGCTCATGGCAAAGGGTAACAGTGAAGAAGTTTCACTTGTATTACAGATTAAGTGTATAGCAGTGAATTCTGCTATTTATGAATATCATAGGAAAACAAACACATCAGATTCAACTTTTTCACACTTACTATATTAATTAACAGCCTTAAATTGACATTTATACATTGACACAGCAATAAGAAATGCACATTTATACATCGCTAAATAGCAGACAGGTAACTGAAGTGGTGAAGTTTGACTTACTGATTGATATTTTTCCCGTCATTGGTTATTTGCCACTTTGCATCCATTGCTTCCGACCCAAAAATGATTAAGCGGTATAGAAAATGACAAATAACGAAGCCTTATTTTACATCCAATAATTTAACAGCCAAAAAGTTAGATGGGATCATCCCTGTATAGGAATCCCAACAAGCAGTTTATAGAAATAACTGTGCGGAAGTTTATCAAATATTCCAAAGCAGATAATCTGATTTATGAATGAAGTCAGATGGTCATTAATCTATTATTATTGTTGCCATAGGTTGTTTTAGCACTTGTCACGACATTTATGACTTTTTTGCAAGTATAAGACTACAAAGCGATTATTTTATTCAACCTATTATGTCACTCAAAATACGTCATAACATGGCTTAAAAGATGTAACATTGATTGTATTTGCTGACAATAAGATATTTTACATAAATATTACCGCCGCAGGTGTCTGGTGACATCACCCCAGGCCAGCTGCTATGGCGTTCTGCCTTACATGGGAGTCCTGCGACTCTGTTGGATTGGTCAATAGGTTAATAAAACTCTGGCCACTTAGGAAATATAACCAATCAAAAACCCTACCAAGCTCATGTGATCACCAAAAGTAAGTAAGAGTCACAACAACCAAAAATATTTTCCTCATTGCTGAGCACCCAAGCGGCTGGACCAGGCCAAGGGGACGCCCACGTAACACCTGGCTGCGGCAGATGGACGGCCATTTCCAGATTGTGGGACTGGATCGTGTATCTGCCTGGGGAATCGCTGGCCGGGATCCCGAGGAGTTTCGCCGTGTGGTGGGTCTGGCAACGTGCTGCATGAGTGCATGATCCCTAACCTGACCTGCCAGAGGTCACAGCTTTACATAACAGGGAAGACCTCAGCAACTTGGCCTCAAACTTGCAAAGTCTCTAAAGTGAACTGGAGAGAGTTTGATATTGGAGTGTAACACAACTTAACGATTTAAGTACAAATGTCGGTTTATTGAGAGGGGAAGGGTGAATGAATCCAAATTAAATATTGGCAGGTATATGTCCCCCCCCCCAGTTCCTATGCTCCTGCCCCCCACCCACCTAGTTGAAGAACCATGTCATGCACCTTTATTCATTTCCCAACAAACACCTGTTTTCCAATATCTTCTCAATGACTAAAAAGGCATTGAGATACTAACGTTCATACAAAAGGGCATCCTGACGTCTTTTCGTCTGGATTATGTCCAGATGAGTGTGTTTTGTTGAGCACACCATGACTTTATTGTTGACTATTTAGACCAGATTTTCCTAATCCGGTAGTGAATCTTGGCCTGCCTGTTAGTTACTTTATCACGCTTTCTCCTCACTTTCACGTACCTGCCTCTCATCATTACCTACACCTGGAATATGAAGAATATCACTTTATTTGAACAGATCAACAAAATTGTTCTTCAGAAGTTTGAATGTTATATTACGATATAAATCTCGAACACAATCAATGAAAAATTACATTTGAGTATTAATATAATAATACATAAACAGGGATTGACATAACTGATATGAGAGTTTGTTTCCACTGTAAAACGTGATGCATGCTGTTATTTCTTGTCATAAAGGCAGAGATGTGTATTTATTTGCATTTGAGCTGTTATGACAAAAATTGACAACACATTTTAACCTTTATACGACTCATTCGTACTTCATTTGCGGTATAAACATACATGTATACTTGATTACAGTTATGTTAATCTCTGTACATAAATACTTGTATGTCGCTGTCGGCAAAAGTTTCTACTAAATATGTAAATGTAAAAAAAGAAAATATATATAGATAACTAAAGTAAAAACATACATTTTCTTGATTATAGTCCACGTAAACATAGTTCACAGACATAATCATTTTGTACAATCTAATTGCCATTATGCAAATATAATTAATGTGACAGCCATCAGTGCCATTCATCAGATTTTCTGTAAAAACACGCGTTGCTCCATAAGTTCTGTAGAACTTCCTTACCAAGCCCTTGTGTCCTGCTGTCTCCTGGGTAGGCATCATACAATAGCAAATAGCAATATCTTGAACAATATCTGCTATATTGGTGGGTGCTGGGTAGCTCAGTTGGTTTAGGATGCTGTACCCATGAACGAAAATTCACTAGTTCAAATCCAGGGTCAGTAGACTGATGTCACCATTGTCACCAAAGATTGTCTGACCCTGCGTTCTCCAAAAAAGTGTCACTTTGGATGAAAGTGTCTGCTAAATAACTTAAATGCATAGTGGGGAGGTGGACTGGCCTGGCATTTTCCTACTATAATTTGTGGTTCCCACCCTGGATGGTGGCCACTTCACATCTCAAAGATCGTAAACGTATTCTTTTCCAAGTCAGGGTCATCGAAATTGAACCTCAAATAGAGAACAGAGTTTTCCTCTAGGTCAATTTTTTTGGCGAAAGTCAATTTGCGGCACGAGTCGTTGAAAGTCTGGTTATCAATGTCAATGTTTTTCCTCAATTTTACAAAAAGAACCACAGTATCCTTCTCACGCATCACCGATCTCTTCTTCACGTGTCCATAGATGAAGTAAGTCCCAGTTGTCTGTATCTCACAGATCTTGTACCGGTGTGAATACGTATCAGAGTCATCTATTGATGCAGGGAAAAAAAAAACTTTTGAGTGCACAGAATCCAAAATTTCTTTTAATCAACAGTGCATTCCCCTCCATTACAATTGGTCCCATGCCTTGTGATAACATACTAAAAGTTGTTTGTATCTTAGGAAACAACACTGTCCCAGGGCTGTACCTCTTTTCCTGACAGTGGTGAGATTCAGAGACTGAAAGAGGCTGGTTTCATGATACCCAGATGCCATCTTTCTGGACCTACCAACCCATGGCATTTCCTGCATACTATGTTTATTTATGATTGTTGTTTAATGTTCTCTCACTACATGCATTACTGAGTATAATTGTGTCTTTGACAAATAAGACTTTGATTGGTTGATTGATTGACCGATTGATTGATTGACTGAAAAGCAGACAGTTACGTACCTTTTATAATGTTCACTGTTTTATTCTTTTTTTCAGGGCAGTGGCTGCTCGGCTAAGCAAGAAAATAAAGGAGACTTTAGTGTTTCTTAAATTGCGTAACAAGAATCCCAACTTTTACATGGAGAAAATGCTATTGTTAATACAGGTATTTATATGCATCTGTAATTTTGCTCAGGTAAATAGAATATATATGTATGGTTAAAATGATCAGCTGTAAACCAACTCAACAAAAGCATATCTTCATGTTTATAAACAGCAGCACTCAGAATAGTAAATTGCCATGCTCATTCCACAACAACAAGTACACCAAAACCTAAACTGAAATATAAAATTAATTACAAAATGTTCAGCTACATTACGAAGCTAATTTGTATACTGACAAGTGCATTGATGTCTTTGCTAACATGAGCACATGGAGGATGAGCGTGTGAGGATTACCTTAGTAGTCTTAGCAGTATTGCATTGATGTATATAGACTGACAGTCCTGCTGCGATGCCCCCAGACACAAGCACCAGCATCACCACCAGACAGAAGCTTTTCCCGCGGTGCCGCCAGGTCGAGGGAGTGGAGGGTCCATGAGAATCTGTGGAGCGTTCTGTGTCAACAATAAACCTAAATGACTCCATTGCTCTCTGCCACATTCCATGGTAACCTCATATCGACAGGTATTTATAGGTACTCCCACCTAGCTGAGATCCTCCTGATAGGCCGAACACTGAAAACGCTCAAAACAGAAACTGGATCCTCATTGGATGGCTTCTCACAGGGTGGGCCAATGAAATGAAATGCTCTGACACATACTCACACACACACCCACGTGCACATGACACAAGTGAAAGTAGCTTTACCCGGCAGAAGCGAAACCAAACTGTAAGCATAATTTATACTGCCTGAAGAAAAAGCCAGAGATTGACTACCGCTATCTGTCCTTTGCACATGTAATCCCAGCCACCTTGATGATGTAACACACTTAGGATTAATGGTTAATATACACATACACAAAGAGGCAAAGTCATTTTCCAGACATTACCAAATTAGCACCCACAGAGAGCAAGATAGATTCACCCAATGTACTTTCCATATCCCATAGCCCTTAAATGTCACCGACCATATCAGCCCACGTGTGACCCTTCTTCTGGGGGGCTCTTAAATGCATATAGACCATGATCTGCCCACATTTTTGCGGAAAAGTGTAATGGTACATTGGACTAAGTCATAGACTCTAACAAGTCCGGGAGGGCAGGAGACCCTGCTTCACCCCTGCAGCAATGCCAGTTCACGTCAGTCAAAAAGGAAAATTCTAAAGATGGCAAACGACAGGAAAGAGACACATGGGAGAAGGCAGCCAGTCTACAGTTGGCAAATGGCTATAGACAGTCAGCAAGTAGGCTACAGGCAGAAAGGGTGACAGGCAGGTGATGGTCAGGTGGCAGGCAAGTGACAGCTAGTCTACAAGCATGTGACAGCTAGTCTACAGGCAGGCGACAGGGAGGAAGAAAACAGGCAGAGACACTCAGGCTAGAGGAATGTGGTGGGGAGGTAGCGGGCTGGCTACCGGCGGGTGGTGGGCAGGAAACAGGCAGGCTATAGGCAGGTGGTGGGCATGCTACAGGCAGGTGGTGGGCAGGTAGCGGCTCGGCTACAGGGGCAGCAGGCAGGCTACGGGCAGGTGGCGGACAGGCTACAGGCAGCAGGCAGGAATAAAATGGACAGATGGCAATCAGGTTAGAGGCAGGTAACGGGCAGGCTAGAGAGAGATTAAGAGGCACTTTGGGTGGAGTTTATCAGGAGGGCTGATGATGTCATATCAGATTTGTTGGACAGATAGGGCCACGTGGGTGTATGTGCCATTATGCTGATAAATAACATAAGAAATTTACAAATGAGAGGAGGCCATTCGGCCCATAAAAGCTCATTTGGGGAGAACTTAACTAATAGCGCAGAGTTGTTAAAATCTTATTTAGCTCTGATTTAAAGGAACCCAGGGTTTTA
>JAODKF010000038.1:18802129-18821454 GCA_026779585.1 Mormyrus proboscirostris | reverse complement strand
CAGGCAGGTGGCGGACGGCCTGGGTACAGGCAGATGTCAGGCAGGTTACAGGCAGATGTCAGGCAGGTTACAGGCAGGTGGCAGGCAGGTTACAGGCAGGTGGCAGGCAGGTGGCGGACGGCCTGGGTACAGGCAGATGTCAGGCAGGTTACAGGCAGATGTCAGGCAGGTTACAGGCAGATATCAGGCAGGTTACAGGCAGGTGGCAGGCAGGTTACAGGCAGGTGGCGGACAGCCTGGGTACAGGCAGATGTCAGGCAGGTTACAGGCAGGTGGCAAACAGGCTACAGGCAGGTGTTGGGCAGGCTACAGGTAGACAGTGTTCATCACTATATAATCTAGGGATTTCACCCTCTGTTAGCAGTTAAACAATGAAGTTGATAAGGGTTGACATAAAACATTAAGGTGTCCAGTAATGAATGATATCAGAGAGGATTCAGTCATGAAGTCCTCAGCCCTCAGTATACAAACCCCTTTATTGAGTAATTCGAAGTGTCACTATTTTGCACCAACTCTTGATTGCTCAAAGATAGTCATCAGGTCTGAAAGGCTGTTTAATATAGCATATCTGCGTAAAAATCTTTGTATACCCATCGTTTCAGTTTCCTATGGAAGCCAAGAATGGCATATTGGCAAACCTGTTTTCTTATGATAACTAGAAAATTGATCTTGCTATCTCAGGATAACAAAGCTCATTTTATCTTGATAATTTATAATAGCTTTATTTTGCCACATTGATTTTTTGGCAATTCTTATAAAACAACATTTTTTTGATTTCTGAATGCCATTTCCTGAGCGCATGGCATTAAGGGTAAGTACGTATTACATCTAATTATCAAAATACAATATTCTCACATGAATATTAAAAGTTAAAACATTTGTAATAAAACAGTAATTAAAACTGTTATTGTGCCTCATACAAAGTTGTAGAGAGACACTGCTTGGATACTATCATTATATTTTTTGTGTACAGGTGTTTAGTGTTTACCAGGGCAATTAAGTACCTGATTAAACGATTACTTTCCCTAGCAATTCATCTCTGCCCCAGCAAAGTCAAAATAGTCAAAATGACTAACCCGTGATCTTGAGTAAACAAGTTTTGTTATTGTGAGTGAACGAGATAATTACCCAGTTATCCGTCAATAATGGTATTGACAGTATTGCAAGCATGGCCGATCTCGGCTTCTGCGGCATCAGCATTGGCAGTGTGATGTGCCTCTTTCCTTTTAGTACGCTCAGTGGTCATTTCATCGCGCCAATGAGTTGCGTGTTGAGAGAGGCCTTTCTCGCCACCATTGTTGTACTAAGCTGTTTTAGCGCTTGCGTCCTTCCTGTTAGCTTTTCTGTCATTCTCCTCCGGTCTCTCTCGATAACACAATATTTTTGGCCACAGAAAAGCCACCGGCCAGATATTTTTTGTTCATCACACGAATTTCTAAATTCCAGAGCGGTGACTCTGATCTGTTTCAGCCTGAGGACATACATTACTCTTTGGTCAGTAAGTAATGACGCACTTTTGGATTGTGACCCCACTAGTTGGGAAACACTGAGTCGAAAGGAGTATGCTGTAAAATTTCTTGGAAATGGCTATTTCTCGGATGCAGGAATCACCGCCGCTGGCACCTACAATCAAACCAAGTTCACGCATCTTCACCCATTCAAATAGACAAAACCTCTTGACATTGTCTGTTTGCTGCACGTATTCATTTTATAGCCACCTGATTAGTGGTTTGTAAGAGCAAGTTGATTTTGTCTGTAATTCATTACAGAAACATGCTTTTAATCCAAAGCACT
Organism: Mormyrus proboscirostris; assembly: GCA_026779585.1. Taxonomy (NCBI): domain Eukaryota; kingdom Metazoa; phylum Chordata; class Actinopteri; order Osteoglossiformes; family Mormyridae; genus Mormyrus; species Mormyrus proboscirostris. The sequence continues at coordinate 18,819,660 of JAODKF010000038.1, read as the reverse complement.
CGTATATCAAAGCGCATTTTCCCATTAGAAATAATGGAAATTCAGATGTTTTGTTCCACAACCCCAAAAGTATGAATATAAAAATAATTAATACAAAATATAAAGTCAAAATATATAAAACAAATTAACCTGCACTTTACCTATGAAAAGATTTGTGGATGGTGTGAGGGAGATGAGAGAGAGGAGAAGAGGAGGGTATTTTTTAGGACGACTTTCACTATAACTAACGGAATCACTGCTAACTCACTGGAATCTTTTTCTTTCTGCGTGACTTTAACAAGGAACCTATCCAATGACAGCCGCTTTTGCCTCCTTTTCGATTTTGCGGAAATGTGGACATCGCATTGCCGTTAAACAGATTCATCGCTGGCACTGCTACACCCTTATTCGGGTGGTGGTTTTCTACTAAATTTTGACTATATGAGTGAGGCACGCCGACTGAGACCGAGCATTGAGACGATTGCTCACAATCCTGCAGCGAGAGAGAGAGGAGAACCATCGGCTCAGTTGTGATCACGTGATGCTTGACAGACAAAGCGTATACATAATACTCGTATCGCAAGACCTTGCTCATTTATCAAGTTTATCAAATTTTTGCTCGTTTTGCAAAGCAGTCGCAAAACAAGTTACTCGCAATCCAAGGTTTTACTGTATATATATATATATATATTCTGATATATCTTGCAATATATATATATATATATAATAAAATGGCCTCTAAGTGTATACCAAGTGACAGAATTTTATTAAAACATAAAATGTTTTTTTACTCATGTACTTTCACATTTGGGCAAAAGGCCACATTACAAACTGGAACTTTTTCTTTAATTATCCATTATCAGAAATACAAATACATAATGAACCACTTCCTGTTTTAGCATTTGACCTAAACACTCTCACTGATATAGATGGCTTTTATTAAACTAAAAGACATTCATTTCAGTTGAAAAGCACCTAATGTTAGTACAGGGGTGATAACGCATCTGTGTAAACCCTTTTCAAAACTATTGCTCATGAATGAGTAAAATGTAAAAGTAAAAAAATGAGTGCCGGTCTCTGCTATGCTTGTCAGACGAGGAGAATCCAGACCTGTTTCATGCACATAATTAATGTCAAATTCTTAGCTTGGCAAGACATATTCATGATAGAATTCCAATACAGCATAAAGAATAAAACAAATGCAAAACTATGCTATTATTTTTAATATTTAGTCATCTTTTCTTCAAAAGAATACCAATGGGTTGTTATAGATACAATCAAATACTCTAAACATTCTTAGTTCCATATATATATATATATATATGGAGTACAGAAATAAAAAAAATAACATAAAAACATTCTGAGTCAACACACACCTTTACAGACATTTTGTCGGGAGTTTTTTCATAAGAGCAGCATTACTTCCATGTCTGCCCACAACAGGCACGTACACGGGTAGTACAGCTCATCACTGCCGCAATTCTATTTTACAATCATGATTTCCGGGGATTATCTATGATCATAAGGGTGGTCTAAGCTACTAGGGTCATGACCATAGATGGGGGGATTGTCTGTTCCATCTGTAAGCCCAGGATGACATCAGGGTGCCAAAACAGGTCCATGTGAAGGGCAAGTTCATCTGTAGGTTGTCCTACAAAGCCACCAAGTCTCAAAAACCCACAGTCAAACCATAAGCAACACATTGGTGACCACGGTCTTGTGTAAAATGGAACATTCCAGAAAAAAAATCAGGTGAACCAGGTATGTATAAAAAGGTGGGCATTTTCCAGAATCCCCCACATCTCCCACCCACTGAGCTATGGGGAAGTCCACCATCTCTCATAACCTTTCTCTCTCTGCCACTAAAGTGCATTGAATCCCTGAAGCAACATCAGAAAATGCCAGCTTTCGTCTGGGACAACAATACATGAAACCGAAAAATGACATCACTATCTGTGACACATACATTCGGCGAGGTCGAAATCGAATATCCTTGTTTTAGCACAAGAACACAAGAAATAGAAACAACAAAAAACAATATTAATATTAATAATAATAAATATTCTGTTTTCTGAGAACACGAAGATGTAGGCTGCTGTACGGTATGTATGATGAACTTAACATGAGAAGTAATCCTTGGTTTATTTCTTAACAGTGACGAAAACAAAGCACGGACGAAAAAGGTGCTCTGTCTCGTTACATCATACAGACGGAGGGCCCCAGTGGATGGAGGGCCCCACAATGAGGGCCCCACAATGAGGGCCCCACGATGAGGGCCCCACAATGAGGGCCCCACGATGAGGGCCCCACGATGAGAACACCGATCATTCAAAACACTGTTCACCCAGCATGTAGTAGAAACTCAGGTGTAGGCTTTTCAGGTTCAATTTCGGCTTGGGATCAGTGAAGTTTAGTGAGATGGTGTCGTTCTTACTGAAGGCATGAACCTTGTACTCCTTCTTCTGGCAGGTGGAGTCACAGGAATCCGAAGGCTTGATGTGGAAGGTCATAAGGTCGGTGCCCTTGTGCAGCAGGCGCAGTGTGTTGTTGTCATCCTTGCTGTTCCTGCCCATGCTGATGGACAGGTAGACCATGTAGGGGCCACTGCAGGGGAAGGTGATGGTGTTCTGCCACAGTTCGATGTTTTGCTTCCAGAAGATGTTGAACTTCCCGTCTGACAAAGCGAGAAACATTTTGGGTGAATGTGCCTGTGTGTGTGATGGGATGTCCAGTACACGCAAAGCATACAGAAAAGAAACAGTGAATGTATATGTGGTCATGCAGTACACAGAAGACTAGGACAGACACATATGTGTGTATCAGTCAAAAATTTGCGCACATCTACCCATAGAAGGTTTATTTGTATTATTCTCTACATTTTAGAATATAATATAAGTTATAAAGACATCAAAATGACAAAATAAGATGAGTTATGCACTGACCAAAAAAGTATTAAGCAAAAAAAATAATAATCTGTTGAGGGGGGCAGCTCTGTGGGTTGGGACTCAGAAGGTTGCCAGTTCAAATCCCTGGGTTGGCTGAGTGATCCTACCATTGGGCCCTTGAGCAAGGCCTTTAACCCCAATTGCTTGAGGGACTGGTTGACCCTCCTGTCTCCTCTATTCCAGTTCCATGAGGTGGCCTCCTAGGATGCTTTTCCAGCTGTCCTGAAGGAGGGGTCTCACACATATGCTGAGCTCTCATTGGCCACCTTGCCTTCACTCTTTGGTCAAACCATTTCTATTGGGTTTAGGTCAGGGGGCCAGGTCATGTGATATAGTGTTAGCGCAGTCTTTTGTGGACAGATTGACCTGTCCTGACTGGTACTATACCCAATCTATGAAGGTGGCGTGTGGCACAGTGGGCTAAGAGGCTAGGCTTATAACTACAAGGTCACATGTTCAAATCCCAGAGTCAGCAGAGTGATATAACCATTGGGCCTTCAAGCAAGACCCTTAATCAATTTCTCGAAGTACTGTCTGACCCTGCTTTCTCAAAAAATTTGTCACTTTGGAAAAAAGTATCTGCTAAATGTACATATGTGGGTCCCTAGTCAATCACGGTTTATACATTATTTACACCAAACTGACGAGGTTATAAAAGTCCACCTATCTGAAAGAAGCCACCTCTGTTGTTTAAAAATCACACCGTTATCAGCTCCTGCTGATTTTCTCACAGAAATCTGTGTTTACATTGAAAGAACATTCTTTAGCCTCCTTCAGCAAACATCGTTCACAGCTCAGGAGCACAAAAAACAGAACTGATTCCAGCTCCCGCTCTAATTACAGTGTTTCCGTCAGATGCACACTCTATGGAAACAAACACCCAGGCATTCCTTTATAGAACAAATAACACTAGCCAGAGGCAAATGTCGCGCTACCCTGAAGGCTCAGTGGCTCGAAGCACCTGCCACACTACGGTAGGTTGTTTGTGCCCTTTTTCCTACAGCCTTTTTTTTGAAAATGTATTTAAAAGCTTGTCATTTATATTTTCAGAAGACCCTATTCAGCGGCCTGCCATTTTCCTTATTACGGTTGACCTATATCGTCAACGTTAGATATTGTAGTCGAGCGTGGGTTACTCAAAACTGCCCGCCCAGTGCCACAGGCCCAATTTTAATGTGTGTCAAGCAATGTCCAGTCATAAAAAATTCAGGCAAGCGAAGCGGGCATGAGCAAGAGCCAAACCTGCCAGCCCCGTGCTGCGACTCAGAAGTTGACCAGGTGGGCGGACAGGAACAGGATGGCCGGGGCCTGCGCCCCATGCTCCCTGTTTCGGCTCGGCTCTCGAGAAGCGGTGCCTTCTGACAGCGGTGCAGCTGAGAAGGCAGAGCCATAACCAGATCCCTTTCTGACTAAACGCAACGCGAGCAGCCAGACACCGAGGAAAGTGATGACGCTCAAACGAAAGTGTGTGTGCTTCACTGGCCAGCAATCTGCTGCCCTGGACCTTTTAAAGTCCTTCCAGTATCACTGGTGTTATGATTCTGAAACCCCAGTGCGTTATTTCAGGGCTGTGTACAGTATCACACTGTAAATGTGAGTGAAAGTGTGTTTGATTACCTCGGATCCACCTCAGATATATACCTGATTCCTTATTTTCTCTTCTTAGATCCTAAAAACAGGAAACAAGAGTCATTTTAAAAGGTTTATATTGCTTATATGAATTGAATAAACATACATGGTACATGCATTATTATCCAAACAACAATCAGGGAGATCACATAGTTCACAGTACTCTTCATCCATACATCCATCCATCCATCCATCCAATCTTGTGTCTCCAGTTGCGTCCGACAGACCCGTAGGTTCTCAATAATCTGATGATGTGACCAGCTAATCCCGAGTCCTGTCAGATATATAGCTTCCTGCAATGTTTGTGCATTCACATTTGTTTATTTAGCGCATGCTTCCGATCAAACAGATACCCAAGTGAGGTGAATAATAAATAGAGGAGGAGCAGAAGGCTGTGAGCTGGAGGCGCCACCGGCATGCCGAGCTACGGTGAGTGACCAGAGGCACGTGAAGCACAGGGGAGTAGAGAGCCACAAGCGAAACCATATCAATGAACAATCAGCAAAGGACCAGAGGTACCATGAACGAGGCTGCGCTTTTCTTGGAAGAGATGGCTCTCATAGATTCCTTTTGTTTGACTTAATCCATTATTAGTAAAAATGCATTTTTTAAATGTCATCCAGCCAATTTTGAAAGTAACAGGTTAGCCAGTGTCTGGTGCTAATTAGCCCAAAACATGCTAGTTTGGGGTCCTTACTTCGATTTTGACAATGCCGACACCCCACACCCCCCCATAGCAGTACTTTTGATTCTTCACTCCAACTCATGTTACCAACTTTCAGCACAGACACCAGATAAACTCACTCTCATCTTGCACACCCTGACTCTGAATAAGTGTGAATATCTGTGGTCTTTTACATCAGTCTTGCATTAATTTGAGTATGGGAAGTTTGCAGTGAAACTCATATTTAAAAACAGATGATTAAAAGAAAAAACCCTGACCAGACCCCAGAGTCAAGCCCCCTGTTGAGGTGTCCAAAGGCCTAAAGTGTTTTTCACCAGATTTATTTTTCTCTTGGAGATTTTCTCCATTATGCAGCTGAATGATTGTCTGCAGCAGCTGAAACTCTGTGTATTTCTAAAGGCAAACAGTGATCAGCCTTCAGGATACAGCCCCCAGCTTTATCCACTTCACCAACCCCCCCCCCACTCCCCCATTCCACCAAGCACAAAGACTCAGATCAGGTCAGATCTTAGGTTTAATCAGGCTGCTCATATAGGCTCAGTGGCCTATATCATAAAGCAGGATTCGCTCTGATTCAGAAAACGGATTTCAGGTACTTTGAGCGAAATGTATGTGAAGGAAGATAAAATCCTTTTAAACAAGGGTAACTTAAATCCAACAAGTTATCCAGTTATGCCAGAAACATGGCTTCATGACAGAACTCATAGCAGGCTCCAAGCTCCTGTAAGAGTTCCCTGCAGGCAGTACGTGTTGTTTCACACAAAGCACCATCCTTGCAGCATGTCTGGTACTGTAATGGCTACAGCCCCAAGTATTTTAGGCTGTGCTCCAAATATTTTAGCCTGGGTGCAAATCTTCTTCAAAATATTATTATTATTATTATTATTATTAATATTAATAATAATAATAATAATAATAAAGTCGAGTCCCAAGTAAACTTGACTTAACCCCTGATCTTCTCAATAGCTGGTTTTTACTGCTGGTTATAATAATTCAGTATAGGTCAGAGGAAGAATTACAATGGCGCAAGTATTACGATTATTACCACCACCACTATCACTACTGTAAACCAGTGTCTAAACCACAGTTTCGCGAACTGGCTGTTTTGAGCATGTTGCATAACAAAAGTCTAACATCTTTAAACAATCAGGAGGTATATATAAACCAAATCGCCACTCCGGAGGCACCGACCTTACGAAAGTAACATCAATCTAAATGCACTAAGGCAGATGCCGCCCAGCTGTTGTTTTATTCTTCTTGAATTGTTGAATTATTCATTTGGCAACTTAATCAATTAAACAGTCCATCTATGCTAAACGATAAACCATTATAATATTACAATAAACCCGGATTCCATTCCAAAGGGTACAACCACGAGACTAATATAAATACATGCAACTATTTAAATATAGCATGTTTGCTTTGCAATTCAAAATTTTCTGTATAATATAAACTATGTTTGTGCATAACAACTAGGTTAGAACAAATACGGGGATGGAATAAAACATTTTTAATGATTAGCTCCGTATTTAACTATACAGAAAAAGCATACGGCAACAACAACAACAATAATAATAATAATAATAATAATAATAATAATAATAAATATTGTTTCTAATGTGACTCAAAATTTTGCAGTCATTCTTGCATAATACTACTCACCGGGGACTGGACCGTGATCCAGCTGTGGAAGCTGATGCACAGGCACAGCACCACCAGTAGATTCTGGGCTACGAGGGCGGCCACCGGCCTGCCCCGTCCCCAGGGCTGGCTGGGTGCCACCCTGACAGCCGCGATGCCCTCACCCTCCGCATCAGCCCTGTGTACATCCATGCTTTGCCGGCAACTGGCCCGACGCACGGAGTCCCGGGCAATTTAAAAACCGAGGGAGGACCGAAACCCAGTTCTGAGACAGGGCGGAGGATGGGTGCTCTTGTAGTTTTCGAGCTTCAGCAATACTGCCAGGAACGCACAGGGCTGTACAAAAGGCGCAGGAATGCGGATGCATGGTTATATCTACAGTACATAACAACTGAAGTGTGGCACTCGGACAAGCGCAGGGAAACCGGCCATCCACTGTGGCTTATTTAAAGGTATTCCAATGGCTTTTATTTAAAAAAGAAAAAAAAAACAATTAAAAATCGTGTTTGTTTTGCACAGAATGGTGCTGGGGCTGCTGTTTTACTGAAAAACCATATTACCCTGAAAGTGGAAAATGCCGCTCACCCACACCACTCTTGCTTCCGAGCCTCTCGATCTGTATGTATGCATGCGTGTGTGTGTTTTTCCGGCACTTGTCAGGCAATTATGTTACTTGTTTTTTTGGTAAAATTAATACTAAATTGACACAATATTACCGTGTATTAAGAATATTTGCAGGTAAGATTGGTACGGACTTTAAAATAGGACACCAGACCCAGATCGCACTCAGTATTAAACAACTTGATGTGTCACCATGAACGACACCTACGAGCTGAAGCGAAAACATCCTGTTTTTTTATCGGACAATAGAAAGAAACCTGATGATGAGTAAATGAAAAATCCCGCCTTTCGGATTTCATCTAGGCTGTGCAACTTTGTGCAACGTGAGTGAAATCATTTCATGGCAGAGGAAAAAAACTGCGAAACCTTCTTTATTTATTCACAAACAAATGGGTACACGGGTGAGTCATATCATATCTGTCAACTTTTTTGGTACTTCCCCGCTTTTTAACCTGGGTGGTTAGTTCTCAGTGAAATGCCGCGAGGTCATATTTTATTGTAATTAATTGCTACCTCGAAAAATGATTAATGTCGCTCTATTGTGACGTGGCATGAGAGAAGCACGAGACGCCGGGAGGCTATTGGGTTAATTGAATCCCTCTACATCGACATTTCAGACAGTGTTTATTTTTATTATAAAAAGACCGCAAAGCCAAGCACCATCAAAACCCTTTATTACCAAAGGGAAAATACACTCTGTGTAGATTTGAGACATACACTTTAGCATTGCGGTGACGCACGGTTGCAGGGGGAAAGACACAGGGTGGTAAAGTATGTAAAACTTACCATGACTCTTCAAACAGACTAGAGGGAAAATAACTCGTAAATAAAACGAGAAACATACGAACGGGTAATACAAAAAGTAAACCACCTTAATGTGTTAGTTAACATGTCCTGTTATTATAAATGCAAAATTAAGAGATTAAATTCGAAATATATTTTAATATAGGGCGTACTTAGAGATGATTGGATAGGGGGGCTGAGTCTTTACTTTGGGGATGGGGGTTGCAAACACATATAATATAAAGAACTATTTTTAACTTAAGCCAATAAATACACCTAAAGGACTAAAGACGCCCATGTAACTTCATGTAAAATTCCTAATTTGTTGCTGGTGTTATAACTAGACATTAATTTGACGTAAATTTGTTTATTTCCAATTTCCCGAGAATATCAAATTGTCTGTAGTTCAACTACGATACTATTAGACAATATTTCATCATAAATAACAAATACTCGTCGTAACTAAGCTATAACGCCAGTTACTGTGACCCCAGTGTTTTGATTAAAATGGAAGCTTTGTTTATTATTTTATTTTTTAATGGCTGCCCCCCTTAGCAAAAAGTAGTATACTTGAAGTTCATGTTATTAAGTATGCTTGAGTATAAGTATAGCAAGTATACTATGGACCATGTACTTGTAATGTACTAGAAAGTATACCAATTTAATACATCTTCTGACTAAATTGGAACATTTTTAAGTTTATAAAAGTATACTTTAAGTATACTTTATACGGTCATTTTAATTTTACAAAAGTGTACTTTCAAGTATACAGGTACACTCATCAATATACCAGTAGTGTACGAGGTATATACTTCTAGCCCACATTTTAGTTTATTGAAGTATACTTGAAGTATACTTTTATGAACGTAGAATTACTAAAACTAAAAAACATATGTTTTTGCTAGTTGTTATGCTTTGAGTATACTTGTAAATGAACTGCATTTATATAACACTTTTCTATGAGCCCTCAAAGCACATTACAATACATGCCTCACATTCACCCATCCACACATTGGTGGAGGAGGTTGCCATGCAAGGCACCAACCTGCACACTAGGAGCAATTTGAGGTTTAGTGTCTTGCTCAAGGACAATTGATGGGTTCAAGAAGAACCAAGCCTCAAACCAGCATCCCTCTGGTTGCCAAACAATAGCACTACCTCTTGCGCCACCATCTAACTTCTTGTAAGCTTGCTTAGCATATTACTTGTAGCATACTATGTATATACTTGAACTATACTTCTTAAAGTTTTCTTAAATTTAACTCATACTGTATGTACACTAGACTGCAATGTATTTACAAAATCACAAGACAGAATGTTGAGAAGTAAAGTATAAGTATAGTATTAAGCGTAAGTATTAATGCACTTAGTCTTAGACTTTTCTTTATACTTATCAGTATAAATCAAGTATACTTCACTATACTATTCTTAAATATATAAAATATAGTATATAAAGAGTAAACTTCAAGTATACTGCCTCAGTTTTAGTATAAAATAAGTATACTCATAGTACACTTGAATAAACTACTTTTTGCTAAGGGCCATGGGGGGGTTAGATGGCATTATATCAATGATGCAAACAATATTTATTGGATTATTTTGACAAAATTCAATTTCCCAGCCCTTACAGCGCATAACACTAGTAACACGTAGAAGTTATGTGCGCGTGAGAAACAAAATTATCAATAAAATTGTTAAATAAAATGTGCAAGTATGAACTCGCCTTCGTATTCATTGAGAATGATATTCTATGATAACTCTTGGCCCAAGGAAACAGTTTAATAAAGCAAGAACTACTATGTTAAAATGTAATATAACGTATAAGTGCCAAATACCACCAATAACCAACATTTTTGACAACTGCGTTTTTTAAAATAAATTTCATATCATTAGAATGTGGTACAATGTTAATGATGTACAAAGTAAAATGGAACTCTTTTATAAAATTTCACGTTATGCCTTTAAAAGTATTGTTTTATACTAAAAATGGATTCTCGCATGTTGTAATTCGGTTGTTGTGATGAGCTGTTTTATAGGTGTAGAGCAAGTTCGAAACATGCCAAAAAATCAGACAGATATGTTTTTTAATCATACAACTGTGTGAATGTACAGTACCAGTCAAAGGTTTTGCACACACTGACATTTTCTACATTTGCATGTTACTCATTTAATGTACTAAAAATACACTCAATATTCTTTGCTAGCAAATACATGTACAGTATGTTTACCATTTGAGTACCTTTATTAGCAAGAAAATGTCATATCTTTCATTTATCAAAGTAACCACCTCTGGCAGTTATAACAAGAGAGAAAAATTGAGGCATTCAAGTTAAAGGACAGCTAAGAATCTGAGTCTGCCATCACCATACAAGTTAATAGGGTGTCAGACATCCACTGCTACATACTTTTTCCATGTTATTAAGGAAACTTGTTTTATTTGGCTTATATTTTCATTTGTAGTTGTTCACTCAGCTTTCAAATGCTTAACAAGTATAAAAAAATCAGTGGTTTATGGAATAAATGGAAAAGTGGTAAAAACCTGTGGTGTGTAAAAACTTTTGACTGGTGGTGTACATGCCTGCTCTTGAAGTTGAGCCTCATATTTTAAGCATGTTTTTAAGTCCTGCAACCTCTGTGACATAGTTTCCCAAACCAACTGGAAAATGACCCACATCATGGATAGCCTATGTATTATCTTACAATAGGCATAGCATGATACTGTCATGTAGGAGATTGTTCTGATGCATGGTTTCACATGCGATTTTTTCCAGGATAGGGTAGCAGGGTAATCATAATGTCAGAGTACATTTAAATGTAGTAGTTTTACTTCTGCTTCACTCAGCTTTTCTTGGTGGGGGTCATGATATCAGTATGGTGCCAGATCAGACCTCTCTTTCCAAGGACACAGACTCCAACTGGTTCTGGGAAATTCCAAAAGGTTGCCAAGACATCTGAGACATCTCCCAATGTGCCCTGGGTTTCCCCTGGGAACTCTCTGTTGCTATGGTAGCCCAACTAGATGCCATTCTTAAAAGATCCCCATGCCACCTTATCTGACTCTTCAGCTGCTCTATTTTCAAGTTTTTATGAATGTGCACGCTCCACTCTGCCATGGAAAGTGAGTCCAGGAACCCTGCAGAGAAAATTATATTTCTGCCTGAATTTACAAGGACACTTGCTGTTTTGGTCATTAGCTACAGCTCAGAACCACAAGTACTTAAACTGCTTTGCTAAGGGCCTTTTGCAAGATCTGCCAGGTCAAAGGGACAACTCAAGAAGTTGCACAGGCCCGAGCCCAGGGGGGACCCAGGAGAAGGCATCATGAAGACCTGGAGCTTAGGAATTTTGCATAGTGTGCCAGACTAAGGGCACACTCTCCCCCATCACATGAAAGGAACGATCCACTCAATCCACTCCTTTATGAGAGAGCACATGGGCCAGAATTTGGAGAATTTTGCTGAGATCATCCCTACCGTCTCACTGTCAACCCTGAACCATTCCTGTTGAATGTTCACAATCTATGAAGCCAGAAACACTGGTAAGTGGTTCAGCGGGCTAAGTCTCTGTGCTTATGATCAGAAGATCACCAGTTTGAGCCCTGGCCTCATTCACATGTCTGTGGGCCCTTGAGCAAGGCCCTTAATTCCCCAGCTCCAGGGATGCTGTATGCTAGCTGACCCCGCACTGTGACCCCACATGCTATGGAGAGCAAGATGGGGTTGGAAAAGAGAATCTTTCCAATGTACCTGTACTTGGGCAAATTAAGCATGTTTGTGGTTAGCCCCTCATATTGGAGGCCCGTGCATCCATAGCTACTCCTCAACATCCTACCCAAGAAAAGCGCAAACAGCAGGCGAGACAAATGCAATTAGTTGAAATTTACGCTAAATAATGGCAACTTACTTGTGCCACGTAAGTGAGCAAAACTCTTGCTATTTATCTCTTTACTTAATTTTAAAGTAAAAACTAAGGGAACTTGTACAGGTACCTGTGCAAATGTGAAATAAAGTATCTATTCAATTTCAATTCAATTCAGTTCAGTTCAGTTCAATTCAGTTCAGTTCAATTCTACTTTCATATTACATACAGTAATGTCCCCAGGACCCCATATTCCTCCCAGAATATGCACTGGGTCACATGCTCGTATGTCCACAAAGCACATGTAGACTGTAAGGGAAAACTGTCACATCCTTTAATGAACAATAAGAAGGAAATACAAGTACTGATATTCTTAGAATCATATTTGGAAAGCAATCTTAATTGTACAGAACTGGCTTCAGTCAGACTTGGAAAGTAGGAAAGACTACTACTGTCCTACTGCTACAGTGCTCTATACAGTATATCTCACTGCTGTATGCACAAAAATTTCCCCCTGAGATCATTAAAGTTAATCTGATCAGATCTAATTTAATAAACAAACATTTTGGGCAGAGTCACAAGGTTACAGACGTAATACTCATGCTTAACTTGTGTGCAGGTGTTCCAGCAAATCTACAGTGGTTGACTTGAAGAACAGCACGCCCAACCACAGACTTTCACGTCTCCTGTTTGATCTTCCTGACACGATGATTAGCTGTCTGCCCTTTACATCCCACCTCACCACCTCAAAGTTTTCATTGGCATTGCCGCTGTGTGAACCTAACCAACACCTCCCAATGTGCCAAGCTGACAGCTCTAACAGTCCAAAACATGTTCCGACATGAATCTACCCAACATGCCCCAATATGCCTAGATGGCATCACAAAGCATTGTGGGAAATCATGTATTTTTAATCATATATTCTCACCACTATGTTGTTATGCTAGTCTTACATGTCTTGTATCTTGCCTTTCTCCCTCAGTTGTGTTTAGTGTCCTCCAAACCTCTGACTTTAGACATGGACTGACTGTTCATATGATGCCATCAGGTTTGTTTAGATCTTAGCAAGGACAGGATCTTTTGGAAAAAAACACTGGAATGTGTCCTTGGTTGTAGAAGCTGGGAGGATCTTATCTTTGTGGAGGGCCCCAGATAGGTTGAGACAATGAAACAGACTTGTTCAGACTTTACATCAGATGTGAATCTAACCAACATGCCTCAACATGCCTCAACTTGCCCAACTGGTGCTCAAACATGTTCAGACATTACAAGTATGGTTATATGGCTATTCTTCAATAAAAAGATGAAGTACATATAAAAAAATGTGTGTATATATAAGTGTGTGTGTGTGTGTGTGTGTATGTATATACATTGGTATGCAAAAGTTTGGGCACCCCTCGATACAGTAAATAACAGTTTGGTCATTTTGTAATGGAAAAGATGTAAAAACAGTCTCTGTAGGAAATGGAAAGAAAATGCACAATATTTTCACCAAACATTGATGCATAGTATGTTTGGGCACCCTACATAATCAGTACTTAGTAAAACCTCCTCTGGCAGATATCACAGCTTGCAAACGCTTTTTATAGCTAGCTAAAAGTCTTTCAATTCTTATACTTGGGATTTTTTCCTGTTCTTCCTTGCAAAAGACTTCTAGTTCTGTAATATTCTCGCATGCACAGCTCTTTAAAGATCTACCCACAAATTTTCAATGATGTTTAAATCGGGACTGTGACGGCCATTCCAAAACCTTCAGCTTCCGTCTCTTGAGGTAGTCCATGGTGGATTTCGAGGTATCTTTAGGATCATTGTCCTGTTGTAGAAGCCATCCTCTTTTCAGCTTCAGCTTTTTTACAGATGGTGTGATGTTTGCTTCCAGAATTTGCTGGTATTTAGTGGAATTCATTCTTCCTTCCACCCATGCAATTTTTCCTGTGCCACTGGCTGCAACACGACCCCAAAGCATGATAGATCCACCCCATGCTTAATAGTTGGCAAGGTGTTCTTTTCATGAAATGCTGCTCCTTTTTTTACTCCAAACATACCTTTGCTGAATGTGCTCAAAGAGTTCTATTTTAACTTAATCAGTCCACAGCACTTGTTTCCAAAATGCATCAGAAACGCAAAACGCAATAACTTTCCTTTTCAAAGTCTTACACAGCTGCTTAGAGGAACCCATGGTTGTTCAGTGTTCACAAGTGTGTGCACAAGGTTTGAAGAGTCAGAGTATTTGTAAAGCTTTGAAATTGGCACCACCTGATAATAATGTTTTTATTTTTTATCTTTGTTCAATTTATGACATAAAAAGTAACTATGCATCATCGTATGGTGAAAATATTGTGCATTTTCTCAATTTCCCACAGAGACTGTATTTACATCTTTTCAATTAAAAAATTACCAAAATATGTTATTTATTGAGGGGTACCCAAACTTTTGCATATCATTGTATATATATAAATTCATCCTCGCAGAATTTGTACCTGCAGCCTCTGGGACAGGCAGTGGCTAATACGCATGTCTCAAACCTCTAGAGAGTCTCCGCCTGGCTCTATACACTTTCACGTTCTTGCCATTTCCTCATGGAGTTTCCTCAATGTTCTTCGGTTTCCCACCACAATCCAAAAACATGCTAAGGTGAACTGGAGATGCAAAAGTGTCCACAGGTGTGAAAGTTGTGTGTGCGTGCCCTTCAATGGCTTGGTGCCCCATCCTGGGTGATTCCCTGCCTTGTGCCCTTCAATGGCTTGGTGCCCCATCCTGGGTGATTCCCTGCCTTGTACTCATAGCTCCTTTGATAGGCTTTGGACTCACATAGTCCGAAAAGGACAAGTAGGTATAGAAAAGGAATTTATGGATATTTAGTAGAATGTCATTTGTGATGATTTGTTTTCTTTTTACTTTAGGCAAGTATCTTCCACATTTCCCATTGACGTCTGGTAAGACATTGTTCAATAAAGAGATTCTTTCTTAGACTCTGTGAACATTGTGATACAAAGACATTAGAGGGCACATGAGTAACTCATTTCTGAACCCTACAGCGTCAATCATCAGCAGGTCTGTCACAGAAGAGCAGTTTCAGGTTCAGTTAAAACATTCCCAAATGCTTCTTCTTTGTAATAATACCACTTATAATTGACCATGGAATATCTAACAGGGACGATATTTCACAAACAGACTTATGTCAGGGTCAGTCCCTGTGGTCCCACTCTGTGTCCCTTCCCCGTTTGGCCAGCAGGCGTTGCTGGTCATCCCGTTCTTCATGTTAGTCTTTGTTCTCCCTTGTTTCTTGTTTGGCCACATGGCTAACGTGTTGAGCATGTGGTTACCTGTGAGCCTTCTCCTCTGTTTTTGTATTTTGCTCCCTAGTATTTCATATTTCATTTGAGTTTTTCTAGTTCTTGTGTCTGATTTTGTATTTGGTTTTGTTCCTTGTGCCCCTGCTTGTGTTTTTACCTGTCTGTAATTCCCCAGTGTTTGTTTCTGTTTCCATGTTTCCTTGGTTAGTTCTTAGTTTCCCTGTTTTACTTCCTTTGAGTTTATTAGTTTCATCTGTCCCCGTTTTCCTGGTCTTTGTTAAATTGCCTCACCTGTCCTGTGTTAAGCTTGTTACCCATCAGTATTTTAGTTCCTGCTTCTGGCTTGTTCCCTGGTGGTTCATTGTTGTTGTTTGATGGTAGATGTTTGATGATTGTGACGGTTCTGTTGTTTGTGCATGATTATTATTCCTGGTGTTAGCTGTTACCTGTCTTGTTTTTAAATATTGTCTTTGTTTACTTTTGATAACCTCATGGTCCTTTGTTTTGTTAGTCATTTCTTGTGTTTTTAGTTCAGTTAATAAAACCCTGTTTGGTGTTTTGAGCTGCAAGTTGGTCGTCCACCTTTTCTGCCTGCTCCATGTCACCATGCCTTCTCGTGCCCGAACCACCCAGAACCCTGACAACTTATTGTTAAAGTTACATCATATGACAGTACCCCGCTTGAATTCATTGAGCTCTTCAGAACAACCCATTCTTTCACAAATGTTTGTAAACCTAACTGCATGGCTAGGTGCTTGATTTTATATACCTGTGGCAATGGGTCTCAATGAAATACCTGAATTCAGTGATTAAGAGGTGTGTTCCAAATACTTTTGTCCATATACAGTGCCTTGCAAAAGTACCCTCCTTAGCATTCTCTCTATCTTGTTCCCTTACACCCTGAAATTTAAAAGGAATTTTGGGGGGGTTGTATCGTTTAATTTACACAACACAATTACTGCTTTGCAGATGCAAATAATTTTTTTTATTGCGAATGTATTAGGACAAAATCACAGACGATTACGTCGCCCATGTAGCATAGAATTAATAAGAGTTGTTCACTGTCCTCCTGTTACTGTAATATTCTGGGAAGATGTGATTGTTCAACTCCACCTAGCAGACATACATATGAGGTGATTGAGGTGTGGATTGATTCTGATCATGTGTGACTATTCATCCCAAGATTCAAATACGTCGTCCATGATTCACCCTTAATATCATTGTGCCAAGGTCGAACTGCACAAACATGTTTTTCACTGATCATTTATATAACTTGTTTTTACCAATATTTGTTTTTTTGGAATGCTTATCTCATCAACACTTATCTTGGTTTTGGGGAAGAGAGAGCATTGCCCAAGGATGCTTGCCTTGTTTTTCTACAAATTAAAAGAGAAAGTGTTACTCGGTAGCTGCAGGCCATTTCACTCCACGTAGGTGAGAATTGGAAAATTGAGGGGAGGGATTAGCCTGTCCAGCCCATTCCCTGCCCACACGCATCCAGTCGATTTCTCAATTTAGTGTAATAGAAAGGGGAGAACTCAGCCGTGGGATAGAGCGCGCATCGCCCGGCACTTTCTCAGGACTCATGTGTTGGTCTCCTGCCAGGACTGAAAGGGGCTCCCCCGTCCGTGTGTGAAGGTGGGTGATGATGGGATGTCTGAGTGTGAAAAGCTTTGCAGCTGCTGATGCATCTTAATCATTAGAGGGACCGCTTACAATGCTTATGATATTTCCTAACTTTGTATCACTTTGGACTGCTTATCAATGTTATTCAAATGTATATTCCATAATTTTGTAATCATTAAAGGGACGACTTACTATTGCTTATTATATTTCATGATTTTGTATCACTTTCAATAAAATCCCACAGTCGATACTTTGTACAGCCACCATTTGCGGCAATTACAGCCACAAGTCTCTTCAGGAACATCTCCACACGCTTGGCACATCTAGACACTGTTATTGTTGCCCGTTCTTCATGGCAAAACTGCTCCAGCTCCTTCAAGTTGGATGGGCACCACTTGTGTACAGCAATCTTTAAATCATACCAGAGACTCTCAATTGAATTGAGGTCTGGGCTTTGACTGGGCCATT
>JAODKF010000038.1:18779730-18790502 GCA_026779585.1 Mormyrus proboscirostris | reverse complement strand
TCAACACACACACACACACACACACACACACACACACACACACACACACACACACACACACACACGGTAAAAAGATGTTGATGGTTCAGTGTTAGTTGTAAGTCTATTTCCCATGCTTTGACTGGAATGGAAATTATTGTGCCTACAGATGATATTAGTTTGTATAATTAGGAAAGGATCTTCTTTTGGTCAGTTATTTTATTGATGTCTTCTACTAATGGAGGAGGGAGTAGACTTATTTGACATATTGATTTTACAATGGACTTTAATTGGAAGTACTGAAGGAATGCTTCTTTCCCGATGTTGAAAAGTAATGAGGGTGTCATTCTGGAAAAGATGGTGGAGGTGTGTGACGCCACTTTGTTTCCATGTGGTTTTCAGTTTGGGTTATTCCATATATGTGGAATGTATTTACAGGGCTTCACTGTATGTGGGACGCTTTTGTTGATTTTCCACCGTACTGTCAGAGTTGCCACAACTATGGTGATAGTGAAGAAACTGTGGTGTTTTATAGCAGAACTGAGAAAAAGAAGATTCTCAAATCACAGAATTTCTTTACCTTCCAATTGTTCTTTTCCGAACTATGAGCTGTTCTGCTGGTTTGGGTGAATCCAACTGGAGATATACTACAGATGATTTGCCAAAAAATAATTTTCAAAGTTTGGTGCTTCTAGTCCTCCTTCAAGTTTATCTTTGTAACATGACCAGTTTGACTCTGTGCGTTTTACTTTTTGAAATACAACTTGCTTCTTATGGTATTTAGTGATTGAACTATTTAGTGGGCTGGGTTGGAATCATTGTGAAAAGATAATTCATTATTAAAGGAGCAAAATTTAGGTGAAATTACTGGAGGAAATATTTATACCCAGGTACTTAATGTGACCAGTGGGAATGGGGAGAGGTTGGTTTTGATTTGAACAAAATCAGAACTGTTGATTTTGCCCAGTTTATGGCAAGGTCAGAAATTTCAGAGAATGAGTTAATGAGTTTGTTGACTACTTTTAGGGATTTTGCTGGATCTCGTAGATAAAGCAAGACATCATTCGCATAAAAACTAATCTTGCTTTGATTATTGAGGATCTGAATTCCCATGATATTTTTCTGAAGTATAGCAGCAACAAGAGGTTTGATAAACAGAGCAAAAACTGATGGAGAGAGTGGGCATCCTTGCATAGGTCCCCTGGGCACTGTGCATGAAACGCAGTGTCAAGGCCAGTGACGCACCCCTGAGGAACAAATGATGAAACCTCTCCGCAGCCATAATGTGTAGGGGTTTCAGACTCACATGCAACATTGGTACAAGGGTGCCAGAATGCTCCGCTCATCCAGGGTGGGGTTCCCAAAACTGCAAGTAGGAGAAAAGGTGGTTGAGGCATTCATCCAAAGCACGAGTGTATTAGTGTGCGACTCGGGACGCCGGCAGTCACGGAGCTGTAAAGGGGGCAGGGGAAGGGGCACGGGATACGGGCAGGGTCACTCCCCCGGCCAAGGACGTACCTCTTAGCATTGTCCAGCAGGATGAGCATGCTGGCACCTCCGTCGTCCTGGAAACTCTCGTAATGATGCCGATCAGCGTTCCCGATCAGGTAGTCGAAGACGGAGGTATCGATAACGTCGAGCAGCCGCGGCCCCGCATCATAAGGGGGCATCTTCTTCACAGCTTCGCAGTAGCTCTCATCATACTCCCACCTAGATGGGGGGAGGGGAGGTCAGGGTTAGGGTTAGGGGGGTGGGGCCGAGGGAACTCATGCCGGCTAGCGAGACGCCACAACGTGATCACCTGGCCAGCTTGCCCTCGCGGTAGGTGCGGCCCCAGGGGTGTCGGTGCTTCTGCAGGGGCCACACGTCCGGCAGCCAGAGCGTGACTGACCCCTCCATGATGTCACCCGCGGCACACGCCGGCTCACCCTCCCGGCAGTAGTAACACTTCCCGTAGAAGCAAGTGTTGTTTCCTGAAACAGAACTCAGGGGCATCAGGACTGATGTCTCCTCCACCAGAGCAGTCGCCGGTGTGCGTGACAAATCAACCCCCGTAGTGATTTACTAACTTTATATCTTCTTATTCCTGGGGACATTTTTTCCCCACCAACAAACAAACAAAGATGACACATTTAAACTGATACAATTGCAGAGGCAACTATATCATCCAGAAAGGAGATATATTACTAATCAGAGGACTGATTGGCTGAAGAGTTGTCACACATGGGTTCGAGCAGCTGACCTGAAGGTTATCCCAAAAATCTACATACACACTGGCCCTTTGCGGATAAGGCTGGCCACCCCCGCCTTAACTCCGACAGCCTCCGAACACTGTAAGAACTACAAGGGGAAACTCTGAAAGCTGGACAGAATCGGCTTATTATTTTTTAATTGGAAAAGGCAGCCATGTTGGAGAAATATATACACACTTTTAAATAGCATTCCCAAAATTACCATAGCACGACATTGTTTGCACAGTGCTTGGATATTTCTTTTCCTTTTACATATTCTTACATATTTACGTTTACTTATCTTATTTGTTGTTTTATTTATTCAAACTCCATTGTCCAATTGCATTGACTCCTTTTGTGACAATATTGATCTCTGTGAGGGGAAATTTCTATCTGTAAAGTCTTTTTCTTAGTAAGGGCTGTAATTCTCATATGTATTTGGTAAACATCCTAGAAACTGAGTCCTCGTGAATGAAGCAGGAATTCTCGTGAAAGGGGTGCGAGTCTAAGCGCTTACTAATTCAGACTAGATATTTCGCAAAACAAACGTGGACAAAGGCAGGACGCACTCTGCCGCCCACAGTAACCGACTCCATTCATTTCAGTTGCCTCATCAGCCTCCACACCTAAACACGCCTTTTTTTCCTGTTTGCCAGGAGATTCAAGGCCCTGCTGCTTGACACACCTCTCAGGCTCAGTTAAAACGACGGTTTATTTATATTCTTTTTGGAAATCACACACTGGTCTGCTTTGTGAGACACACACACACACACACACACACACACACACACACACACACATTAGGATGAGCTCTGAGCATCTAAAACCTGGCAGCGCTGTCCCACCACGGGGTTCAAACTGGTGACCTTCTGATCACAGGCACAGAGGCCTAACCCACTGAGCCACACACTGCCACCAGCTGCTTAATAATTCAAGACCCCCCTTCCGTTACAAAACAGCACTGAAGCACAGGCCTTCCCCTACACACATCAGCAGTCCGTGACAAGCCACGTGTGGAAAAAACCTCTACATCAATTCAACTCTGGCCAGAAATAATAATAATAAAAAAAAAAACCCATCACCCAATCACACCCAACCCACAGGGGAAAACATGAAGAAACTCACACATGGACACAATGGCCAGCGCCACCCGAGAAGAAGGGTGATCAAACAATTGGATATATAAAATAGAATATAAAATAGAATAAATAAAAATAGAGAAGCAGCTTAGTTGAATTAATACACGGTGCCAGTCGTTTACACACTTATTTATCAGACACTTCTGTCCAAAATGACATAGAACTGAGGATCAGAGAGCAGTTGGGCCTCGCTCACTTTGTTAACCGCTGGATTTGAACTGCCAATCTTCTGACCACAGGCTCAGCTCCCTATCCTACAGAGAGGCACCCCTGATGAGACAATGCTTACATTTCTTTATTTAATCACCTTGAACAGGAACAGGCTAAAGCTTCAGCCTTGTTTATTTAGATGTATAACGGTGCTAGAAACGTTAGACAGAGGAAAAAAACCAAACCACAAGCACCTCAGCTGGATCTTCTCTGCGGAGACCTTTCCCGGAATCGAAAAGAATACACACAAAAAAGGCGCTAAAAACAGGCCACGTCCTGGGCAATGTGGGGCTTCATTTACAGCCATTCAGATATTTGTGAAGGACAGAAAAATGTGTTGTTTTAAAAAAAAAAAAGTGGTGTGAGAGGCAGTACCTCACAGATACGAATCAACACGACAAACCACTGCGATCTTATCACGAACAGTGGTGCTGTGAAAAATCCCGCTGAGGCCTGTAAGAAAACGGGGGAGAGGGGGAGAAATAGGGGCTCACCCTGCATGAGGAAGGTGCTCAGCAGCTGGTCTGTGGCCACAGGTTTGATCTCTGTGCGGAGGTTCACAAACCTCCCCACCACTAGGGGAGCCCTTCGGAAACCGAGGATTCTGAGAAAAGAGGACAGGTTACAAAAAAAGAGAATTTAGACTTCACAGCCAATAGTGAACATACACGGTACACTGTGGGCGTGAGCACACACACATACACACGCAAGTTTATAATTATATCTTTGTGGGGACTCTCCATTCATTTCTATGACGAAAACTCTAATCTCAACATGACAAACTTAAACTCTACCCAGACCTAACCTTTAGTCATCATGTGACTAAACAAAATATGAGACTTTTGGCATTTCGTTTTTTGATTGCGTTCACAGATCTTTGTATCTAGAAAATGGCCCTCATAAACTCAAAATAACAGTTTTCTATTACATTTGTGGAGACCGCCACAATGTAATATAAACATAAGCCACACACGCATATACACAAGCTTCAGGAAGGCAGGTGGGAAACATTACCTGTCCAGGTGAAAGGCGGCCACCTCAGCGTTGTGCCTGTCGTACCCTGCATAGGGCTCCCCCTCCACCACGTAGTCGCGACCATACCTGAGAGGCAGGGCGAGATAAAGAATCCCCTGTCCTGAGCCCCATCAGCCAAGCCAGCCATAGTGACACCACCTGCCCATCCAGTGCTGAACCCCCACCGGCCATAGGGAGAATGTATCACCTGACCTCTTGAGGAGCCACAAGGTAACACACTGCTTTACACATGCTTTACCAAGGACATAAGCGACAGGCTCCTCACAAAGGACAAGGGCCTCCAGGAACCAACCAAAAGGCCTTTTATTGGACAGACACCAGGAGCCCAGTGGGCTAGGCGTCCTACCTTTTCGGCTTGAAGACCACCTTCTGTCCCCCTTCCAGCACCAGCAGGGCCTTCAGTTGAGTGCCCTTGTAGCCCACGTCGGCCCTCTCCACGCGGGCGGTCGCCATGGCGCTCAGCACCGCCGCCATCTCGGGGGTGTCGTCGGGGTAGACTTCGCGGGGCCCTACCCACTGGGCGGCCACCTCCCAGGGCGATTGCAGGGTGTGGGTGAGGCGCGCACCCCGGTCCAGTTGCAGCCCTGCCTCCATCTTGCGGAAGGCGCGCAGGTCGCGGCGGCCGGAGGCAGAGCCCTCACCGCCGTCCAGCAGGAAGACCTTGGCGAGGCCGAGCAGCAGGAGCACGCCGCAGAGCACGGCCACGCGCTGCTTCAGCTTCATGTCCAGCAGGGGGCGGCCGCAGGCACGCGTTCGCCCTTCAGCCACGCACCATGGTTCCGCCCTTCCGGAATGAGCTGTTACCAAGACAGTGGGGGAGGAATGGGGGGGGTGGGGGGTCCCCATCAGGCCATAGGACGACTATCAAAAATAACATCCTTTAATCACCATCACGGCATGGGAGATGATGTAGAGTTTTGAGAAAGCAGGGTCAGCCAATCCCTGAGGCAATTGGTGGTTAAGTGCTTTGCTCAAGTTTGAACTGACAACTTTCTGATCACAGGCACAACATCCGAACCTGCTGAGCAACAGAGTACTTAAGGCAGGACTATTCAAATCACGGTCCTCGAGGGCCGAGCACTGCTGCTTTTCCAGCTTTCTTTACCTGAGAGCCAGTTGTGAAGCCTCTGGCCAATTAGAGCCAGAAATTATTAAGATAACTACCTGGGAGACATGAAAACAAGGTCTGGATTTGGAATCGAGGGCCAGATTTGAATAGAGGGGACTTTAAGTTTAATTAGGAAGCAAGAGCGAGGCAAGACAGACCCACAGAACTGATGTCTACAGGCAGCAGCTTGCTCAGCTGGACAGCCTCGATGACAGAACCTCGACTTCATACGCCCTGATACGCCCAACACAGCATGCAGAGCCCCATTACCAAGTGAGGAGTGAAACTCGTCTTCCTGACAAAGTGCTTTTAACAAGCTCATCAATGTGCATTTCATTAAAGCCCCCCTTAAACGTAAGTGGCTCAAGGTTGATTACTGTGAAAATTTCACACGCATGGACACTCCTACCCTGAACATTGGCTGTTAGTGCAGTGGCCCTTCTGAGGTGCATTTTAATGGTATATTAGCTCCATGTCAATACTGGTGTTCAGTGGAGCAGGAATACAAGTTAAAAAAAACCTAGACAATGAGACATTAGAGGCTATGGCAGGCACTGGATGGTGCAGTACACATGAAAACACAAGCCACAGCCCAGCTGTTGCATGATACAACCTTTCAGTTAGAAGAACCATCCCAGATGGTTACTGAGAGATAGGAGTGTTTACATTAATCCATTCACATCTGTAACACTATAATGTAAGCATGGAACCCTGAACTGGTCTATGACTCAATCCTCCGTTCAGCACGGCCATAAAGGCACCTGAAAGCTAATCAATGCAAAACGGCAAGCAGGCCGAAGCCATTCACATCATTCTCTATACACATCCCTAGATGTCGCATTGCTCAAGCACATCGCTCAGAGTTTTTCAGAAAATAACTCCCCATGAGTATCTGGGGTCACGGCACAGTAGTCAGCTCTGTACCCTCATACCCCTAGAGCCCAGCGTTCGAGTCTCGCCCCTGGCTCTGTGTTGAGTTTGGATGTTCTCCCTGTGGCATTTCTTCCAGATTCTCTGGTTTCCCCCACTGTCTAAATAGATAAGGAGAGGTGGAGTTGTGAGATTGCGAATGGTGTGACATGGGCTGATGCCCCACCCTAGGTTATTCCCTCCCTTGTGCCTATAGCCTCTGGGAAGCATAGAATATGGATGGAGTATACAGGGGGGAAAACTGCAGTTCAAGTCATAGGAAGTGGAGAGCAAAGCCATCATCTGCCTGGTCATTTGCTTGATATCTCGCCTCTTACTTATTCAGTCCTATGCACATTTATTGCCTCTTGTACTAATATTTATTGTATTATTGACTTACTGTTTAATTGGACTCTTAATTAATTGGACTGGCTTTTAGAACACTTATTTTTATGTAGTTTTATGTTTAATTTGTGTTTACCAGTAGAAGAAAGGATATGCAGAGTGAGATTTCCATTACACCGTGTTTACTGTGCACGTGATGATAGACTTGAATTTGGACTGGTGATATGTCAGGGATGGTGCAGATACGTCATCCACTCGCTCACCCCCAGTATGGGGGACGGAACACTTCCAGAAAAGGTTTTAGATTAATGGTCTGAACAGCATCTGAGTGTGGATATCTTCTCCAGAAAAGGTAAGATAAACCACAACAGAATAGAATAGTGATTTCTTCACCTGATTTTTGCATACCCTACCTTGCGCCACATGAGACACAAAGATACACATACAGGTGTGAATGCAAGCTCGGGGGTCATAGTGCAGAGTCAGGCAACGTACAGCACCTACGGAGCTGAGGGTTAAGTGTCTTGCTCAATGGCCCATGGACATGTGACAATCCTGCTGAGGCCAGGGCTTGAACCAGCAAACTTTCAGAAGCACAGAGCCTTAGCCCACTGAGCTACACACTGCCCCGCTTGTGCATCCCCCATCAAGGTGACCGAGTATGTGGAAAAGAGCGGTTGGCAAATACTGTGGTTTTCTTCTGAGGCTAATCTTATCTTGCAAATGAGTAGGGTTTTTTTAAACTGTTTGCAAAATTAAAACAATTCACATGGCTGGCAGACTAACTTGCTTATCAAGGTCTGAAACTTCCTATATCCAGCTCAATCACAAGAAAATGATTTCTACAGTTATCACGTCACGGTAGAAAAGCCCATAATCATAAGCACAGGTTGAATAAACTCTGATGTCCTCTTGGAGAATAAAACCGCATGAGTTAAGGAGAGGACTGAAGCAACTGGTGGAGAGAAGCAAGGATACACATGGTGGACAGATAGGTCTGATGGCATGCAGTGCTTAAGATGGTTTGCACCAGCATTGTGCAGTCGGAGACTACCATGCAAACCCCGAGCATGTGTGCGTGCATGCATGCATCTCTGTGCAGAAGAAAAGAGAGAAAGTGAGAGTCCTAATGCATCAGTAAAGGAAAAACACTTGAATAGAACTCAATAAGCAGTTGACAAGCCAGATAAAAGCCCTGAGACACAGGTTACTACAGTTCAGCTACTCCACACTGATTATACTACTAAAAGAAGAATGCAGTGAAAAGGCTGTTTCACCTGTGAACTTTCAGCCCATTTTATAACTGCTGTGCCCAGCAAGAAGCCAGGAATAAGAGGCTTGTTAAATGATGCTGGAGAGCTACGTAATCTCAGACCTGTATAAAAACGAACAAACACATATTCCTGAGCATAGATCAACGAAAAACATTGGGTTTCTGATCCAGATGACAGATATGCTATAATGACTATTAGGGCCAAAAAACTGAAAACATTCATCACAGTCACAGCTTTGGATCCCACCAAACAAATCCTACTCCAAAAACAGACTGGAGTTTTATACCAATGGCTATGTTCTACAATACCTACAACAACTGAAAGATTACCGTTACACACGCAGGCCATGTAAATGGTTCTTCGATAAGACTCTCGCTGGCTGTATGACCTGAGGTACAGAAACCCTTCATCACAGTCTCTGACCCAGATGCTCACAGAGAAGCACTAGAGCTGAAACCTTTATAAACTGGCACAGTGCACCACAGTCATGGAAAAAGACATTCACAGCACATCCTGCTATAATGAACAAAAGAAAGATGCATGTGATGTCATGCTTGGGTGTCCTGCAAGTTACACATGCCTGCTTTATGCTACAAGTCCCTTATACTAGTCAATTACTATGGACACATTCTTTCAGAGGCAAACCCCTCTGATCAACAACTCAATCCCACAGGGCAACCTGCTCAGCAGTAGGGTTTATCCAGACCCTCCTTTCCCTGGCCCTTGATTCCTGCAGGCTCATTCCCTCCTTTCCCTGGCCTTTGATTCCTACAGGTTCATTCACTCTTTTCCCTGGCCTTTGATTCCTGCAGGTTCATTCCCTCCTTTCCCTGGCCTTTGATTCCTACAGGTTCATTCACTCTTTTCCCTGGCCCTTGATTCCATCAGGCTCATTCCCAGCTTTCCCCGAACCTCGATTCGCAGTCACCCTGACACAGACGCCAGTGTGGGCACACCAGCCCCCGTGCCGGGCTCCTCACCCCCATCCTAAACCTGTCATCGGTGTCCCTAAACTCTGACAACTCAGGGTGGCCGGATAAAAGCACATCATAAGGTTAATTAAAATCTCGTTCAGAGCCAACTGCATGTCGCTGTATGGCCTCGTCCCTTTTACCTGGCTCTGGGAGGTGGGAGATGGGGTGTTTATAAGTAACATTACGTATTAGCGCGAAATTTAAGTGTACGATTTGGTTCGGAGTGGTTCAGGATGAACATGTTCCACACGAGTTATCCATCTGTAGGGACCTTATATTATCGTGCTTGTAGGCAAAACACTGCACTCCAGCAGTTTCCGTAACCCTGTATACAGAGAAAAAGCCGCGCAGCCAGAGACAAAAAAACGAGACCGACACGCGCTTCGCCAGTTAAGCTAACTAGCTAACAAGGCTAACTCGGCGAAGGCCTGCAGCCTCGGATTTTCCTTCCCTGAAGCGAGGGCCACTGATCATGTTGCCAGTGCTAAGGCGGCGACCTCTGTGGGCCACAGTGGCTGCCGGCACCTGTTCTGTAGATTTGTGCTAACGTGGCAGCTTAGCCGGCTCCCCCTCCCCCGCCGCTGACGTGGCTAGCGTTAGCCGGTAGAGGCTGAACGAACCGCCAACTGCACCGAAGCAGATGGACCGTCTCCTGGCAAAACGGGCTGCACCTGGCGGGGGTCCGGCGGAGTTCTCCGCTGGGCATAACCCCGATTGTCTGGTCCGGTTCTCATCCCGGTCCAACTCTCACAGTCAGACATTGCAAAAAACAAAACAAAAAAACACCG
Organism: Mormyrus proboscirostris; assembly: GCA_026779585.1. Taxonomy (NCBI): domain Eukaryota; kingdom Metazoa; phylum Chordata; class Actinopteri; order Osteoglossiformes; family Mormyridae; genus Mormyrus; species Mormyrus proboscirostris. The sequence continues at coordinate 18,780,510 of JAODKF010000038.1, read as the reverse complement.
TTCGTTTTTTAAAGTACTAATGTCTTAAATTCCGCATATGGTACTCGGGCTCGAGATCTCTCGCCCTTATAGCATTACTGCAGACACCGCCGAACCTGCCGCTTGCGTGCGCCCGGCTCGCGCTACCGCGCTCCGGCTCCTCCGGCTCTCACCTCACCGCCCGCCTGTCGCAGAGGCTCCCCTGGCCGGCCAGCAGACGAACTCTTTGATGTCTATAAACTCCCGTGAAGGTGAATCAGCGCCTCGCTAGACCGTACGGCGCGGCGCCGCTCTCCCAGTCCTGCCCTCCATCATCCTCACAGTCTCCTCCCGGATCCACGCTTCCTCACGGTGCGGGGAGAGGCCACGCCGCCCCTCGGCGTCATTTAAAGGGAACAGACTCTGGCTCTCACATCTCTGGCCACTTTGCCGTCATCTTTCATATGACTGTAGGTAGTTCCATCCGAAGACTTAGAGGTCTGCTGTGAAAGCGGAGCCCCTGCAGCTCAAATGTATTATACTGAATTATAGTGTATAAAACATTTTTTATTTATATATATATGCAAATGTGCCTTGATTATAGTGTGCGCCGTATAGTGTATAATCCTGGCACATTTGCATGTTGTTTTATAAGCATATAATTTTATTGTATAATCAGTCTCCACCTAGGACTTAAGAAAATGAACACTGGAAATAACATGCATCCACACACACACACATGTGTATATGTGTGTGTGTGTGTATGTGTATGTGTGCGTGCGCGCATGTTATTTTCAGTGTTCATTTTCTTAAGTCCTAGGT
>JAODKF010000038.1:18728098-18751800 GCA_026779585.1 Mormyrus proboscirostris | reverse complement strand
CCGCACACGCAGATGACAGACACACGGCCGAGACCCCACAGGTGGCAGGTGACACCTGTTAACAGACCACAAATCATGACTTCCATGGAACCGCTTTAAGAGCAAAAGCAATGGGATTTCAAACAGTTTTATTAAATACACTGGCTCTAGACAGGTAACCCACATGTCATGCATTCCTGGGGCATTTCCATTTCCATTCAAGAGTCTATGGACCTCAGATAAAACCGCCTTAGAAGCAAATCCTACACCTGCAGGCCAAACGATCTTGTTTTTAACCACCAAATACACACACATATCAAAAACATGACCACCCAGGGTAGCTAATCACTTTCCAAAGCTCATGAGCTGTGTTTGGAGCTGAGCTAAAGACTCCCGTAATATGGTCATGGACGGCTTCCCCTGGCATCCCCGGCAGGGCACACCTTGCCGCGCACCGTGACTTTTCCATGCTCTACGCCAGGTGTATGGCCCGACCTGGAGGTCCGCAATATCATTCAGTTCACCCATCAGCAGGGGTGAAGAATATTCAAAGGGGGCCTCCCCAGGAGGAAGCAATACTAACACCCCCCACAGTTCATAGGTCAAGTGTACTCAGGATGTCACGGTGGTGTTTACCCCCGTTAAGGAATGGCTGAAAAGCCCTGTGTCTGGTGCTACACCTGCATGCCTGAGTCAGGTGACGTGTGTACGGTCATGTGACACAAAGCGGTACAGGAACTTCCTTCCGGCCAGCCAGGTAAAGGAGCGGATGAGGGCCTTACCAAGGTATGGGATGCAGGAATTCATGCTCTGGCTCCTGATGTAGTCCCTCAAGCGCTTGTAGTTGTCTTCTTTGGACATCAAGTACTCCAGTCTCTCGAACACAGCCTTATCCTTCCGACTCAGGAGCTTGGAGAGAGAAAATTATCACAATAACTATTATTGTAGTAATAATTAAAATAAACAAATGCACGACAAAATAGCAAAACTTATCAAGCAGAAGATTCTGATGAAGTGTGATCGTGATTTTTCCCTTACAAACAAGACAGCTTCACACTGACCAAACAAATTAGTGCAAATGATGCCATGTAACATCAGTAGACTTGGACGGAGCAAAACACAGGGCTGCCAAACAAACACGGCCCAAGGAATTGAGTAACAGTTGAGTAACAAATACAAATTTGGTTACAGATGACACGTTATGTCTAAAGGATTCATAACAGATGTTTTCTACTTTAAAACAAAGCGACAGACTGTCATCCAGTCTGAAAACATCAACAATAACTGTACTCTATGAATCCTGGAGGATTTGCATTGAATCCTGCAATTGGTAGAATCTGGGATGCTTTTAAACAAGCTCCATGTGCTTCCAAAAAGTGCATTGATATACATTATTCAATGCTTAATACAGATGTCTGGAAGAGGAGGAGAGCTCCAAGTCCTAAATTGTCCTGGTTTTCCTTTCGGGGAGAAAACGGCATACTTCTAGACACCTTCCACTGCAATAATAATCATGACTTCACATATTCATATAAAACTCCCTCCTCTGAGATCCCCAAACACCTTATGGTCACCACATTTTTCAAGGGAAAACAAACTAGGTACAGAAATCAGTATAAAGACACTCACACATCAGTTGTGACCTTATTGGTTGGTCATTTAACATTTGAAGTTATACAAATGTTGCACAGGTGATTTTTTTAGCGATAATAACAAAATTCTAATGATCAAAAAAGAAACCAGTGACTAATATTTGTAGTTTTGCTTTATACAAACTTAGAAATTGGTACATGAAGAGGATTTCTGAGGGGCAGAGTGACGCTTGGATCCCCACAGGGCCTGGAAAGCGGGAGATCGGCTGCTAGGCTCCGCACAGCAGCAGCAAAGATGCTCTCCACTCACCGCCCACGTCTTCGAGAGCCTGAAGATCGGGGCGCTCTGTAAGCCCGACACCACGGCCATCACTGCATGGAGGTTGTTCAGCTCACACAGTTTCTGAAGGGAAAAGGAGGGGAATTATTGCTTACCACAAAGGTCATTCAGAAGTCAGATTTCATACCATAACTGCACACAGAATGCGTAAAATAACCAAAACATCCACAAGACCTAGCAAGGCAGGCATACATACCTTAGCGGTCCTGATGTAGAGGCTCAACACTTCGGCTCTGATCTTCAGGGTCTGAGCATGGAGGACCTCCCTGACCACCCAGAAGCTGACCTGCCAACCATGACAGACAGAGCACTAATCACACAGCGAACAGACCTTCTCACATCTTACTCATAAACCAGGGGCTAATGCTTTCGGCGGTTGGGGGATTTAACGTGCGACATTTAAATTCAAAGTCATAGAATCTTTGTCATCTACACTGAGATATTTTGTTTTGTGGGTCATTAGTGCAAGAAGCCGTAATAAAAAAAATTTGAGGCAAATTTAGTTTCACATTGATATTTACTAATACATCTGATGCTTTTAATTAACCAAAGCGACTTGGAGTAGAGGGAAGGGTCACGATTTATGTGGGCTCGCCGGATTTCAGCCCACAACCTTCTCGTTGTTAGTGCCTGGCTCTACTTGAGCCACAGGAGCAATTCAGTTCTTAAGCTTGATTGGCAACGTGGTAAAGGGGGGGGGGGGAAAGGGATTTTATTGGCTCTTTAGCTGACTAAGTTAATCACACACCCAAAACAAGTTCTCATTTTACTTATAAAAAAAAAAAACTGCAAGCAATCTATGCAGAAGACGGGAAAGGAAAACGTCTGAGTGACACCTCTTCTGCTTCTTCTCGATTTTCTTCAAAAATCAGCCATGACACCAGGCCACGCAGCCACGACTCTCAGAAAACAAGGAAACACCAGCATCCCTGAGCCTCCCTTTTTTCCACAGCTGTCTGTACAGAATGTTCCTAAGCATCTCCTTCAGACAGATACCGGCTGTATAAATGGCCCCGGCTTAGCCAAGTCAGAAATACGGCCCTTGGAGATCCGCGGTAATCACTCCACTCAGGGAGCGTCTGTGGAGCAGCAGTGACACGTTTGCGTCATCCCATGACGGCTGGTCCCAAAGACTCAGCGACCAGGCGGTTTGCGGCTCAGTGAGTCGGGATGCTGTGTCTGTTGATCAGAAGGTCACTGGTTCAAATCCCAGGGTTGGCAGAGTGACCCGAAGCATTGTCTGACCCTACCTTCTTAAATAAATTAAATAATAAATAAAATTTCATATATAATAATAATAATAATAATGCACACATATACTGGGCCTAAAGTAGTGAGGTAAAGTGCCACACAAATCCAGGGCTTCCATAGATAAATCCATGGGATAAATGGAAATGTCACGTGAGCAGAAGCTGGCTGGCTGGGCCAGCGGACTGGGGGTCAGCACCTCCTACCCAGCACCACCTGACTCCATCTCAGCGCTCGGTCTGAGGAGAAACCCTACTGTAAAACAGCTTACAGGCTGAAGCAGGTATAAATCACCCAGAGCCTTATTTATAAAAGGAAAGAGGAGCAGACATTCATGCTGCCCGTGGGTACAGTCACATAGCCTTACCTAGCGGCTTTTCTCCGAAGGTTTTTTCCACATACCGCACTTTTCCAGTAAGAGACGTCACCTGATTTTGGAGGAAGCTAAGCAAACAAAGGAAAGCAGCGCAGCCCCGGTGACCTGGGACCTTATGCGAAGCGGCCAGCAACCAGCTAATGTGGAACATCTGCCCCGAGCAAGGCTTCTGTGAATGAAGCTGGAGTATGAGGCAGTCAGGAGGAGACAGAGGAGATAGCGCCGCGTCTTTAAGACCGTAACGGCCTGAGGTCTCAAATTCACATATTTGGACGGTGTCGACATAAAAGCCTGCTTTAGGACGGATTCCTTCACTGCTATCAACACGGGCCCATGAAAAATTATAGGCGTGGAACCCGGTCCTGGATAAAAGAACCAACTAATAAAAATCAGTGGAAGATCTTGAGAACATCGGCAAGATGTGGAGATGTAAGATGAGCCTTTGCATGGCTGTTTGACAAACGGACGCCCCAGTAGAGTCCATTCTGCCTGGCTGAGCAGCAGCCAGCACACTCCGGGGGATCGAGATCCAGGCCAGAAAAGGCTCCCTGAGCTGAGGGGGGGGGAGGGGGGGGAATCAGCTGCTCAGAGCCACCTGGTCAACACTCTGCAGCCACCAGCCGAAACGCTGGGTTTTATAGTGAGGTTTATGGTCATATAAAGTGTCCCGTTAAACAGTTTACCGTTCCGAGTGAATAATATTAATAAATTTGAGAGTTCGGTAACACAGGTTTAAGGCACTTAGTCACATAAGTATCCCACTTGTGAAATGGAACAAAATGTAAGGAGGCTTCTGTGAGATAATTCCTGAAGATCGGCTGGATCAGGCCAGTTGAGGCGGTCAGGCCCAAAGGTGCTCAAATGCTGAGGGGATGACTTAGGTACTGGCTGAGTTTTAGAGCGCTTTCTGAGATGGGGGGGGGGCTGGGGGTGCTTGAATTACTCTACCATACGCCATCACTGTGGCCACACTGACTGAGGCACCCGACAAATAAACTTCTTCACATGTTTTCAGACCTTGGGGAAGGGATGAAGACATAAGAGGAGGAGAAGAACTTCGCAGGAGGAGCAGACGCGCGACCCAGGCCCTCTTTTTCCGATGCACATCATTCGAAAAGCACATTTTGCAGGGCTCCTGGCGTCTACATCATTAACATCTTGAATCGCAGTTTAGTGATTGTAAGAAATGGAAGTTTCCACATGACACTCGGAATATGTTCTTTTTTCAGACATGCTAATATTTATGCTGGAGAACAAAGCCTATCTTAGGTCAACTACAGAAAGTAACTGTATGCAGAAACAGTTCTGCAAAGCTGTAGAGTAAAAAAAAGAAACAAATGACCCGTCTCTGTGCCGATCACGCACAGCACCCTGGAGAACTCTTCTCTTCCGGTTGTTAAATCCCCCTGAGAGGGGTCCTTTCTGAACTGCTCCATATTTACTTCTAAAAGTGGTGCTTTTGCTAACCCAGTTCTCAGTTTCTCACTGGGAAGGCTTGCCCTACTGTGCCATGAGCAGCTAACGCTGCAGACACGCATCCCAGTAATGAAATGAGCTCCCTGGGAAAGAATCCAGACGTACAAGAACGGGGTGAAGTGCAGAACTATAAACCGAAGTGTAATCCGTAATTGAAAATTGCGGTTATTAAACTGATCACCCTAATTTCCAATGAACAATTTACGTTCCAAAAGAGAAGGGCTACTTTCTGTTTTGGTTTCCATTTCATATCCAGTTACTTTTGTTTCTATGTAGCATTCCAGGCCTGTGAACATTATCATCGGTTTTGGTTCAGGGGAAGGTTTGCAAATTTCCATCATCTGTTCATTCTGAATGCTGGGAAAAACTTGACACCTTACATACACTTCGAGCAAAAGGGTGGGCATGCAGAGAGTGCCGGGTGGCAGCTAAGGGCGGGATGGAAAGTGTGTGTGCACCCTGTTTACTAAGCTAAAAGGCTAACGCGCAAACGCGTCCAGGTGGCCCCTACCTGGTTGAACCTGCGCGTGAAGGCCACCACGTTGGGGGCGGAGCTGTGCTTCTCCTTCTTATTCCAGCCACAGCTCGACAGCTCCTGTGGAAAACAGGGGATTGAACATGGCTAAGGGTCAGAAAAAGCAGCATAAATCATCCTCATCATCATCTTTTTCCAGACTCGCAGAGTCCAAAAAACTCATCATAGCACCAACGCTGAGCCAAACCATGAACCCCTACAGCACGGCAGAGCTATAATGAAACCGAAATGCATTTCTGACTCCAATACCACAAAATGAAAACGGACCGATCGAAGCACGGGGGAAAGGTGGATATTATAACCAATCAAGTACTGTTAAATAAACTCAACATCGGGTAGACTTCAGTAACACCGCCGGGAGTAAACAAGCGGTAACACTAGCACGGAGTGATGAGAGACTCTGCAACTCATCCATGCAAGAATTTACCTTTGGAGACCTCGAGTCATTCCAGCTGAGAAAACCAAAGATCTCCTGAGCTATAAGTACAAGAGAAACGGACCACACTCAGGCGTGAGACGGCTTTCCTGGGTCCTGAGGGCTGCCCAGGGCTCTGGTCCAGCTCATAACCGAACATGCGAGCTGATGTAATCGTAGGAAAATCTTATGTAAGCCACATTCATCACGCTCTCTCTCTCCTGCCGATCCCCACGGAATGGCTGCCTTGAACAACCATCCCTCGAACCTTGGGCCACACCAGGGCAGACTAGCACCTCCCTATACAAACAAAATGGAAACAGTTATTTAGCATGTACAAGAAGGCGTCGACGGCACGCACAAATTGTACAATGACTTGAGAGAGGGATTCCAGTTTCCTGCTTTTTGGAATCTATTTTAGAGCCGCAAATAAACATGTGCTCATGCTTCGTTTTTTTGTGTAAATTTTCCTTCCTCCTGGCAGAGGCTGAACTTCGCACAAGGATTTTCTTGGCTTAAATGTCTGGCCCGCAACAGACATCTGCCACAGGGCTGGGTACAATCAGACTGCTACAGACGGTTTGCCGGGCAGGAACACGCAGAGACCTTGCATTTACTGGCTGAAGTCTACGTTACAAATCCTGTTAATAATACTTTACTGCTTTTAATAAGGCGGAAAGGACAGGAAGTCAAACAGCAGCAACCATGATGACCATCACAGCCAGGCACTATAAACGTTTTGTAGGAAGTGTTTAGTATTTTCATCCACTGATAAATGACTATATATAAGAAGCACAGCAAACTCAGAACTAGGACTAAACAATATATTGAATTTTAATCTCATACTTGATACATTTTATGAAGTCGCTTGAAAATGCATGTTAATACTGACATACATACATACATACATATATACAGTTTTGTGTACAGATTTATTTATTGTAAATGGAGACAGTATAATTTGCTGTGAAATGGCAAGATGAATGGATCAGGAGGTGCCAGAAAACATAACACTTTAAGTATGCTTGAAAATGCTGTGCATGAGCAGATGTGTAAGGTACAAATCAGGCAGGTGGTACAGATCAGGCAGGTGGTACAGATCAGGCAGTGACCAACACCCCTAGAAAGCCCAGCCCACCCACACCATGTCAAGATGCCAGACAGTGAAAGGCAAAGAGAAATACTGCAAAGCACAACACATGTACCAGAAAAAACGCTAAACAAGCGTGAGGTAAAGAAAAAAATAACTCACAAATTTATTTATTCATTTATATGTCAGGCACGTCAGTTTGTATTTTTAAGTTGTTGTTTTCTAGTTGGGAAACATTGATCTGGACAAAAATGAACATAATTCATTTTGACTTTCTATCCAGACTTAAAAAAATGTAATATCATCAATATATATTGTACATGAGTACAGTGACCTGCAATAGAGATTGTTTTACAGACATATCGCCCAGCCCTACTCAGAACAACAAATGATGTATGGGGCACCATGCCTCCCCATAGAAAGTAATTTAAAGGGATCCATATTCCCTGACACTAAGCATTCCCATAGTGGCAATCCTTCCTCTGCACTCTGGGTATAAAATTCAGGGGAACCCCCTCAAGCAGGATGGCGGGTACATTAAAAGCCTGTGGCTACACCAGCTACCATTTATCTTGGAGTGACCCTAAAGAACACTGCCATCTGTAGGGTCCGTCTGCCTGTCAGTGTAGTATCCGATAGCGAGCAGCCGCTGGTCAGAATTGACACGTGTGCTTTGGCTAACATGACCGCCATTCATTATCATGCATTCTTGCAGGTCTACATGGCAGGTCTGGCAGCCCGAGAAGTGGCGCCCATTTCCAGAAGATTCTCTATACTGCCAAGATCTGAATGCAAACAGATGAATGGTAAAACAATCCCTATGCTGCAAGCCTGAGAAAGTCACTATCCTGTGTCACTACCACTGCTCTCAGAACACTCCAACCCCCCCCACCCCCCTGAAAGCATCCATGTCCCATCAAGAGCACCTCCTCTATAAAACGTTATTTGAAAGACAGTTTGCCTGAACTGCCACAACAGACGGCAGGCAGCTCCCCACGGAAATGCAGATTCCCTCTTCAGCTCAAGAGGGTTAAAGGGCTGCCAAGAGGAAAGACACTGTCCGCTATCAGCCAGCCAGCCACAGACTGAAGCGCTGAAATATGTCCTGTGTGTCTACGGCTGGAGTTGATTGGGGAAGGCTATTTGTAAGTTTGGCCTTCATGCTGCAGTGTGTGACCACAGGCTTATAACTGATTAAACACAGAGCAGCAGTGCTCTCCCTGTGCTGCCAGATTCCTCCAGGTGCTCCAATCTGCTCCTGCAGCCAAAAGACATGCAGTTAGGATAACCAGTGTCTCTAAATTGCTATTATTGCATGGGTGAGTATTTGCCCAGGGATGAACTGGCATCCCATCCAAGGTATACCCCAGTCCCCAGACCGGGCTAAGCAGCTGAACGATGGATGGATGAATTATATTTTCTTAAAAACATCTCATGCCGCAATTCTGCAGAAACATGCGTAAATTAAAAATCTAATTTCTAATGAGGAATTGCAGGTGACACTGCCCAGAAAAGTAAAAGCCCCTGAAAAAAAAAATGGTTTGACAGAGACACAGACTGACTGAACCGTTTACCAGCGTGATTTTGGCCCAGGACGGTTTCACAAACTCAGGGGTAATATCCTTTTTAGCTAAATGCTACAATTAGAACACAACCCTGACAGACAGAGGGAGACAATCTCCTGCTCAGCTGGGCTATTTCAGCTTGAACCACAGCCATTTAACACCCCCTGGGGACATGTTAACACAGCAGGGTCTGCGTGCATGCTAATCCAAGGGCTTCTTCCTTGCTTTTTTTTAAGCCTTTAAATAAAATGCTGTTTTTAAAGCACCATATTTAAAGGAACTAATGGCCAACAGCTGTGTTCTTAAAAGCAAACTACTCATAAAGTGTGTCATGGTGTAACAACAGTGCTAAAAATTCACCATTTGTTAGTGGGAAAGCAAATGCGGAAGTATCAGCCTGGACTAACCTCATGTTTTTTAATTAGAAAATACTGAAACTGCCTAAAGATGGTCTTAAGTGCTGTGAGACTGAAAACAAGCACTGGTGGAGTCCTAATTCCAGGTCCTACTGGACAAATGTCGAGTGAAACAGGAACTGGAATTAATGGTATTTTCTTTTTTCACCACTGACAGATTTTGAAAATGGCATAGAGTAAACATTATACTATGGTTATCCTAGAAAGTAGAAGATGGCATTTAGCCAATGAGAGAAAGTCATGTCAGGCCGCTGCAGCTGAAAGTGGCATCTGACCCTGCCCGTCCCCTGGTACAAGCGATGCCTGAAGCCTCACGTAATGGAAACATCGTCTTTCGCAGAACAGCCGAGTGTAGCTCCACCACAGAAAGACGTCATAACGTTTTACACTGGTGAGCGTGAAAATCAGAGGAACCCATCCAAAGAAGATGGATTCACTGTAAAGCTCGGCTGGACACGGTTTAGACGCGCGAGCTGCAGGCTTGCATTCTTACGAGCCTCTCCATAGCCCATAATCAGGAGGAACCTGGACAGGACTACAATGGCCAACAGGGATATTTCACAGTAAACGGGAAACGAGAAAGGCTGTAAATCAGGCTCTGACATCATGATGGAAAGCCCACGGGCATTTCACTGACCGGCTGGCATTACGAGGCGAGCCCCAAGCACCAAAACCTTGGTTTTGGTCTAATTTGTCAGATCGCAAACACCCACTAACTATACAAAACATTTGCCTGGACTATCCTCTTGAAAATAAATGACGATTCCAGGAACACAAATGTTCTAGTGTCCAGCATCCACTTTCCCTGAAAAGAATTAATCCCCCTTGAAAAGAAAAGAAACAAAAAAAAAAAGAAAAAGAAAAAGAAAATAGCACGGGGAGTGGAAAAGTCGTCAAGAAAATGAGATTCAAAGGCCTCAAAGAGAAGAAGCACAAAATGCAGAAACGATGAAGCCGGACCAGAGAACGACCGACTCAATTAATGGGTTTAATGGATATAATGAATAAAAGTTATTCAAACCACACAGCACCACTATTTCACAGCTAAAATTTCCATGGGGTAATTTTGTTAGAATTCCATTTTTAGAGCAGGCACATAAAATGAAATAATATTACACAAAGGCTAAAGCAGATTCCGCCCCGAGCCGCTGCTTACTCTCGGCATCACTTGAAAAAATGGGAGTGAGCGCCCCCCACAGTTAGGATGTAGAGGCTCACTGTACACAGCCCCTGCACTGCTGCACTGGGTCCAGTTTGCCTGTCTGGGCGAAGTCGGCTACTTGCTGGCCCCAAACTGTAGATGAGGGTCTGGGCCGCTCCCGGCAGCTGAATAAAACCAGATATCTTCTCAAGCAGACTTAATAACCTCCCCCCCACCCCCCCAAAAAAAAAAAAAAAATGTGATTGAAGTTGCTTGTTTCAGTGGTCCAGAACGGCTCTGTTCAAACCTGCACAAGAGAATGGCCAGCCAGGTAACCCCGGGGGATGTAAATAGCCTTAAACTGGAGGAAAAGGAGACTGAGATGTGGAAATCGGAGTCTCACATTGGCGATAAATCTGCACCATGTACATGCAACAAGGAACCGACTCTATAAGACTTTATGTTCGTAGATCTACAGCCCATGACCAGGATGAAGGCCACCTCAGTCACACAGACCCCTAGGCGGCCCTGCCGAGTAAATACACCCTTGTAGGAAGCAGAAATGAGCTTCCCTTAAGAAACCTGCTGCAGGCTCATCCTGGCGTGTAAGGCAGCTGATGCCTGACAATGATACCTGATCTGTACAGCGGCAGCATGTAACCACTCCTGAAATACATCCTGGCCAAACCCCCCTACAGTGCTGAGCCTACAGACCACAGGTAGCCTTCATTTACAACAACCCATGTGCCCAAAGCAAACCTCAGCTGTACGTGATGAAGAGCTCTACTGAATTACGCACAGGGAGTTGATCATTCATGTCCCGCCTGTAACCGAACCCAGTGCCCCCCCCCGCATTTACGCCTCTAGCAGTACGTCAGAGTCACTACTAAGGACGTGGGGGGGTGTGATTTCCCCTCTCTGGTCAGACACACTGATTCCTTTGGTTCGCTGGGCTTAACACAGGCCTCAGTGATCTGAGACCCACTCACACACAAGCATCCTGCTTCAGCCCAGGTCGAAGACCACGGCCTGCTTTCCACCTGGGCAGCCATGTGTTATATCGTGGCTACAGGACAGGAGGCTTCCTGCATTTTCCTCCACACAGAACAACTCACTGCTTTTAATGATAAATCCAGGCAAAGGGTTTACATTATTTAAGAGTTAGGCTCTGACAATGAGTAATATCAGGAGTAACCCCCCCAACCCCCCCACCCCATGAGCAGATGTTTTTTCCATTATAAATCTGAAGGGGGGCAGGATCGGAAACTCAGGCCCCAGCTGCCTGATGCTGTCTAACCGAAACATCATGCGCTGCCGGCCTGGCTCGCTCCGCACTTCCCTGAAGCCGGGAAGGAGGCTTCGGGATGTCAGAGAACAGCAGCCCGTTCAAGCACACGGCCGCGTGAAGGTTAAAAGCAGACGGGAAACGCCAATGGACTCAGACGGTTCGACAGCACGGTGCCGGATTTAATTCAGTAGTGATAAGAGCAGGAGACAGCAGTGCAGTGACTTCTTGTGGCCAACAGGGGCTCCCCAAACAACAGGGGTCCAAAGTAAAGAGGGTCCCAGGGGCCAAAGAGGAGCCATCCTGCTGAGGCTGACGCAGTCATCGCCTGCGGTCACAGGGATGCCGGCTGGGCCAAATCCCTGACTCTCACCGGTACGTCACTTTGGATGAAAGCATCTGCTGAACAAATGTAAACGTTTCATTCATTCATTCATTCACTCATCTGACTCTTCTATCCAAACCAATTTAGTAGAGGGGTTACAATTTATGTCCGGTCCCTTGGATTCAAACCCATGAACTTTGCATTGTTAGCACAATGCTGTACTTGTTGAGCTACAGGTACCGTCACAGTGTGCACCGGCACCGAGAAAGCGGCCCACACGCCCTTGCTTTGGGTCAGCAGTGAGCCATAATAGATGCGATCGGCAGCAGAACCCAAGCAGGCACCCAGGAGCATTCCAGGAATGTCACGCAAGATCGCCATTCAGCAGCAAGATCATCAACAACTCATCACTTTTTCCCTTCAGTATCCGTCTTCAGGCGCTGCAAGCCAGGTAAACAAAACAACCTACCAGCTATTACCATGAAGAAGACATTTATTCATTACAGAATTTCAAAAGGAATTAAGTCACAGCCAATTATTGACTGAGAGGGGAAATAATATACAATTAAAGTATCCAATGACTTCCAGACCTAATGAAACACTAGTAAACATTACACATATGTACCTTTCTATGAACATGGCCTGGAGGAAAGTGAGGCAATCATCAAAACCTTAAATTAGAGACCAGTTCAACCTCTGTGGATTAAATAAAAAACTAGACTGGCAAAGAATGTGTCCATTATAGAAGAGGAGCTGATTCACTAAGCTTAGGCAAAACTGCCAGCTACTGCATTATAATTTATTGAGATATTTATTCTTTTAGCATTACGGTTTACTCATGAAGACTGAAGGAAATCAATCAGTCCATCGAGTGCTTTGCTGCAGGGACAAATGGTGTGTACCAGACCAAAGCTTGTAACACACTGCCCCCTGCTGGATACACTCAGCTACAGGTTCCAAAGGAACAGCTTCAGCAAACGGGGAAATACAATTCCATTGTGCCAGTATTAGGAAGGTGGCAAGTGCTCACCTCGGGCTGGATAGCTTTGAACACGGGTGCATCCATGAGTGTGATCTGGCCCTGAGAGAGAGAGAGAGAAGCACTGCATTAAAAAAAAAAAAAAACAACACATCTGATCCTCACAATGAATTTATGAACTCGTATGTCCTTGTAGGCAAACAGAATGAAAACACAATTAGGAACATGGAATATGAGAGATGTGTCAGGAGGGCTAGGGGATAAAGGAAACAGCACCCCTATTGAGAACCGGGCTGGGTGACAGTGCTCCCAGCTACAAAATCTGACATTAGTGTGTCCTCTTGGGATGGGCACACGCACACAGCGAAGAAGGCAAGGCAGCAGCAACTCAGCCATGGTCAGGCTCTGTCCGTGAGTAAGACACTTCCTGAGCCAGGACCAGAGAGACTGGGCCAAAGAGCCTTTGCCCATCAGGCTGAATGAAAGACCATTGCTTTTAACTTTCTTTGTTTTACGTATGAATAATAAAAATGCAGACAACATATTGACACCTGACGAAAAGAGACACGCCAGATTCACGCCCTACAGGTTACTGCTGAGGTGAAGCAGACTTTAAAAAGCAATAAAAGATTTCGTGCAAAAAAGCGAGACGACCAAGAGGTAAGCTTACCGCATACTCATCTGGGGTGACCTTGAGGGCATCAAAGACCACGGCGTCAAAGCTCTTCTTAAGTTCAGAGGAGCCCCTGTCGCTGAGAGACTCCGAGCTGCTGCTCTTCTGGGAATAAAGGAAGACAGGTCAGCCATTGGAGACCAGGAGATGGCCATTCCGGCTCCAGGTTCAGGAAAAAGGGAAGAGCATGCGTGTCCCGGAAGAGTGCAACCACGACAAAGCAGAGTTACCCCCTCACCTCAGAGACAGGAGCTGTATAGGTGGAGACTTTCGAACGCCCATCCGGGACGTTCATCATTCCCATTCCATCAGTCGTTACCCCAAAAATGTCCTCATTGTCGTCAGACGCCACGTGCCAACAGGGCCTTTGCAAAGCTGTGGGCACACAACATGAAAAGGCTTCACTGCGAGGAGCATTCGAGTGACAATCATTTATGGCTAAAACCCACAGGCAGCAGGCGTGAGCCCAACGCCGTGCCCGAAAAGAGCGCGCCCAGGGGGACCCGCCCGCGTTGACGGCACCGCCTCGAGTCACGGGCTGGGACCGCCAACGCTCCTGCAACTGAAATGCATTTTAACATTTCACCTTGAAAACTGACAAATAGCTAAACCCGAAAATGAAAATAAAAAAATGATTTCTGAAGATTTGAAACTGTGTATAATGTCATTGGGGAAAAAAAAAAGCATTTCAAAACTCATTTTAGCAATTACACTATTAAAAGAAAATTAAACTGAAGACCGGATCCTCACAGACAGAACAGGAGCACACAGCAGTTCCCAAAATCTGCCCACCTATCTTGAGCCAGCACAGGAGGGGTGCCCTGGTGGTGGGGGTGTTTGGGGATAACCAAGGAGCTGCCACAGTAACTGTGATTGGTGGTTTGTATAGCAGACAGTAGGTTCTGATTGCAGTGACTTACCAGAGCCCTGTCATTCCAGCATGACGAGGCTCCACTGCAGGCCTGGCCACCTCCTCACTGCGCTCTCTGGACAAGGATTTTGAGTGGTCCTGCAGTGAAAAGCAGGAGGAAGCCCATCACTACATGGCACACGGGCATGAGGCTTACATGGATCCAAAACTGAAGCCCACAAAGTGCATGACGCAAACCCTGAAGGGCGCATTAACCGCAAAGTGAACACAGCGTGGAGTATGTTCAGTTTTTCATCACACTTTCTGTGATGTCCTATAGCGGGGAGAAGGATTCCATAACTCAGTATCACAACAAAAAAAAAAAACAATTCTAGAAAACAAAAATTCAGTCGACTGCCGTGCCTTGTATTGCAGCTAGGTGGAGCTCTGACACCGAGCAGCACCTGGTAATGCCTTCCGAGCGCACAGCCATCCGTTTCCAGTATGACTGCTTAACCACCTAAGGTAGTGCTGATTCAGAGGCTAAATATGAAAACAGGCAAACCCCAGTTAATGTTGTAAGTATTTGGTCCATCAATGAGTGTTACACATGGACTCAAAACGCGCCCCGTTCACGCTGACACAGCCCTTGAGGTGAGCTATCGGCCTGTTTATACTGGATAAACAAAAAAGGTGGGACTATAAGGATCCCAGTGTGAACGGTGGCGCCCGTGAGCAGGTCAAGCGGTTCAGTCACACGTGAAGATGGGAGGACAGACACCTCTCCCTGGAGTGCAACACACTCGCCTCCGAGCGGAGAGGCAGCGTCACATTACAAAACACAGAGTAATCGATACATTCTGACACAGACAAAAAGTTCAGAGGTGATGTAATGCCAGCGTCCTTTGGGTCGGAAACCTCGCGCTGCTTTTATTGACAGCATGATGACAGCCCCCCCCCCCCAGCACGAAGACCCTTAACTTGAAGACCAGTGGACGATGAGGTCTTCACCTAAACTCCTTTTCTCCAAATTTAACTAGATAAAATTTTAAGGAACAACCTAAACCCACGGTCATATTAGAAGTGCCCAGGACGATTAAGGTTTCCTGTCACCCGGCAACGGCCTGCCTGGGCCGCGTTCATGCACCAGTAATACACAGCTGCCTTTAAGAATGCCAGGAAGGCAGCAGATCATACACTGGGTACCTCAGGATAGCTGGTTTAAGTGTCCAAAAGGGCTCTTATGAGGGGGCAGCCCTGAGCTACAACCCCCACGTGCAATACTCCACTTAAAGGTTGGTGGAGCTTCTAAAATTAAAAGGCTTTAACTGAAGGTGTACGACTTCCTCATGCAAGGTCAATAACAGGCAGGTCAACAGTTACGCCACATTACTAGCTAATTACACCACTTCAGTGTTGTTTGCGATTGCTTGGGGTTATTTTGAGTCAAATGCTGAGCCGTATTATGTGGAATTCTCCCCGAAGTACATGCAGATGGGCTCGTGCATTAAGCCCAATTGACGGCAATCTAGGCAAGGTTCTTCCCTCAGTGGCAAACAGAGGTGAGTACAGACAGCCACCTCCGCGCAGGGAGTGCTTGCTCTCGTGTCCGGACTTGTTCGCAGCGGAATCACCAGTGTGTGGTGTGACATGATCTGATCTCACTCGCCCCGGCTCTGTCCCGAGGCGACAGCTGAACGGTTACAGCCGGGGCGAGTCACCATGACGAGCTGGGAAAGCCGGGAATACCTGGGCAAGCGCATGCCGAAGGGGGCCAGGCCCGGGCCGGCCAGCGGGGTTCATCCCCATGAGCCCCCGACGGCATGTACGAGGGGCTGGTATTAGAACATCTGACCGGGTGACGTCATCTCCTGTCCAAACTGTGACATTGTTAATAATTTAGACTTGAGATATAAAGAGAGGCTCCAAGAAGTCGACTGAATAGAAGCAGCCAAACCACTCCCTCTGCTCTGGGGGTTGGGATACTGTGCATGTGATCAGAAGGTCGCTGGTTCCAATCCCAGGGTTGGTAGAGAGATGTCACTATTGGGCCCCTGAGTGACAGGCTGACCCTGCTTTCTCAAAAATGAACGTCACTTTGGATCAAAGGGTCTGCTCAGCTTGGCAGCCACCACTTCCGTCACCACTCAGGCCCTCCTATTCACCACCGAGAAAGGAAATGAACACTGCAATAGGGAAGGAAGGAGCAAAACGCTGAATCCCCAGCATATCACTCAGGAAGGAGTAGAAAAACAACAAACCTCCAGAACATCTCAAAAGAGAAAAACACTGAACACCCTGAAGAGAGGCCCTGGCAGGAGGTTCACTGATGGGCCCTGGAGCATTCACCAGGTCGACGGGGTGTGGGACGGGAGGTACGCTGACAGCAGAATGGCAGCAACTGGCGTGCATCCACAGGAGTCCCCAGGGGACAGACAAAGGGAAGGTGTACTGCCCCAGCTCTGTACCTCACCAAGCACTCCAAAGCCCAAACATGCTGCCACAAAGTCCCGCAGCATCAGGATGTGAATCGAGGGTTTCCATTGAGGGTTAAATCATCCAGGTGCTCCGGCTGGCCCGTCAGGTTTTTCCACGTTTCCACCAGCTGGTTACAGCACTCCTACCCCCCCGTGGGACCGGGAGGGCGTAAAGGAGGTTATCCACTTGACAAGGAGTGTGTTGGAAGAGCGGACGGCCATCGGTGCATCTGGTTCATCTGAGGTATTGCCAGATGATAGTTAAGCCATGTGAAAGGCTAGAAATGATGACGAAGGGGACTAAAGTGTTCATGAAAGGACAAACTTAAGCTGCTTCCACCAGTGAATATGCAGGGACATTGTTCACGCCCCACACACACCCCCCTCCTCCTGTCAGAAGATTTCAGCAGAGAGTCATTCTCACTTGGAGAGATTGGAAATCACACTACCTACATGTAGGGGAACCATCTGCTGCCATTTCATTTTTTTTTTTTTTTTTTTTTTTTTTAGAAACGACGCCATTACAAAAAGGCGACAGAAGGCAGAAATTATACAGCTCATCAGAGACGTGTCAGCTTTCCAGAAATTCTCCAGGATACAGGCCTGGTCTGTATCGCTGCAGAAAGTGCACAGCGATGTTGGACAATCGCTAGCCACATTTGGATCCCAATGACATCACTGATAACCACGACCACAATCCCTGTAACCGCCTACTACTCCGACCGTCAGTGTGCCTGGACAATAGAAAAATAACAGTCGCACAAACATATTGGGAAGCAGTGCTTACCCAGAATCCTTAGGGGGACCACACTGGGGTCTATTTTGGCCCTTATCAGACACAGTGTGTGAGAGAACCTGTCAGCCACTGAGAAATGATGGGTAATTATGTTCACAGAACCAATGGAGTCTGCACAGAAAGTACAATGACTAAATTAACAGCAAGTGAGGCATTTACTGCAGCTAGTACTTTAAAAGACTTAAAGCAGCAGCCTAAACATACTGCTTACACACACACACACACACACACACACACACACACACACACACACACACACACACACACACACAGCAGCTCATATGTGGAAAGAACTTTGCAGACATGCAAAAGCCAAGAAATGTAAACGCTCTCGGTTGCTATAGTAGTGAAGGCAGGAGCCGGTCAGGCTCGAGGTGTGGGATGGTGCTGTGTTTATACCATCGCTCGACAGAGACAGGGGGGGAAGAGCAAGAGCCGGGGCGGACGGGCGTGCGGAGCAATCAGCCATCACCAGGAATTCAGCAACCCAGCACTCCGGCCCATGTCGCAAGCCTATGTCAGTGTTGCCTGGCAACCAGGCTTTTTTTTCCCCCTCACTCAAGCAGACCGGAGGGCCTTCCGATCCAAGCGGGGGTAGGAAGTCGAAGACGGCGGGACGGGCCGGGCGCTCACAGCGCACACTGGGCTCTCTCTTGTCCCGTTCCGGACGACCCACCACTGCTTCCGACGTGGCTGCCCGGGGGGGCTTAAGATGTCCACACAAAAGATTCAGATGAAGAGCATTCATCTGAGCGGCATACTCCCCCCCCCAGTCCAAAACATCACATTTTTCCAGACTTTTCGTGCTGATAGGAAGGATGTGTCTTGTGTGGCCCCAGGCCCCCATGCTGAGTTAACGGGCCAGGTTCTCATCCGAAACTTTACCAACCCATTTACAGATCATCCCCAGACAGGGAACAGAGTCAGAGAGGCAGCAGAGGTCTATAGGGTGACAGAGTCAGAGAGGCAGCAGAGGTCTATAGGGTGACAGAGTCAAGCAGGAGTGTGAAAAGCGTGTTTTGACAGTGAAGAGCTGAGCACCTGACCAACTAGGGATAAAGTAATAATGTCAGGGGCTCAGATACTGGCTAAAGTAAAGAAAGAGGTCAATACAGACACAGGGACCAGTGCTACTAACTTTAAGGTCATTTTAAAAATCCCAAATGATGAGCCAATGAACCTTTACTAAACAGATAAACCAGAACCTGACAGGAGTTCTCTCTGTAGAAAATACCGATATAAACAAAGAACATAGGTGAGCTTCTGGCCTGTATGCCAATAACACATTTCAATACATCCGTTAGTCTCAACACACAACCCTACTAGGGTATCCACAGGACAGCCATGCAATCCGAACGGGATAAAATAAGATAAGGATACTCTTATCTGAGCAGAATTAAAAGAAAGGGCAATAACTTTTCTAAGCCTGCTGAATCCAACACTGCTTTACAGATGACACAAATAGGCACCAAAAACAGGGCTGTTATCATCTGTACATTATTATCTGCTACAAAAAAAAAAAAAAGTGTGGTCAAAGTTCAATGCAAAAAAAAAGCGCTAAACACAAAGCTGGTCAATGGCAGTCATGAGACAGTATTGGGACAAAACAGCAGGACTCTATGGGGTTAATGTGCTCCTTCAGACTAATGAACCTCCCCAGTCCCAAGCATGAAGACAGTGAGCATTCTGTATGCGGGCCTTCAGGGGGCGGGGAGAAGCACAGCGGCTCCTCTCATGTTCATGCTGTACTTTTGGAAACAATCCAGCTGATGTTTTTATGTAGTTCAGTTTGTTCGATGAACACCTCCACTCTGATAAAGAGAAACCAAAAACGGTTCCTATTCAGTTCCACACTGTCCTACCGATCATTAATCACCTCACAAGGGCATACTGTATGATTGTATTAAATCAGGCATCTGTGTTACACGGCAGCAAAGCCTGGTTGGACTGTTTCAGAGTTTAACACGAAGTCTCCATGCATATGCTGATCACGTGTCGAGACTCCCAGTGTGTCACACTTATTCTATGCACACTGCGTAATTATTTATTGCATATAAATTATACAAAGGTGAAAACAGCCCTTGCAGACAATATCAGACACCAGATTCATGAAACTGACAGGAAAACAGCACTTGTTGACACAACAGCCTGATGGACAAATAGCATTTTGATGTAGGCTTCTTCTTCACCAATAAGATATTAGTGATAAGCGATTCACCAACATCGAGCACAGTGATTCACCAATATCTACGTGGGGGAAGATGGAGAAAAAATCTGGTCACAGCAGTACCGACAGTGAACCTTCAGGATATTTTTAATATGTGTTATTTACATATTTATCTTATTGGGAAATGTGATATGGAGCCTGTCTTGCTGATACATTAATGACTTTAACTGGGAGCAGGTCCCTGATTTACTCAGAAACTGCGACCTGAATCCAGCGCAGGTTTGGTTCCCAAAGCAACGCAAACCTGAAATCGCAGGTCCTTCACAGCACGGCGCTAGCTAACCTCGGAGCGGCCCTCGGCTTTTTTTAGCCGCTCAGCCTGCTGGGTAATTAGAGCGCAGGCTCCGGCGACAGCCCGCTCATTACTCACTCCGTCCTCGGAGTGACACGCTCCCGCTGCTGGAGCCCAGCTCGCTCTCTTGCTACGGCCTGCGGCAGGCACTGCGCCTCCTACCGGCACCGGGGTCGGAGCCAGACCCGCACACCGACACCAGAGAATGTTTAAACCTCTGCAAATTGAACTGGGTGAATATGATCCGTACAGGCAAAGGAGCCCAGAGGTAATTTATGCTGTACCCTCCATCCACATGCAGCAGCCACACAAGCGCTTCGGAGCTCCGCACCTCAGGAGGCACAGGGGAGTGTCCAGCATGGCCTGGATTAGGCTTCCATGCCCAGGATCAGTCTTAGCGTATGGTTGGTACATGCAGGAAGAGGCATCCCTCTGCGGGCGTGAATGGCTTTCATCACATCACTCCTCAGTGAGAATGAGGCACATCACAAGGGCAAGAGAGTCAAGATCAGCTTCTGCGAATGTGGCATGTCCCTCACTGTCAAGACTGAGTCATTCGGTGTATGATAATTCATGCAAATTTAAGGCTGCATAAAGTCATGAGTAACTGCGGTGACTTGACAGAAAACTCATTTTTTTCTATTATTTCTAAAGAGAGCTACATATAAACATCTAAAACAGACTGCAAAGCTATTCCGGGCCACTATTCTAAGGTTCAGATCTGCCTGCCAGTACAAATTAAAAGTCAAATTAATGTGAGTAACTAAGTGTAAACGCTACTGTAGAAAGGCTATGTCCCGCATGAATATGAATTTAATACATAATGAATCTTCCAGTCTTATAGAAATGTACTGTTTTAATTTCACATACTTTTAGCTGCGGAAATATTTGATCGAGAATTTTTCCCCCCAAAAATTTCAGGTTAATGCTTAAATAGGTATACCTTTACGCTCGCACCTACAGACACTGCTCACAATGCCCTTTTTCACTAAATACAGAAAGTGAGATTTTGTAGTATGATAGTTAACATTTTCTGATATTCCAGCATCTTATTTCTGACAAGACAGTAGTAAATGTGGAGTGACAGGTCTGATGACAGAGCTGAGGGACAAAGAACCAAGAGGAGGAGGAGGAGGA
This sequence comes from Mormyrus proboscirostris, assembly GCA_026779585.1. NCBI lineage: Eukaryota > Metazoa > Chordata > Actinopteri > Osteoglossiformes > Mormyridae > Mormyrus > Mormyrus proboscirostris. Next base: position 18,730,586 of record JAODKF010000038.1, on the reverse strand, counting down.
GGAGGAGGAGAAAGCAGACAGAGCTCCACAAGGGGAGACGGATACAGCAGCTTGACAATGTGCAGGAACAAGCAGCGCTGGCAGGCAAGGTTTAAATGCCGTGCTTTCTGTTAGCATGCATCGCTTCCTTATTCCCCATTAATCATCAATAGACCGAATGCGCAAAAAAGGTCATTGGTATTTAGCTGCAAATTAATCCCAAGGCAGTTTTGGCAAGAATTTAGTGCATAAAAGCATCGCATCAGCCTCTCGAGAGTTAGACTGGACAACACCTCTCAATCAGGTTGATGAAGTGCCAGTATCTGACCAACACCTTCATTTACATTCAGACACCAATACCAGGAAGCCATGTTACTTAATTGTGCATTAGTATTGAATTAAGTCTTAAAATAAATACAACAATAAATTGTCCTAATGCCAAAATGATCTGGTACACATCAGGGAGCTCCCTCTACTTTTGTCTGGTCTCAGTAGGCAAGAAAAATGCAGCCAAAGCTGGTTATGGACAGAGAACATTCGGCCGAAGAAGGGGGGCACTAACAGTGTCAAATGACTCCCTCAAGCTTCCATACCAGCTCAGAGTAAAACAGGGCCAGAAGGGCGCGCAACTGGGGTGCCTGGAGTACAAGTGCATGGGAGATAAGAACATCCACTCCAACATGAGCACTGCAAACCTGGGCTAGCTGAGGGGCATGCGTGGGGCGGGGGGCATGCGTGGGGCATGCGTGGGGCGGGGGGCATACTGTTCTCCGCTTAGCTACATGGATGGCTGCCCTACACACAAATCCAGTCTCTCTGGAACAATAAACCAGTCTGTTACAAAGTCAGATAAAGACAAGGCCCGGGATGCCAGCTCACCACTTACCAAGCATAGAACCACTGCGGTAAATCCACCATGCTAAAAGGGAGTACTCAACACCTCTTAAATGACGCATCAACTGCAAGAGCTCATATTCTACAAAGTCCTAATGATCAAACTAAAAATTACAAATCCAGAAAAGTCTTGAAGCCACGCCAGCACCATGAAACACAAAGCACTAGTTGCAAAATGCACCTTCCTTCCATGAAAGATCTGAATAATCTGTAGTGAGGCTGCGATGCTTTCCAACCAATCGCTGCCAGGATGAATGGTGGCCCCGCCCCCGGCCCATCTCCAGCAGAACAATGTTACAGTGTGTTCCTGTGTGCATGATGCCGCACAGTGAATGGACAGTGGAACAGAGAGACAGTCTAATGAAAGTGGGGTGACAGCTGCAATCTTAAACAGCTGTATCTTTTAGCTGCCCCACCTCGCCTCCCTGAAAATGCCTCAGAGACTCTGCAAGCCCACCACCCCCATAAAGCACACAGATTTACCATGAGGAAGAAAACAGGGCTGCCCGTCTTCATGCACACACACGGGACATAGACACTTACGAAATACATCTAACATATTGTAATCTTTTCCCCTAGTGCATCATTTCTTAAAGTAGCTTCCGGAGACACTATAATTACTCTGAGTCTGAACAGGAAGGGACGGACCAACGCTGTGACCTTTAAAGACACTCGCGTGTTTCTTGGAGCGAGACCTTCTGACTGGATTTTGAAGGTCCTGGGAAACGCACTGCAGCTCCACCACACAAGAGGATCCACTGACAACAAGTTTATAAATAATACACACACAGAGACATGGTTCAGCCCAACTCAGCTCCCTGCGTCCAGGGCTTGGAAAAAAAAGGTGATTGATTCAGTCAGTTACCTGGTGATAAGTGACATTCATCTGACAAATCCAGAGGTGAATAAAATTCAGAGGCAAAGCTATGAATTCCCCTGATCAGGAACTTCTTTTTAAAGAACTAGCCATGTCACAGGGAGCACCTTGCTCAAGTTCATATGCAGTGTATATGTAATTATTTTAATTAGCATGTCCTGATCGCTGCACATGACTCATACAAATTTTCATAATCACAGCCAGCCATCTTGCCCTCTTGCCAAATATCACGAAAGTACTATGGAGAAGCAGCAGGTATTATGCAAAGGAAGATGGACAGAGTAGGGACAGTACAGTACTGTTCCTGTTCAGCATGGATATTAGCAGGCCGCCTCGGTACAAGGATAACGAGAGGCAGCAGCTCAGGGACAGACCCCAATTAAATAGACCGACCCCCATTAAAATGTACAACAGCTCTAAATTGATCAAGAGACATTTAGCTTTCATTTTTTTTACTGACTTTAATGCATTTTAAAATATACTGTTTCAATACAACTATCACCACAGTAATAAGATAAGATAGCCAGAGTGGCATTAATCTTAAACGTGATCACAGCACACTTTAACAAATGTGCAGGTGTTTGTCTGAAGCTCAGAAGTCACTGCCAAAATCAGATACACAAGGAACAAAATTTCCAGTAAATCATAAGGTTAAAAACACACAAGTGTAGGTCAGTCATATGAGGCAAAATGCTCGATTGTGGTCTGATTTAAGTACCTCAGGCAAACTGCCTAATG
>JAODKF010000038.1:18695174-18705851 GCA_026779585.1 Mormyrus proboscirostris | reverse complement strand
CCCCACCCAGGGCAAAGCCGTCCACCGCAGCGACAGTGGGCATCGGCAACACGGCTGTAACCACAAACAGACGAAACAAAAGTCGCATCATCAGAACTGCGAGCTCAAGAACAGGTGTCACACACGTGACGGTCGGTCTCAACTGCTAGGAGAGCCGAATACGTACACGAGCACACAGGTACAGGAGTGAACACGGTGCACGGGAATAATCGATGCACATGCAGGAAGTACGGGCAAACGTCTCACCGATTTCCGTCATGAGTGACCGCAACCCATGGACAAAGTGCTCCGCTTCAGAGTTAGTCATCTTAGCACGTTCCTTCAGATCAGCACCTTCGAAGGTAAAGGGGAGGAGAGGTTACCACGCTTTCTGGCCTGAACACGTTTGTGTCTCCAGAACTCTGTCACACCAGCGTTTTCTAAGGGACGCTTTATTTATTTAGCAAACGCCATTATTTTAACTTTTATTTTAAGCAGGGTCAGCCAGTCCCTAGAGCAACTGGAGGTTAAGTATCTCGCTCAAGGGCCCAATGGTAACATCACTCTGCCAACACTAGGTTTTGAAACGGTGACCTTCCGATCCGGACCTCCAGAACCCTGTCAGTTCAGCCTTTTCTAATGCAATATCAGCCCTAAGTGAGATTCTGTCCCTGCGAGTGATGCTGTTGACCTTGACGGATGGTGACTGACCTGCGCAGAAGACTCCAGGCACCAGGCTGCGGAACACCACCACACGGACCGCGGCGTCGCCATGGAGACGGGCCACCGCCTCCCGCATCTGCAAACACGGCGACGCGGCATCACCTCCACGGAGACCGTGCGTCACGCCCCGGCAGCCCCTGAGGATGGCCCTTGGGCCCCTACCTGAGACACAAACACCTTGCCCAGGGAGTTTCGTGCCCTCTGCCGGCACATCAGCACCTCCACGATCCCTGCAAGAGGTTTGTGTTTTTAAAGGAGGGGGTGATTGATGATAAATGGGATACAAATGTGAAAATAAATGCAGAATAACAACTTTAAAGATGCTCAAAGGCCTTGAAGGCCTTACTTTGGTCAAAATAAGGTGCATCCTGTAGAGAAGGGACCAGAAAACAGCAATCAGCTAGTGTTCCATCGGGAAGCCAGTGACTGTATTAAAGTTCTTGTTTCTAATTTAAGGTCTCTGTGTATAAACATGGTCTGTTGTGTTTGGGAGGGAAGGGAGCTTGACATATCCGGATGTCCAGTGACGGTGTTTAGTGTTTACTGTCACGTAAACGTGCATTTGTGGTGCCCCCCCCCCCCCTGCTGGTCACAGACAGTCATTGCACTGGGGAGGGCGGAGCCCCAGAGACCAGCATGCCAGCCCTGTGAGCTTCACGGTTTGCCTCGCTGCGGTCCTTGATACCTTCGTGGATGCAGGCAGAGGGATCACAGGTAGTAAAATTCCACGCAGCGGGAGGCGAGTATGACATACGATCAGACCCCGTTCACGAGAGGCAGAAGGATCCCCATGTGACCGCGGCCAGGGGAAACCATACACCCCAGCACCTGACTTCAGGGCTGAACCCCTCCCACACGGGCTCACTCATCACACTAAAGGGCGGAGTCAAGCCCCCATAATAAATTAGCTTCTCCCACGTTTCAAATAACTACCAGGATTTTTTTTAGATTCCCTCTTCCGAAAGGAGTAAGCTTCCTGTTAGACCCAGTCCAGCCTGCATCACACTGTCTGTCCACGTTCCCTCTTCGTTTGTACAATTTAAGAGATGTGACGTCTAAAAATCTGGGTTTTGCGGAATCACCACATGCCCAGGATGTTAGTTACCACTTCCTAGATAAGAAAGTGAAACTCATACTTTGGCTTTGGGTTCCAGAATAACATGCCACTCCTTACTAAATAATATTCTCCATTTGTGGTAATTTTTTTCCCCTGTACGTTTTTATTACAGACAAACATTCTAATATCGTCACCCCATATCAGTTATCTATGCATTGTGAAACATTGTATATTTATTGTGGTAACACCTTAATCTCATTTTAAATGGGACGTGACTGTTCTGTAATTTAATTATCAGGCCTAATTTTCGCACTGTAATTTCGCACATTTTTGTATTCGACGGCATTTGAACCTTCATATTAAAATAACTACGAAAACCGATCCAAATAAGCCAAACACAGGCCAGGGGTATGGAAATGATGCAGTTACGAGGATATGCATCAGTTCTGCCTTATTTTATGCGTACACCATAGAAAAATCTAATTTTGCCGTCAATATAAAGAATGCAGATTGTGAGTAACCTTCCACAGGCTCTTAGGAGTTTGCGTCCGTCATCAACCATCAAGATGGAAAACCTGACGATCAAGCGATTATAAACCGCTACTTATTGTGTGAAAACGTGAGTATAATATGCGAATCACACGTTACCGGCGTCTGCCCCCTCCAACCGACTGAGATCCACTTCAACCCCCGCAGAGAGCGAGGAGTCGGCGTGCGCCCCGCGGCATGGGGTCGCCTCGGCGCCGGCTTTTCCTCCTGAACCCGTTGGGTTAGGTCTGGGAACCCGGGCCCACAATCGCCGACACGGCCAGTGTCTCAGGGTAGCAAGGAAAGTCATCGCAAAGCTTACAAAGCAGGGATTTTGCACCTCCGTCATGAACTGTCCAAAGTAGGAAGACAGGCTAGGAAGTTTTGAAAGAGGATATCCCGCCCTGAAAGGAGGAGCGCCGGGGGAGCCGGGATGGTAATGCGGCTGTGTTGCGGTTATGTGCCGTGCTCGGTGTTTTGCTTTGATATCCCATCAAAGTCTTATTTAATAAACCTGCGCCGCAGAGCTTCTTCATGGTGAAGCGCGTAGAAAGCGGACACGAGTGTATATGCGCTTTGATCCAGCATAATGAAAAGATTACCGTCAACTGGTATACGCAACAATAACGAGGGTGATTAAGTACAAAGCAGACGCACACAATTATAATCTGTATTTGTTAAAAACAAAATGTCTTTCCATTTGTACAAAAAACACCAAGGTTTAACACAGTGTATCGAAATTGGCGTAGAATCAAGTTTTAAAAACTTAAAAAAGACAGACTAAACAGTATAGTTCAGTTAAGCTTAACATAAATCCATAATATTTTCCTTACGATAGCTTTATATTTCATCGTCTAATACTGTTCAAATACTACGACAAACAGTAAAATGTGATTATATAATTTTATCTTATTACTCAGATACATTGTCGTGGTATAGTAACTGATCAATGTGTAATTAAGAATAAATAATTAATAACTTGAAGTCAGAATTATTAAATATTTTAAGGACGTCTCATAATACACCCTGAGATACACCCTAAAATTACGGCCAACCTCCAGATATTGGAATAAAACTGTGAATTACAACGCTAAATACGGTATGTGCCACGAAGGCGGTCTTTCAGCGCCCTCTGTGACATGTAGACACACGTTGTCAGGGAATGCGTCATGACGTCACGCAGGCTCGAAGTGAGGTCAGGTGACAAGCTGATACATTCAGGGTTAGTATGTTGAGGAATCATAGGGGGTCCTGCCAAATATCTCCCCCACGGAGAGCTCCCTCTCCGACAGGGGCTGTCCACGATGCCGGAGGTACCGCGCTTTCTGGGCCTCAGCCAAAGCCTGGGATAAGCTGGGAAATGTGTGCACTGTTTTTAATCGCCCGTCTGGGGCCAACGGCCGAGCCAGGGGTGGGGTGGAGGGGGATCGAGTCACGTCACCCTCCGTCCACGTCCCAGCATCTGTGTCCACATTCCTCTCGCTCTGCCTCCTCTTCATACTTGGATCGTCTGCGTCGAGCCCAACCCCAGGCTTCCCCCTGAGGTCTGGCGGGGACACTGGCCCCGCCCCTGCCGAGGACTCCCCCTGCGGCTCTCCGCCGGCCACAAAATCCCGAATGCGAGCCTGGAGCCCAGAGGAGGTGCCAGCAGTGCCCATGGGCTTCTGCTCCTGGGGCCTGTGCAGGAATCACAGCACCATCCATGAATGGCCGATATCCTCAAGCATCCATGTCTAAAAGCATCCATGAGACATGATGGATGATCGTGCAATGACTTTATGGACAATCTTTTATGACATCATTGTAGAGAAGACCAGATATATGATTCAACATTTCCAGTTTGCTAAGAATTAAAGCTTATTTCAGCTGCAACAGCAATTATGATATATTTACAATGAAGAAGACAGGCAAATTATATACCGAATATAGTTTATAAACCTGTTTCAGTTAAACCGGTGTTTACCATTGTCCTATCTGGATTACCTATCAACTTAGATTAAATGCAAAGTTACCCATCAGAAAAACCGTAAGCTATCCCTGTTTCGGATACGTACTCTGTGGTTCACAGTCCAGGAGCTTACAGTTAACAGGGGAGAGGTACAAAGGGCACCGGGCTGCCAGCACCAGTAACTGAGAGCCAGGTGCTAATGTTTACCTTATCCACAAGAGGGAGGGGTAAAGTCACGAGTGGAGAGAGGTCGGAAAGGGATACGGCAACCTGCGACAGCGCCTACAAAATGCTGCAGATTATTTTCCCTGCCCTGGATTTTGCTTAAACTCTCAATAACATCTACATGTGCCAGGGTCATCGTTCATGTGCAAAAATATGCTTTTTACATGAATTACAGATAACATCGATGTCGGAATTCAAAAAGGTCATCGTACAGTGCATCGTTATCGTTTAACACCAGTGGAATTTTTCCATGTGGGCTCTGATAATCATAATTCAGAAAAACCCAGCACGGTAATTAATAGATAAGTTACGCATTTCTGATTGTGTTCATGCCACTCTGAGAGAGTACTGCTACACTCCAGTCAGACCATCCATATGCAAGAAATATCTCACCAGTCTTATATGCTAAAAGTTTGGGAATTAAACCACCGTGCCCGTTAAGACCTGTGATTGGCTACCAGACGGGAATAAAGTCATAGCCTGGGTACGACTCAGACACAACGACCTAAGGTGAAGAGGCGGGAAGGGGTTGTACGGTCTGCATGACCGCCATGTGCTCAAGAAGGCATTGGCAATATTGGATTATAATGACCACTCCCTCTACAGGACGTTTGTGGTTCTACCTTCAGGTAGTAGATATAGAGTTCCCCAACACAGGACTAAAAGATATAACCTTTCTTTTGTTTGTGTTGCTGCCAATATATTAAATAAACACAGATGATGTCATTGACGGATTTAACCATTTCTGTTCTGGCTCTTCTGCTTTCCCAGTCTCTCAGTAGTGACCATGCACTGGGTACTGGTCTGTGCTTTTTTTTGTGGATGGTCTGCTTTGTATTATGTATTGGTCATTGTCTTTATGTCGGTTGTCTGTTTTTAATGATGTATTCATTTATTTATTTGTTATATTGGCTGCAACTTAAATTTCCCTGGTGGGATAATAAATCTGGGGTCGGAGGAGATTCAGGCCCTGCTAAACAACACGGAGAACTGTGCTCTTCTACTGCAGGTTATGGGGCAGAAATATATGACAGAGTCTGTATCTGCATTACCTGATGGCCATTTTAACAACATGTTCTTCTTCATTTCACATAATTATTTACACAACGAACATTTTGTTTTAGCAGATTTTTAAACGGTTTTAATTATTGATACATTTTAAAATTAATTTTAAAGATAAAATGAAGAATGTCCCCCTCTCTGTGTCCCCAGGCTCACTGCTGCCCCCTGCTGGATTAGTGCTTATGGGAAATGGTGTGGATGTACTCTTCAAAGCTACATACCTGGAAGTATATATTAAGCAAAAAATTAGAAATGCTTGAAAGAAAATAACTAAGTAATAAACAGAGTTCCATGCCTTAAACGCAATAACTGAGCTACATCAGCTGCCTTCCTACAAAGTGCTTTGGATCGTCTCAGAGGTGTCGGCACAGAACGGCAATCTCACCAGTTTTTGTCAAGCCTTGTAGTACATGGGATTCTGGGTAACACAGTCCTCTTGTATGACAGGACCGGCTGATTGAGATCTCGCCCCCAAGCTCGGGGCTGAAAACCAGAGACACTCCTCTTCCATGAATTACCTGGGAATTAAAGGGAAGCATTGTTCAGGTCCGCTAAAACCGTCACGGGTTCAATGAGAGGCCAGTCTCTGTTTGTTCAATGCGACGTGTCCAGGTACGGAACCCGGTGACGGTCCAGTGTCCGCGGGCTCACCTGTGCGCAGCGCACCCAGATGATGGCACAGGCGTTTCTGTTCCCTGGTCAGCATGCTCAGGTGGTACAGGCACGCCTCGTCCAGCCTGTGCTGGCCCTGTGCCAGCCGGGCCTCCGCTCTCCTCTCCTCGCGCTCCTGTACGTCTCTCCGCCACACTGCTTTCTCTCCACGCTGCATGGCTGTCTTCGGAGAACTCGGACTCCCGTAATATGAACCAATCGCTTTCTGCTCTGAAAGCTTCAAGGTACGATGGATCACTACAGTTCCTGCTCTGTTTACCCCACGCAGATGGATTATACCGGGACATGCGTTACACTCACGGGTGGTGGTGTTCATCACCATTCAAACTGTGCATTTGTGTGCTTGTCCTGATGGCAACAAATAGTCTCTGCACTAAATATTAAATAAGTGTGTTCCCTCTATAAACCGGCCCCCAGTCAGACTGTGAAATCTTATCATGTGTTCAGGAATACCCCTCTTTAAAATTGCCATTAGGTGCATTATGATTGCAAAGGCCTGTTACCTATAGTGAATAAATAAACGTATAGCAAAGGAAAGCTCCACATGTGCCCTGGCATTCATGTCAAATTTTCAAAGGGCAGAGATTTTCACCCCCCTGGGTCTCGCGTTTGCGGTTTTGGACTGGGCCAAAGTCACTGTCACTCTGCATTTGGATATTTCCTTCTGATGGCTAGTACAGGGCTGTCCTTGAGGGCTCCCTGTTACTGTAGCGCACAGAGCCTTTGTGCTGCATGTCAATAGTGTCACAATGAAATTAAGGAGGCCCCCACTCACCCAGCCACAGCTCCCAATAACCACTGGTCCCTGATTCAGATGCTGCGTGATTTGCTAAGTGTCCTGCTATAGCCCGTAGACACCTACACCTGAGCCAACACCATTTAAAAATGCAGCTCCGTGGTCCATCCCCTGAATTTTATCATTTCCGCGCAGTTGCATTTCATCAAAGGAGAGCGCATGTTAATCGTACCCATGAAGCCGCTTTGCCAGCACTGTCGATGATATTTACCTTTCGTGGTGACACGGAACGCAATTTTGGGAGATAAAATTTAGCTGGCAGCACAGCCAAGTCTTCACCCGAAAACGAAAACATACATTTGTCACTGCAGTCCCCTTTACTCCGGGAAAATTAAATTTCCTTCAGTTATGAGGTGATTTACAGGCGGAAAACTTCCCTATAGTGATGCCAGTGCGTTATGGGTTACACTTAACTGCTTAACTTTTCCCTGAACTATTATATTCTATAATAAAAGAGAGCTTTAGACAGCTTTTTAAATTTGGAAAATCGTATTATTTGAACTTACCCTGCCTTGCAAATAACCTACAACACCACCTGAAAATGAAACTGTAAGCAAAGAAATCAAAACAGAAGCAAAATATTAAGTAAAAAAAAAGCTTCATACTCACCACTCTCTTTTCCCTATATTGTTTTGAAACTTTCCCCGCACTTTTAATAGTCTCAGTATTATTTGTATTGACTTTTTTCTCTTTTATCGTCGCATTTTGTGCTGCATTATTCCGCTTACTGCAAAAGCGGCTATTTTTCTCGGGGGAGGGGGGGTGCTGATTCACTCCGGATTGTATCCCTTTGATTGATGATAAAATAAAGAGAGCCGGGCTTTTTCACTAACCTATGCTATGTTAATGAAATGTTTGTTCTTGATTGTCCTTGTGCCGTGACTTTTCGCAAAATTGCAGGGATAACTCAGTTCGGCTGCAGAAAGGGGGACCGCCGTTTCGCGGCGTTGCCAGGGGTAACGGGACAAAGCCGTAGCACCAATGTCACCCAGTCGCCTTAGAGACCGGGGACTCACTTACGCCGGTCCGGAGCAAGCGGTGACCCCAAACTTACACACTTTATAGTTAACGTAGAAATATCGCGCTCCTCCATTATTATTTATAAGATCCACCTTTTTTGCAATGCAAATAAAAACCAGACTCGTGTTTGTTAATAGTGGTTAATCCGTTTTTTCAGGAAGTAAATGGACACGTTTCGCCGTGCTTTAAGTCTAATGATGATTAACAACCCATAACTGTAGACTATTTCAAAAGCAAACTAACAATACCTGTTCTGGGATTCCACTGGTTACTCTGGTACAATCTGAACAAAGGATATGTGTGTAACCTAAGACACAACAGTTCAGTATATCTGAACAAGAAACGACAAGGCCTATCTGTATTTAAGCATATCGCTCATGTTATGTTAAGGTTTTTTTCACATGCTTTAAAAATAAAATAATTAAATATCTAACGCTGTTATCTCGACGCCTTTTTATATTAACATGTTTAAGTGAGCGCTAAAGATCGAGGCTACATTACTTCGTTATAAATTGTAGTAACATAAAATTTAGGCTATGAGTTTTTTTTATTGAGGAACGTTACCAGTCAATGGCAGAAAGCTTCAAGGAATCGCGTTTGAATTGATAATGTGAAAGTTGTGTACCACACCTGGGCTTTGACCAAGAGCCCGTGGATTTAAATTTGGCCGCAAGAGGATTACTGTAGGATGCACTGCCGGTGCGGCCGAGGCATAGTACTTAACCCCAATTGTTTCAGTAAATACTCATCTGCGTTAAAGGATAAACCCGTAAAACTCGCCTAGCGCTTTAGCGCTGCCAGCTTCTATATAATGTAGCCTTTAATTGAAGGAAAAAAAACATTACCATTTATGGGCAACTTCACACCTCTGAATTTAGTACTTTTGGCATGGAGATTAATGTCGCCCCCTTCAGGCTAGCCTTCAAACTGACCACTGTAAATCTTCCTTTTTTGTCAAGATTATCGATTTTGACCCAGTTGCTCCGGGACTCCGCATGTGCAGCTTGTATTTTGGCAGCATTTAATTCGGGGAAAATTTTTATAAGGGAAGCCGCGTGCCTCCGACTGTGAACGCGTGAAAGGGAGGGGCGATGGGCGAGCCGTTCAGACTTTGGGCAGCCTAGAGAACAAGGGCACCGTTTAAACTAAGGCTGGTTCATACAGGTACAGGGTGAAGTGCGTAGCCAAGCGTGCTTTTAACAACAGACTTTGAGCTATACTGGTGTGTTTTTATAATGGCTGATTAGATAAATGGAAATCAGTACCTCGTCAATCAAGCTCTATGCCAAACTATTATGCCAGCTGCAAGATCCATGTCCTGCTTACATCATCTCTGTCTGCTGATACATAAGTTACAAAGAAAAAAGAAAGATGGCACATTCAGCTCAGGTAATTGCTGAAAATGTAGAAACAGCCTTAGCAGCACCTAGATCAGAACCAGGGCATGGCCCAGCATTGTGATCAGTCAGACGGTCCAGCCCAAAACGCTGGACACAGCTAGAGGTATGAGTAACGGTGGACAGAGCTAGTGGTGCAAGTAGGGTGTGAAATGAAGGAGGGCATGGTTTTACCAAATTACACGCAGAACAGTCCACTGTACATTATGCACAGCTTCATATATAGAGTGTGGAAAATCAGCATCAAGTTAACCATATTTAATGAGCTCAATGAGTTTAAGAAACATACTGTACTTGATGTTCAAACACCAGTTCACCAGTTATTTTTTACATTCTAATTTTCAGTAAATGCCCTCTCTCTGTGATTTTATGTGGTACCAATACCCTTTTATCCCCCTCTATGGATACCTCAGTGCTGGTTTGATAAATGTATGTGTGGCAGATAAAGCGTTATGTATATTCAGAACTGAATTTAATGTAAATGTCTGAACCTTCATGTATGTGGACATAAATGCCTAAATAGAGATGAATGGGTCTTTGCGTCATTCACAACCAAGTTCAGCAGATTAGAGAAACTACAGTCTGTGTGAGTGTTTGGCATTTAATACTGTGTAACACAAACCGTTATGATTATGTGATTTAGCATTGCTACTCACAAATTTAATCAGGCTCTCCTTTATGCCGATTAGACAAAACAGGTCCATAATAAGGTACAGAAAATAAGTATCTGGGTGTTTCTTCTTCTGCTGGAGTTCATTTCCCAGTCTGAACTGTGCCACAATCCCAGACGACATAAATTCGTTGAATTAGGTAATAAACACAACCATAGACCACAGTAAATGATTCACCACACGTTTGTTTTGTATAAATCTGAGAGATTTCAGGAGCACGGAATGGAAAGATAAGGCAGTTTAGCAGACCTCATTAAGGGGACGGTAATGTATGAGGAAGTCGGTACCACCGGGCTGTGGTGGGGGGGGAGTGGCAGGGTGGGCTGAGCTTGATCCTTCCAAATGTGGAAAGGGGGCCGGTAGCAGCTGACCTGGAGGGCCATGCCATGCTCAGCAGTCGAGGGAGGGGTCCAAAAGAGGCCCCCGCGTTTAATGAGTCATGTCTCTCCAGGGCCCGTTTTCTATTAACGAGTCTCTCTTTCTATAAAAAGGATCCAGCAGGCACTAGAGACTGAGGGCTTGGGTCCAATCGGCGTGCTCTGACGGCAAGGTGACGCAACAGCTGGCATGGGGGGGGGGGGGGGGGGTGGGGCACCCGG
>JAODKF010000038.1:18666592-18695074 GCA_026779585.1 Mormyrus proboscirostris | reverse complement strand
GGTTGGCTCATCAGGGATAGGGGGGTCCCGTGTTCTGACATGTAAATCTGTCACTTACGATTGTGTGTCCTTGGAACTGGTATGGGGTATCGCCTCTCAACATCAGGACAACACATCTAGAGCCCCCCCCACCACCCCTGCGAGCAGCCCCCCCCGCAAGCAGACGCCTGTCTACAGACTTGAAAACAAAGCAGTAGGAAATGGAGAGATGCCAAGACACAGCCTGTTGTGAGAGGAGGTAACAGTCTGGCACCATGGGCTGTAGGACTCTCTGATGCCGGGACAGGAAGTGATGTTGTGGAGTACAAATGCCGAAGGAGGAAGATGCCAGTGGTGTCCGGCGGGGAGCAGGAGTAACTGCGGGTGTGTGGTGGGGGGGGGAGGGGGGGAAGAATGAGCAGCTGTGGTAATAAACTGCTTCCTTGGATGGCAGCGACACACAAAGGACACATGCTTCACTCTGATGACCTTTATTGAAAAAGTACAATGTCAGCAGGCCATACACGTCCACGTGTGAGCGAGTAACCAAGGAGTCTGTGACAAGATGAGGCCAGTGGCCAATCAGAGAAGCAGAACCGGTTTCCCGCTCTCCAGAACCCCACCATCCAATCAGAGGAGCTGAACTGGTCTCCCTCTCCCCATCACCCCATCAACCAATCAGAGGAGCCAAACTGGCCTCTCATTCTCTGGCATGCCATATCAGAGTGTAAAAAAGCATTTATTCTTTCAGAGATAATAATGTGTTATTTTCACTTAATATAAGTTACAGAAGTTTTTAAAGGCAGAACCCTGACAAACAAACAATAGGGTTAGTATGTTAGTCTGTAGCTGATTTCATTTCATTCATTGCTGATGGAGACATGGAGTCAAGTGGACAGAGCACCCTAAGAAACGCACATGAAGGGGAAAAAATGATCGAGGATAGAGGGATGGGGCCTGTATAGAAATGGCTGAGGATGTGAATAACGGGCGGCTATGGAGACCCGAAGGCCCGGGCCTTTTTAGTATGATTAAGAGGGCAGAAGGAGAGAGAGAGAGAGAGAGAGAGAGAGAGAGAGGGAGCGTGTGTGTGAATTACGACCATAGGGGCAGTGCTGAAGCCTCTCCTGAAGATGAACTGTGTAAGATGCCAAATGTGAGGTTTTATGTGATTCTATTCCTGTGTAGGACTTTAAAAAAAAAAAAAAGAAAAAAACCTAGAAATTAACTTTCTGGAAGGCAAAATGAAATACCTCCTCGCCTTGGCAGCCGAGCTCGGAAAGCCGGCGCGTGCCGGCTACATAATTTCAAAGGCCCCAAATGATGGCGCCCCCTTTCAATGCGTTGCTATGTTACAGGGACCGCGGCGCTAAATCGCCCTGCACTGGCGCTCCATCAGAACCGACGGCAAATGAGCTCCTGGCACCAAGTGCTCCTCTAGAGTGCCCCCCTCCCCCCATAAAAGCTGCACGGTGTATCCTGGTGGCAGAAAGGAAAGGAGGTATACTGCACAGGACAGGGAATGTGCGACGGCCAGCGAGCGTCTTTATTTTTAGAGCAGGTGTTCAGATTCCCCCGGCCACCGGGACCCAGTTGGCTGCCAGGTACACATCTGTCACCTCTGGCATATGCGGTCATGATCCAGTTACTCGTGGATTTGTGGGAAGGTGCTGGAAAAAGGGGGCGGGGAAGTGGATTTCAGCTGGCCCTTTCTCGCAGAGTTCACAGTGGGGCAGAAATGGTATGGCGAAATCAGTGCTGGCGAGGTAGAACGGGAAGTTACCCCGCGAGAACTCGAGAATTCTCCTGTCCAGACGTATCTCTCTCCCGCTCGCTCCAGGCAGGATGCCATGGTCCAACTTGTTAATCTCAGAGAGGAACCCACCCACAGACACCAGAGCCTCCTTATTCTCCAATGGGACATCTGACTCTTGACATTTGAATTGCTCGCCCTAAATAATTGAACCTATAGAGGTCTGGCGGGCGTTTATAAATATTCAGGAGAGCTGAGAGCGATACTTCTGAGCATAATTGCAGCCGATGTGTGAGGAATGGTGTGTACAAAACACACAACATCGAGTTACAGCAGAAACGTTTAGGGTAGCCGACTACATTCTGCCCCGGGACTGGAGTAGTTGGCATAATTCTGTCAATTAAATCTTTTCTAAGAATTGTGTGTTTTTTTTTTTTTTTACCAAAAACGTTCAACTTCAGTGCATCTTTTTCTTCTTTGAGGGAGAATAGGGATCTCTAATCCGCTAATTTCACAGCAAACAGTACAAAGGGGGGAATATTCTGTACACCGTTCTTTCGGAACGCCAGACATCTGTGTTAGTGGCAGAAGACCACAGTATTACCCCAGACAGTGCAAACATTAAATTAATATACATCACCCCAGAGAGCCCCCCCCTTACATGTCACAGTAACCGGTTACAGCACTTTGCATGATCCAGGGTCTGTCAGGATGTCTTATAACCCAGATGGGCTGAATCACTTTACATTCATTCCTACAACACTGTGTGCATTCCTACAAACCCATGAGAGGGTTTTCACAGGCACCGAAAGCCCCCCCCCCCCCCCACCTTGCTGTTCACAGAATAAAGGACAGATGTCAGGACTCCTGGTCCCCAAGTCTGGACAGCCAGCAGCTCCTGAGACCATATACATAGGGCTGTGAGGTGGTATCCATGGAGACGTGGCTCAGAACATCAGATCCTTGCCTCAGGACCACCATACCTCCCGAACACAGCTAATTTCCTCTTCCCATCATCGCTTGGTATTTATATCTGCAGTTCCAGAACAGATTAACACTTTGTACATGTCATTAGCACTCACAGCACTGACCCGCATGCCAATGTCCCAATGGAAGCACTGATGGAGAAGGAGAGGCTATGTAGGATATTCCGGATCAAAGGCTCAGACCCTGTAAGGCCGAGACCTTTGGGACTCAACCAGAAACTGAGGTTTGCAAAACTCAGAATGAATCTATGTACAGAATCAGTCAAAACTCAGGGCCTACAGGTGGGGGAGGGGGTCGAGTAGGTGAGGCGCTTGCAGAAGTTCTGCACTTGACTTGAGTTTCATCACACCTCAAAACTTAAAGACCTAAAAATCTGCGGAACAAACAAATGAGTTTACGCTACGCAGAACTGACTCCACCACTCAGTGCTTGACCTGTCAAGGCATTATTGCTGAATAATTACATCCTGTAAGGCTTTTGGTGCTGTCTGTGGAACAAGAGTCAACCAGGAGATGTGGAGTCAACCAGCACTCCTTCTCTCCACCCTGCTGCTCACATATCACAACTCCGTTTGCTTTACAGTAGTTTTTACTCTGGTTGGTGTTATTTTTTTCTTATCCAGTTTTATCCAGACACCACAGAAAGTGCAGTGTTATGCGGTGTAATGACCCTATCCCAGTTAGATGAGAAGCAGTAATGTTCTAAGTGACTATAATACATGGCTGATCTATCCTAATTGACCCAAATATGGGTCTGACATCCTCCAAGACTCAAATACCTTCAATACCGTCAATAGTCCGCTTGCTACTATGGCAGAAAACCTCAACAACGAGAGGAGTACTTCTTCACGCCCTCCACGCCTCTGAAGATTGTTTAGTGATTGGTGTGGACACGCCAGTCCACGCCCACTCCCCCTGCTCCACACTAGAACAGACCGGAGAACATCGAGGCCGACTCAGTGGCCAGTTCCATTGAGATGGTGAGACAACATGGCGTGCCCCCCCCCACCTCCTGGCCTGGGAGTGTCACACGTGCAGGCCGGGCTTCTTGAGGTCCCCGTTGCCATGCACGTTGGTGCGCACGTGGCGAAAACGGTCTTCAACCTCGCGATCCAGCTTCTCACCGCGTAGCTTGCAGTAGCGCTCGTACACCACCATGAACACGCCCATGACCCAGGCCACCACCGTGCCCGTCGAGAAGATGACAAAGCCGATGGCGATGAAGAAGAGGTAGTCCCAGTAGCCGAGGGTCTGATGGCAGTCCGTCCGCAGCTGCATGCCAACATCTGAGAGGCGCTGGCCCATCATGTCCGGGGGATCCTGGCACACGATCTGCCCTTCATCTGACACACGGGGAGGGGGTGGGGAGGGGGGGAGAAGTGACGTCATGACCATGGGTGCCTTGGACAGCCAATCACATCGTAGCTTCTTAGCAGGGCACCGTCGGGCTTGCCTCGAGCAAAATTAGGACAGAATGGCATCCCCTAATGTCTGCACCTGCTTCTAAGCAGGTGATAATCGACTTGTTTATGGCCAAAATGAAAATTAATCGCGAGTGAGTCATAGTGTCGAGGGACGCGCAACAGTTCACACTCACACGCACACTCACACACACTCGCACGTGGGCAGATCCATTTTCCGCTCCCTTTGATTGTGTTACCGGCCGGAATGGCGTTCAGGGTTTTCACGCCAAGAGGTCCCCATAATGTAACGTCACACCTGCCAGGGTGTCTGGCACTCATCGCGTTTCTGCCCCTGGTTTGGCCCCTCGACCCCCCCCCCCCCCCGACTGGGTTCTCAGCCAAGTTCATTACTCAGCGCCTCTCTTGGGCTGGTGCCGTGTTTCAGGCCAGGACCCCACGGCCCGTCCCAGGTGCCATACCGAGAACACATCACCTCGCTTAGCCTCCCCAGCAGGCCCCCATCCCCCCACTCCACCCCAGTGCCTTTTCTGTAATGGAGACGATAAATAACACTAACAGAGCTGCTCCTTTGTAAATTAACTGAAACGTCCAAATGAAATAGGTAAAAGTGCCCAGAAAAATCCCTGCAGGAACCTTGCGGGCTTCACCTCCGGCCTCGCAGTGGCACTGCTCATACTAATCTGCTAAGTGAGTTTGTCAAGGGCCCTTTTTAGAACACCGGGCCTTAAATCCTTCATGCCTTTGCTTTCACGCTGGGGCTGCTGCACCCAGATCACTGCAAAGCTTGTGCAGCCCATGCAGAACTTTTCGGGATAATAATTTAATCCATAAGGGCCATGGAGGAGATGCCGCAACGGTACAATAAATGACGAATCATGATTCTGTTTTTTGTTTTCTTTTTGAAAAGATGAGGCTCACAATTGTTAATATTACGGAAGAACCCTAAAAGATCATTTAAATGTCTAGATTTAAAGAGGCATAGGTTTCTGAAAATGGCCCTTAGACTGGTGTTTACAGCTCGAGCTCCGGGTCACCTCAGATGTTTATACGTGTAAAGAAATTGCCCCGGCAGCTGGCTGGCCGGCCGTGGCTTGGCGTCTCTGCCCCCACCTGGTCGCATTAACCCACGTCATGGGTGCCCTGCATCAGCCCCTGTCTGCATCTGGGAACTAGTGTGGAACCAGCTTCCCTTAATGAAGCAGCTTGGGGTGTGTCAACCACGACGTTACCTTGCCCTTTTCTTCAGCTCGCTCCACAAACACAAAAGGGCCAAAAAAGTTCCGGAACACCAGGCATCTTTTTTGAGAAACCGGGATCAGATAGTCCCTGGAACAAGTGAAGGTTAGGGGAACTTGCTCAAGGGCCTGACAGTGAGCTCACCCTGCTGAGCCCAGGATTTGAACTAGCAACCTTTCAATCACAGGCACAGCATTTAACCCGCTGAGCCAAAATGTACCCTGAGCTTTCTGAACGCCTGGGTGGAGAGTAAAAACAGGGGTCTCTAATGTGTCTTTCGAGTGTGTGTAGCACCCTTATCATACCTCAAAAAGGAGACCGATTGCTTTCATTTTGTTATGAGCCTGGTAGATGGATCCAGCGGTTTACAGCACAACTGATTCATTCGCCGCAGATTTAAATTTGCAGTCCTTTTAAAGTCCTTTTGCAGATCTGAAATCCATCCAAAGTAATTACATTTACTCAATCGATATTCTTTTACTTGCATTTCATAAGTCTGCCTAAGAGTCAACATGCTGGACCTCAAGTTTGATCTAGAAAAACAATAGTTCTGTGGGGCTCCTTTGCTTTCAATTAAAAATGCTAATTTACAATTGGGTTTGCACTGGACACAGAAAAAAAACGCTAATTTCAAAACTAATTTTGAGAGCGAAGTTGCCATCTATCAACCTTCTCAACCCCAACCAGTAAGATTTATATAATTAAACAGCTTATTCCTTATACATCTCTCACCACCACTACTGAGAGTTCTTTTGTAATACAAATAGGCTATTTTTGATTTGTAAAAGACTTTGATTTAGTTCACCTTCAGCTTCACAAATGAGTCATAGTACAATGTAATATATGTATGACATAAGCAGACATATTTCCTCAGTTACTCAGATTTATGTTTGAGTGTTTTAGTACTGGTGGGGTTTTTTATGTACCCTGATCGATTCGCCCTGATTGCACCCTGAAACACCGACAGATCACAGGATTCCTCCTCAATATCCTCATAAAACCTTGATATGTTTCTCAGACAACTTCTCACTTTTGCTAATCAGACAGTAGAAAACAGAGCGGAGACTGGAGCATTTGTTTCCAACACGCCGTCTCCCAGGGCAAGATCAAAGCAGGTCATCTGTCCTGCTGTTGCCTTGTTTAATGCAAGATGGTTTCCACGTATTACTATGGGTACAAGGTTCCCTTCCTCTCTGTATTATATATACAGTGTGTGTGTGCCTGTGTGTCTCTCTGTGTTTTCCATGCAGTAAATATAGGCTATAGAACCTCCACTGCTGGCAATACCATACTGCATCATAAATATTAGCATAACCTTTCCTTAGCATTCATTTCTGTGTGCTTTTTTATTTACTCAGTATGCTGCACCTGTAGTGCTGGGGATTTGAATCCTGCCTCCTCTCCTTCAGCCGGTTTCCTCCAGGTACTCCAGTCCGACGGCATGCACTTAGGCTAATTGGCATCTCTAACTCACCCCAAATTCGAGCATAAATGTGCCCTTCAGTTGAATGCCATGTACCCTTGCTTTGTGTCCCGAGCTGCCTGGGACAACCCCCTCCTGGGAAAAGCAATTGGCAGATATATTTTTTGTTTTTTCTAGAAACTACCTGAATAGTCTGTCTTAAACCGCGCTACCTGAAGAATGAAAGACAGACTGATTCACAGCAACTAGTGAAGGGGTGTACAGGCCGTATAGGTGAGCCCAAAGCTAATGCTACACGGCTAATGATACATAGCTAATGCTGCATGGCTAATGCTGCATGGCTAATGCTTTTTGTCAGCAAGGGGCTTGTGGAACCACGACACTCTGCCATGACATCTGCAGCTCCCTCAGGTCCCTTCTTCTCTGATTTGTTAAAATGTTTCAGTATGACCCATAATATTTCCCACTACAGGAACTTGTCCCAATTATACTTCCTGGGATGTAGTTCCTGAAGGTGTTTTTTTCTAAATCCCTATAGCACCTTCCGTTCGACCAGGAACTATTGGGGTGGGGCTTATAGCAAAAAAACTATAAACCAAGTTGATGCCAACTTGGAAGTTATGTAGAAGTGCTGAAAAAAGAGGTAAGAAGAGTGAAGCAGAAATGGGGCAGACACAATTATTTATGTATCTCAATTACATTAAATGTAATTGAGATACAATAAAAATATTTATGTATATCAATTACATTAAATGCATTAATAAATACCCTCTCTGCTTGGTTCTCCATGTTTCTGCATCAGAAAATTTGATATCCGCATAAAATTTGGCATAAAAGTGCTCTGGCTTTCCTGAAGTTTTTTTTTTATATAGAGGCGCACCAATATGGAAATTTTGATTTTGATAACAAATATTTTTGTCTAATATTGCCAGCGGCGGTGGTGAAATCTGCTGGTTCTAATTAATGGATTAACATTACATCTTTTTTTTATTCTAGAACATAAAAGATTGATCTATTTGTTAGATTTCATGAAAAATGTTTTTATGAATAAAACATAAATAAAACGCTGTGTCCTGTTTTGAACCAATACAAGATGCAATTAGTCCCATATTTTTGGACCTTGAGATAAACCCCCCACCCCCAATGACTAACAAAACAAGTGGTTCATCCTCCATTATTTTGGGGTGGCAACGTACTTTTGTCCAGTATGAAATGCCATGTTATGCATAACCTACAAACTTTTTGCATCCCCCATGCTTATATAGCATAAAGATGACAGTTCCTGTGTGACGGGAAAACATCTGATGAAAGTGGCCAGGAACTCAAAACCAGGAACCAGGTTCCAGAACATTAGTGGGGAAGCACCACAGCATTCTGGGGAAATCACACAACATTCTTATGATACCACTGAGGGAAAGATGTGTCTCAGAGTTAAAGCTGCCATAGCCATGAGGTCTAGTGTAAACACGTCCGGGAGCACTGTGTTTCAATCCCAGGAAGGACTGATGTCACTGTTTGGCCCTTGAGCGAGGCCCTTAACTTCAAATTGCTCCTGGAAGTGTCTGACCCTCCTTTCTCAAGAATGTACATTGCTTTGGATGAAAGCATGCAGTAATTATATTAAATGTTAATGTCTGTCCTTAAGTTTATTCTGTCATCTATTCTCTAGGACAGCCAATCATAAATGACCAAAGAGTTCACTTATATTTTCAATTTATGAGCGCCCAAAGGTGGAGGGGGTAGGAGCAGAAAGCAATTTTGTGTATCACCCTTCCATTTGCAAGTCAGCTCTCTCCCGAGGTCCCCCTGACGGAGACGCCGTGGGTCTGTGCGTTAATCACAGGCTGCGTATATGCAAAGCCGAAGAGATTAGCTTTCTGCTAAAATAGGGTTAAGAAAAACTACTTTTAATATACGGGAGACGTGTCATTGAGGAGAGGATTCCTAATTGCGTGCGGAAACGTCGGGCACAGCTGCAAATGTCCTTGTGTTTCTCACCTAAAACCATTATAACAAGATTACTAATTTCTTCAAAAAAATTCCCCCAATCACCTTCCTCCCATCCCGGGCGTGAAAGGTGCTGAAGGTTATCGCAGAAGTAATCTGCATACTCCCGTCAGCTACAATTCATCCTCTGTGGGGAGGGGTATCTCCATCTACCATAAGTCATCTTGCATTAAGAGGTGGGTATGTCTGCTGTATCGACTTTTTACTGCCCGACGAAACACGCGACCTTATAGCTTCGTCTGAAATGAAATTCCCTGCGCTACATCCTACATCCTTGCTTTCTCTCTCTCTCTCTCTCTCTGCTTCTCTCTCTCTCTTTTCCGCACTCTTCAAATGTTTACTCTTCTTCTCCTTCTACACGCTCTCTGCGGGGTGACCATCACAGCCAAAGAGTGACCCAGGAAATCGCTTCGATCTGCACGGCCCCCAAATGTCACCCTAATCTTAGAAGTCACCGATAACTTTCTAAATATAGTAAATCCCATGATTAGACAGCAATTACAAACTGCAGACAAAAAAATTGTAATGGATAATTAGTATTGTGAAGCAGTTTGAAATCAAATAATGTTCCCATGATAATTTATATTTCACTCTCTAGGGAAAGTGTGTTATAACAAATTAGTGTTATAAGGGGGAGAGCTAATTGAGGAGTATGTGTTGTCCAATTTTAGTAGTGTGATTACCAGAGGGGAAAAGGAAACAAGCAGGCTTCCTTCAGATTGGCTAGCAAAATTATGCAGATTAATTTCCATCCATCCACCTTCCGGTTGCTTATCTGCAGGGTCACGGAGAGGCCGGAAGCCCCTCCCACACAGCAAAGGCATCGTCAGCATATTTTATTAATTTTGACATTTACACGCATGGTCTAAGAAGGTTTCCGGATCTTTCTCAACACCCCATTTGTCTGACTACAACAGCCCAGAGAAGGAATTCTCAGAAATGTCACAGTTCACGGCAGGATCTAATGACATAAAAGTCATTGGTGGAAAGAGGCCAGGCCTCCTACCCCCCCCACCCCCCTCCACAACCCCAGGTATCCCTATGAGCCTGTCTCACCGGGTTTGCTGACCTGACTGTTGTAATAATACGATGCTCTCCGAGTCGCAGCGCCATGAAAACAGGACCGAGGGGGGCAGGAACGGCCCAGCTGAGCTGTGATGCCACATACAGGATAGACCCCTCACCTTTTGGACAGTTCTTGAACAACAGTTCGAAGGACTTTTGCCCAGAATTAAGTAAGAAGCAGTTTACATATCGATGAAATATGTCTTCCATATTTGTTGGTGTGTTGGCGGCTGCCGAGGGTTGGTCCCCGCCTGCGCCCATTGTTCCCGAGTTAGGCTCCGGCCCCCCCCACAACCCAAGTTAGCATTCAGTAGTTTCGTAAAATGGATGGATGGATGGATGTTTTCCATATTTCAGGACATGGTTTGCGCTACTTTCCTAAAATATAAACCACATCCGGTTTCTCAACATATAAAATTAATCCTAAATTTTGCTGCTAGTAGGCCTACTAGCTCCATTATCGTTATGTATAAAGAAATTACACTGTTCGGCTGCCCTTGAAAAGTTGAAAGGCATGGTGAATATCCCAGTCAATGAAGCAAAACTACGAGATTTTCGTGCATACGCCCAGAGACTGCACATCTATCATTATTACTTACATCGGGGCTGGAGAGGTGCACCTGAGCACGGCGGCAGTCAGGGAGCCCCCGACTGATATATGCGTTTTACATACGGTGAAAAGTACGTGCTCAAACCTGACTTGAGCTGAGTGCGGCAGACGTACAGCGGCCGTCCACACTTCCGAAATAAAGTCAACTGAGTAGAAGTATCGTACTTCCGCAGATTACTTTTGAGGTCACGTTCACCCATATACTATTTATATTAGCCGCTAAATCTCCAGGGACGCAGTGCCAAAGAGCGGCTGTCTTGCTTTTCACTTACGCGAGTGAATCTAGCGAGTCATGCCGAGCTCCAGGCAGAAGTTTAGTTACGAGCGCATTTTCAGGACAGTCGCGGTCCACGTGCGCGCCGTCAAGGTCACCGACAGAGGTGGACGTGGAAAATTCTTTAAAGGAACGTCAGATTTAGTGCTGTTTTTTTGTTTGCATCCAAATTTTGGATTTATGCATTATCTGTTTTACGTCACTTATAAACAAAGCCAAATGTCACAAAAAACATTGCATTTCTTTAAATATATTAATAAATGTTACTTGGGAGTCTTTTTACACTTCATCTTAGCGAATCTTCATCTGTACTGAGACTATACTTTTGTTTCCTTTAAATCTGAACTTAAAAAGTTAATTTACAGGGAAGTTATATTTGACCAATACAAAAGAAAGGGAATGTCGGAGAATACGCGGCCAGGCTCACCTTGAAACTTGAATCCCTCGATCTGCACCCAGAGACACAGGTCCTCGGTGTCGCAGTCGCATCGCCAAGGGTTCCCGCTGATGCCCAGCGATCGCAGCGCCGGCAAGGCTATGAGGGTGGTGATATTAAGCGCTGTCAGGTTGTTCCTGCTGATGTCCAGCACTTGTAGGGCCAAGTTCTCGGCGAAGGCGTCCGGGTGGATCTCAGACAGAGTAGGGTTGTCCGTCATCCTCAGCATCACCAGGCTGGCCAAGGGTCCGAACGTCCGGTCGTCTATGTTAATTAAGATGTTGAAGGACAGGTCCAGATAGGCGAGCTTCCGCAAGTTCCCGAAGGTGGACTCCGTGATGTCTGTGAGTGAGTTGTTGCTGCAGTCCAGGTACACTAGGTCGGACAGGTAGTTGAGCTGTAGCGCCGGCAGTTCCCCTATGCGGTTGTTGGAGATAATAAGCTGCCGGGTGGCCAGCGGAAGATCGGTAGGAAAGTCGGTCAGCTGCTGCCCGACGCACTGGACCACCAGCTGGTCGTCGCACATGCAGCGGCCGGGACAGCCGGCCGTGAGGGCGGGCGATGGTGCCACCCCCATTACAAATATCAGTAAAAAGATGAGCCGTAAAGACTGCGCGCTGGGCTCGGGGAGAAGACGCATGATACCACCGAGGGCTTCATGAACTCTTTCTGGATCGTACCCCCAAGCACCTCCACATTCTTCATTGATCTGTATTGCTGAGATCCACTCTGTGATTTTTGTTCACTGATGCCGACGCCAACACCTCATCCCTTTCGCACGCGCAGGGTGCCAGGACACTAAAAGACAAACGTGTTTCTGTTATTGCAAATCCCACTTAATAAAAGCTTTTAATTGCAATGGATTTTTGCTTCTCATCATCCAGGTATTCGGTTTGCTTCGGTTAGTTTTGGTGGTAAGACTTGTGAAAGACTTGTTTATTTTGTTCCGAACAATTCAGAGTAGGATCCATTGGTGCGGTTCTCTTGGTTCTGGCAGCACGCAGAATAAAGCTGTGTCCTGTATGAGCTGCGAATTCCCTTTTGGTCAAAGCGAGTGTTAAGCAGTTGGTTTTATTATGGTCTGTCTGATGCTCGCCGCTCCGCTTACTCTCCCTGTACCGCTATGTGCTCGCCGGCAAAAACGAAAGGAGACTTTGCCCTCTCCCTCTCTCTCTCACCCTCCCTCTCTGTCTCGCTCTCTCTCTCTCTCTTGCTCTTTGTGTATGACCGTTACGTGAATGAGGGACAGCAAGAGGACAGCAGACGACCAGCACGGTGAGCCGCGTGACCTCCCTGGCACCCGAGTCCACCGCCCTGTGTCGTATCGTGACGTCACCAACACCAAAATGTGAAAACCCTTTTGAAAACGCAAAAACCTTTTAGGAACAAAAAAAAACATTAAGAAATGCAAAGACCCTTAGAAAATGCAAAGACCGTAGATGTAAAGGAAATGCACTTTTCTTTAGGAAACGGAGAAACCATTAAGAAACGTCAGTGAAGTCTACAAAGAACGACTGATTATTCCAGACACATGTCAGGGGAATTTCTCCAGACGTTCGTGGGCGTCGCAAAAAGGAAGTGCCTGTCTGTTCTAAGGTAGGACGGTGGTGCTTCTTGCCCTCTGCCAGCGCCTGTGGTCGTGGGTTTACTGCATGAGGCTTACCGACGGTCTCGGTCATTCAATTACCATATACAAGGAGATGGGCTCATTTGGGTCATATAAATGATTTAATGTCAAAATGTAATGGCTATTTGTCATGCCGTGATTCCCCCGCTGACTCTAAATAACACATGATGGCTACTAAGGACGCACGGAGAAACTTATTTTCAGTATACTGAACGGCCAGTTAAAATAACATTAATTCATCTTAAAGCTATTAAATATTAAGTGTTTCTGTGTAATCGCTGCACATTACTCTTCAGATTCTCCACTGAACAAAATGTTATGTTTTTTTAATAGTTACACCTACAGCGCACATTAATGATATTAACTCCTTCCCACCCACGATATATGCTTTCCAGGTTTGCAATGATTCAGCCACAGTCAAGTAGCAAAACTGTACCGCTTACTAATCATGCCTTTAACGGGGTATTTTACAGATGCGGGTCGGACTGAGCTATTGATTTTTTTTATTTATGTAAAGTCTTATTTATGTAAAATTGACTTCGTTGCGATATTTGTTTTATAAGATCCATTTTCGGATCCGCTTATCCCGGCAGGGAAGGTGATATCCCAAGCAGCGTGGGGGACACCGCGGGGCTGCACCCTGGACGGGATGCCAGTCCATCGCGAGGCACAGATACTCACACACTCATATATTCTGGGCAATTTAGAGACCAAAAACATCCGAAAAGGGGAGACAAATTATGACGCGAGACTCGAACCCCAATCCTGGGGTTGTTAGTGTTTAGACATTAGCAATTTGAATATGGCAATGAGGAAAAGGTTAAAGACAATACCCAAAGTAACGTTTGTTACCAAAACGCCATTTCAGAATATTAAAAATAAAAAAGCAGGGGTTCGAAAGTTTTGAACGGCGTCATTATATATTAAGAATTTCTATTTATGTGTAATTAATTCTGTTTTATTTATGAGAAAGTCGTACCTCTAAAATATGCTGGCAACCTATTAAGGCCTAAACTCTAGACAAAGTAGGGCATCGAGTAAGCCCTGGCCGTTTTAATACAAGCTGGTCCGGATCTCACCTTCCATTATTTGGACAGTCGGTGAGGTTTAATAATATGAATGTGTGATATATACCATCCCGTCATTATTGTATCGAAAAAAAATATCCGATGTTTATTTGTTATGGTGTAAAACGAAAAGTGTTTATATGCAAATTTCCTTGTAAAACGTAGATATATTTCTGCAAACACACGGATGTTGCAGATTGAGATAATTAGTGTAACTTTCCTCCCTGGACGTTCCCCGACGTCTCTCCTTTCAGGCTGGCATGTATCTACTTTGGTTCTTTACTATTTAATGCCCGTATCGCCTGCCTGGAAGGTGGAGTCCAGGGCTGGCACGAAGCCTCAGGCAACTCGGCTGTCTGCAGTTCACTCGGTTATAACCGATCTCCCGCGACGGCTGGGTTCTTGAAGTGAAATATGTATGATATTGTAAGTCCTTACAGTACGCCTGTTGGTAAACAAAAGTACTGCCACTATTAAAGCCCCCCCCCCCCTTGCTTCAGAATTTCGTTTCATGCAAAACAGAAATATTGTAGGCCTAATGCAGTTTCTCACCTTGATGTGTGTCATTTTCATACCGTTAATTATCAAGCACCCTAAATTTGGCATCTGGAGGCTGAAGAGATATATAAGATCTCTTCCCCTCATAAAACACAAAGCTCAGAATAGAAGCCACTTAAGCAAACTGTGAATCTGACTGTAGGGATTCATGGCCAACGTAAACACATCTAAATTTCTTCCAGAGTTTACGAAGTACATGTCCCGTTAGTGAACTTCTTGGTTATGTTACTGAACTCAGACTGCTAGCCTATTTTATGGTTTCACCAGAAAGATAAAAATAAATCAACTTTATTACTTTGATCTGCATTATTTTAATTTAGAAATGTATTTTTAATGTTTTTTCCACTTTGACCTATTTATCAGAGCAGATACACTGAGGTAATTTAGGTTAAGCACCTTGCTAGCTAGATATAACGGAAAGTTCTGCAATTCTCTGGGGATCTGAACCTTGAGCAATGGCTTGCACCAAATTACTTATGAACTGTATTTTGTATGCTCTTGTTGCAAATAAAATTCTTAATAGCTCACTGTGATTTACTGCCACTGTTTTAATGCACCTGATGTGTTGAAGTGTAACTAATTAACATTGATTTCATCTTCAGCACTTTCACAGATGTAGAAGGTTGGATTTTTCTTTCTTGATAAATTCAGGCCATGTATGATTTTTCAGTGGCACAAAAGCAGAACTGTCCTGTGACCAGTGCAGTTCGATGCCCATGTGCCTCCTGGACGAGCTCCACAGCTGGGCGCCACCTGTCTGACACCAAGTCAAACTGACTCATTACACCAGCACCCCATCTTGGGTGTTTAATGGATTGACTGGTACTGATTCTGAAAAGTACCATAAAACCAGCTTGTTCATAGGCTTTTTATACATCCCATAATGCTTGATGCCTGTTTCTCTCATGATGCCTGAGGACGTGGATGAGTGGGAATAGAGTGCAGGTGGGTCAGAAAGAGGCTCGCGAAGAGGTCATGCAGGCCACCTTCTGGTGCTGGGATCCATTTGGACATGTTCACTACTTTCCAGACAGCTTGGAATCTCAGGAGATAACCATAGGAATACAGACAGGAATGCAATCTTCTCACTAACGCATGATGGTGCATCTGGATCTTCTGCACAGACCCAAGAGGACTGAAGCAGATGCACCACACACATGGGGTAGGGCGCGGAGGAACACCAGCCTAAGAGCCATGGAAACGTACCGGTTCTCCTCCTTTCTTATAGGACAGGGTTTCCCAATCCAGTCCTCCGTGCTCCATCCAAGCTGCCTCTCAGACAGTCCACATTTTTGCTCCCTTTTGGCAGCTGGGAGGGAGCAAAAACATGGACCGTCTGTAGGTAACACTGTTATAGGACAATAAAAGCATTACTGGTCAAAGCCCATGTGGCTTCCTAAGCAAGCATCACTGGCAGCAAACCCCGCCTGAGACTAATCAAAACTGTCTTGCTAAATCAGCAGCTCCACAGCAGATACGTCACCTGATGGGCAGACCGGCACTGACTGACAGTATGTACCTAATGAGGTTTTAGGAGCAGGAAGTGTCCTGGTGTTGGTACTGAATCAGAGGTGTCCAGCAGGGGGAGTGACTGATTCGCAGGTTACAGGATCCTCGTCCTACTCAGTGTGTCTGCATCCCCAGCCCCACAGATGAGCTTGGCCCAAAAAAGGAGTGTTTGTCAGGTCTGCTCTGCTTCTGGGCTGGTAGGGGAGCTCCCTGGGGTGTCCTCGCTCTCAGTCACCTACACCCTTCTCTGTGTGGGCACCTCTGGCTGGGGCCTTCTCGTTATGCTCTGTGGCAATTGGGGGGGGGGGGGGGGTTGCCCTGGAAGGTGGCCATCTCACTGCAACACCAGGGGCAGTACCAGGATATGATCCAGCAAGATGAGGCCAGAGAGAGGCGGTGCTCAAGGCAGGTCAGGCAGAGGAGGTGGTCACTAGCCATATCTCATCCTCATACAGGGGCCGTACGGGGGAGAGGGCACCCATCCTGTCCAACCTGAACTGAGCTCAGCTTCGCCCCCTGGTGGATCCCTGTGTTGCTGCGCACGGTGTCAAGACCACAGGACAGGTGGCGACACATGGGCCATCGGAGCCGACCTCCCAGTGCCAGGCTGGGATGGTGTAGACAGGACCAGCAGGAGGCATGCTCACATGGCAGACCGTGACACTGTCTGCAGAAATACAGGGAGCCTCTGAAGGGTGACAGGTCTGTGAACTGAAGCACACAAGACAGGCTGGGGAGTGTTCAGTCCTCTCCATGATGTGTGTGATGTAACCATCATGCCATATTAACCTTTCACAGGATTATGGACCTATGAGGCCAGGGACAGGATTTTAGTTTTCCCAGATTCAACGCTTCTCTAAAAAAACTGACTCTCTTTTCCAAGGACTTACAAAGGGTTTTGCAGAGATAAGTTAAGTACATGTGGGAGATGGTCTTCCTTGCTAATCTGGTAAATGTATCATGGTTGCCGCCAGAAATATTTAAATAGTAAGTGGGATGTCACCAACAACAGGGCCGACTGGGGTCCTTCACTTATCGTTTCCTCAGAAGTCTGTTGTTCATGACGGATTTTGGATGCTCCGCACCGAGCGGCATTCCGGGCTCCGAACCCTCCGCACCGAGCGGCATTTCGGGCTCCAAACCCTCCCCGGGGCACCAGAATGACTCAGAAGACGAGATTCCTCAGCCCGGCTCCAGCTCCCGAAGTCGGCCCTCGGTCCTGGGAAAGACTGTCCGTATGACAGTGACACAACCTCATAGCTCCTGGCCGGTACCCAAGGACCCGTTAACGGCAACAAGCGCCACACCAGGTAACTGCCAGCACCTCAGTGAGAAGATTCATTTGTATTTATTAAAAGGGAAAGGTGAGAGAGACAGAGGTGTGTGCGGACAGGCTGCGTGCAGGGGAGAGGTGTGTGTGTGAGGGGGTTATCACTGTAGTTCTGTTGGGCCAATGCCAAGTCAGCTGGGTCAGACCAGGAGCATAGGATGTTCCATTTGATCCCAATTACATGATAGGGCTATTAAAAAAATAATTAAATAATCTACGCAAGATATTGCCAGAATGATCTTAATTAGGAGAAGGTTGGGGGGTCTGTGAGTATAATTAAACCATACATTCTGTCTCATGAGGCATGCTGCTAAACTTCTCTAATCTCTTCAAAACAGAAAATACAATATCAGCAATTACACTAATTTATAGTAAGACAACATTCATTTTCATCAGTGTCTGTACTGAAAAATAAACTCAGAAAAAAATAAGACTAATAAACCCAGACTATACCGGTCATAAAAAAAGAGGCAAATAACTGAAAACAGCCTGCCATGCTTAGATGCTACTTTACAGGAGTAGTAATCGAGGTGTTGACGGGCTGTATTTTAGCTCTAACTTATAGCTTGAGATATAGTGCCATCTACTGGACAAAAGTAAAACATTAAAGTCATTTCTCCTTTTTCTATCCCCCAGTTAAAAGTATAGTTTAAATTGCTTCACAGAACGCCTAAAAACTGCTGCCACCCGTAAAATGTTATGTTTGATCAACGCACACTAAATCACACACCTGTTTATTATTTTTTTTAAAATAAAAAGATGATCAGATTTTAAAACTATTCCCACAGCACGGAAGTTGGATTATTTGCTCTAGGTGGCTTGTTTTTATGCAAGTTCTCTCTCCATCACATCGGCTATATCACGAGCTGAGCCACACGACCGCTGCAGGTAGGACACTAACCTTAAAATGCTAAAGATGATGACCTGGCTCAATACTTCTAATTAAAAATTACAGCTCATGGCATTTTGATGCAGCTCTTGCTCATGTAAGCCACACGAAGAATAGTAATTTTAGAATTCCCTATTTTCCAAGGTCGGTTTATTTGTTTATTCCCCTTTTGGACAGAAGCCCTTGGCGGCACAGAAAGGAGGCCAAAAGCGAATGGCAAAGCATGACAGATAATTAAGCAAATAAGTAGAAAGCACATATGATCCAGTAATAAAATCTTCTGAACACGCGTCATATTAATTATTCCAGGATAAACACCCAGCTTAAATATTACATCGAGCCACAATGCAGCAGATACACTGATCACAGCACAGAAAAGATCTTCACCAACCTGCAGGATCCACCCTCCTGGCCTCCAGTAAGTTTCCATGACAAAATGAAGTGTTCGTCTATCCGTCACACCGCAGTGGGCACAGCCGCCCTCCCGCTTGCTGACACCGTGTTCCTCGACAGTTAAAGTGACAGCTTATTAGAGAAATGGATCTCCATTGCCTGCCCACCCGACCGCCAGCCAGGTCCATCCCACTTGTATCCATCTCGCTTCCTGTATTCACACTGCGGCCAGAGCGATTTCACCCATTTTAAGGGCCACAGAAACGGGGCAGGCACCTTTTACTCTTTGTTAGGTTAAAGGCTTGTCAGACGGTGTTCATTCGAGAAAAGTCGTCAGAATTTCGCCAGTAACGTGCTCCATCCTCGTTTAAAGTTTTTACACAAAGAGAGAACTTTAGTTTTACACTTTTATGTCAATCACACAAATGGCGGTGTCCACCTGAACGGATTCCTATCTATGCGATGCATGGCTTTCAAAGTTCGCAAAAACAAACAGCAGAAACATGACAGATCCCATGTAAAAATGGAGAAGCTAATGATAGCACTGATGGAGGTGGGGTCTATGCTTCTAGCAAGGGGAATTTAAATGTACAAGATAGATTAAAGTAAACATTAACCCTGACAGTCTTCTCAAGTCCCATTTTAAAAGTGTCCACCCCCCACACGCCTCGCCAGAAACGTCCACTTTCACACTACTGCAATGAGAGTGATCATATTGCAAAAAAAATCAAATCAGCACTTTGGGTAAGTGCATTACACTCTGCTCATAAGGAAATGCACTTTAAAAGTCAAAGGCATTTTTGTATAATATCCATTTACATATCTTGACTATGCATATTATATAAATGGTTACACAAAGGGCTGCCCTCTCTGTTCTCTTTCAATGCACTCAAATCTCTTCATATGCCTTACTTAATCATCCTACTTAACGAGAAGCAGTACCTTGCTGTATGGAAGTTCATTTTAAAAGTTTCATTTTCAAAAATGACTCAAATAAATCAATATATCCACAAAAAAAAACTTGTCAATTAGTGTTGAACGGATTCCGTGTAAAAGGAAAACGGCAATGAATCAGCCAGTGCCATCTCCTTCTGGGCTGTGATCAAGAGCCTGGAGTCCAGCATCCTGGCTCCCCAGAAATCCCCACTCTCTGAGCAGCGCCTCACGCTGGCCTGGAGGGGTAGAAAAGTACATCTGCTGCTCCTCCGAGTAGCACTGGTCTGCTGGGATGATGTCCCGGTATCTCCAGTCTCGCCAGTGGAAGTTGAATCTCTTCAGCAGTTCCACTCTGGCCTCCTGGGAGGGAACACAGTCTGGGGGGGGTCTCTGCTGTAGCTCCACTCCAACCTCCAAGCCCGGGAACACAAGCAAAGCTCTGATGGCGAACCAGCCGCCTAGTCTGGGGTGAATACAGACCCCAAACATCTTCTGTGAGGAATACATAAAAACAGTAAATCATCAAGCTATCCCAGGCAATGAAGGTCAGACGGTAAGAGTACGCCCTAGATGGGAGGCTAGTCCATCAGAGGGGAGGGTACACACATACAGTCACATATAATAGGTAACTCAGAGATGACAATTCATCCAACTGCATGACTTTTGTAGGAAGGAACCTAGACAACTCAGGAAGAACATGCAGATTCCACACACACACACAGTTAGAGCAGGTTTAGAACTTGCAACCCTGAAATACAAGTCTTCTAGAACTTCTATAACCTCCGTTAATGTCAGTAGCCCATCTGTGAAGAGACGGGGGTTAATCCCTCCCTGAAAAGGCTGCAAGTGAGCTGTACAGCCTTCCATCTCCAAAGTTCTTGGAGAAGACAGATACATGTTTTTATTTAACACCGCATGGTGTCTATATTACTCCAGCCACATGTAAACCTCCAGTAGCTGGCCTTGACCTCATGAGACATTCACACTTATAGTGCTCATGGGAAGGTTAACAGCAAAGGAAGAGACCATGTCCCTCACCCTGTCCCCCCATGGTTCGGCGATGACATCACTCCGCTGGTAGTAGTATGCTGCCCCGGCCACGTGCGCAGCGGTCTGTGCCAGGAATCGAGGCTTCCGGCTTGGGAGCATCTCATAGTCGTAACGGATGTCTACAGGGAGGTCTACAAAACACTGAGAATGTATAAAATGTGGTTACCATGGACACCTCAGCTAGCTTTGCTCACATAAGAATCATCACACATGTAATTATGACTTCATCGTTATAAATGTAACGTTCATAGGGTAACATCTGAAAGATGAAGAAAAATTCCATAGGTCAGGGCTATTCCATAGGTCAGGGAATCACAGTTTTTAAGGTCCTGGCGCTGCCAATTTTCCAGCCTTCCTTCACCTGTGAGCTGGGTGTGAAGCCTTTAGCCAATCCGAATCGGTAATTATTAAACTAACTACCTGAGAGAACTGCAAACAAGGCCTGGACTTGGAATCAAGAGCCAGATTTGAAGAGGTCTACTATAGGTTTACAATTTCTCCCACAGATTATTAGACCTGTGTAGAAACATGTACACTGTAAATAAGATATAAACAACTTCTGACCTGTGTGTCTGGCATTACCTGTGACACGCAGCTTGAGATGCAGTGAGCTACACACTGGTCGATGGGGTCACGCACGCCCTTGTAGGCGCCATTCTTAAGGAACGGCTTGAAGGCTTGGTCAAACATATCCGGGGTGCTCAACACCACCACCGCAAGTGTATCGTCAGGGTAGGGAAGGTGCAGGGATGCTGAGAGCAGCGCATTGTACCAGCCTATCTATCAACAAACCGAACAAAATATGTTAAGTTTACTTAATTCATGATTTCCATCTATGCATCTGTCTTCTAGCTTGTCCTGGTCAGGGCTGCGGGATTTAGGTTCTTTAAACCTTATTTCTGGAACGTTTTTCTCATAAAAATAGGGGGCGTAATAACTTGAGAAGTCGAACATGTTCAGTTCGTTAAGGGCACCGATAATTAGGATATCTATGTAAATGTTAAACACCCATTTAAAACTGTATAAAGCACACTAAACCACGATAACAGATACAACATTCAATCACATTATAAGTTACTAAAATAGCTATATAAAAGACTTGAAAAAAGGCGTTTAAACAACATTTTTGTAGAAACAAGCACCGCCGTGTCGTAAGGTCCACTACCTTAAAAGGGTAAACCTCAAAACCCAGGGCTGTAAGGGAGTCATGCAGTTTCTTCTGCACCTCGTCGACAGTAACCTGGGACATCGCCATTGAGTGTGGTACATGCCGGCTGACGCAACGCGCGCACTTCAACTCCCAGCACTCCCTGCGCGCCATGCGTCTTACGCACTGACGTTAGAACGTCCGTTTGTCGGCTCCAGGATTTAAAAGTGATGCGGGATAGCGTAAGTAGCTTCATTAGACAATTCTCGTTATTATTACAAATGGATAAGTGGTTTCCCCCACTTAACAGTATGTTAGTGTTTTTGCCCTTTTCTGGCATTTTTCGTGCGGAGAGGAACAATGTGGTGTCTGGTTCTGATATACTGGTCTATCTCTATCTGGATCCCATCGCCAAGACCATGTTATTCAAGCCGGTCATTTTTTAACAATTCCAGTTATTTATGACCCAGTCGTGGGAGCGACCTGCTTCGGTGGTTGAGCTGTCTGTGTGGTATGGCTGCTAGGTTATAGCAAAAATCATAATCACGATTATTTTGGTCAGATTTTCGATTACGGTCATTTAACACGACTACTCATTGAGTTTGGAAATGAGTAGTTTTGAACTTCAAAAACGTGTCTTTTTAACAGTAGATTTTTTTTTAACTATAAATGTAATTCAATAGAGAAACAAATAAAAGGGGTGTGCTAGATTTATAATACAAGACAAAATGGGGGAATCATAGCGAAACAAAATGTGGGAAAATAATTGTTTTTATCCCAATTGATAATCGTAATTGCAAATAAAATTCGATTGCCCAGCTCTACAGTGTGGTAGTACCATGCATGTTTAATGCTGCGCTGCTTACCTTGTCCCTGTCGGTCCCATAATATTGCATTTCAGCTTAAGCCAATTTATATAGGAAAGGGGAAGTTCTACAAATAACCAGCAAGGTTTCTGGGGAGTCCTGAGGGGGATAACTGAAATAAAGACGTTTACTTAAAAAACTGACGAATCAGACTATGTAATCTTTGGTCGGCTCATACTGGCAAGATGCTAAATATCGTCAAAGGCATTCAACTAAGGTTTTGGACTATTTGCTTCATAGCAAGGATGCAAGATATTATTCAAAAATTGTAGCAGACAAAATACTTAATTGCACTTCGAATATACAGTTTAAGGGATGGCCACTGTGCACATATTTACAAGCAATAAGCTGGTAGCAGAACGATAGGGGTAAGTAAACTAGGGTAGGAAACTGTTATAATGAATATCAGCTGAGCTCTGGCGGTGAAGGGTTGGAGTATGGGGATAAGTCTGACTATATATGCAGATACACAGAAGTTACTGTGGACATTTCCTCTCTCCCATTGCTTAAATAAATATATTGTTTATATAGGAAATAACATCACCGGACTTTTTCCAGTTTGCATATAAGCCCATAACTACTGAGTGTGCAGTTTATTATGTCAGATAGTACAGCATTATATTACAGGTGCAACATCTTGTTATCTGTTCACGGTGTCTAGCATCCTGGCCATAGTGTGAATTATGGCACTGTTTTAAAAAAGTCAGTAAGCAGGATATTGATTATTTTTGAACTGGACTGAAGTTACCCCTCGGTCATGACTGATCTGACTTAGCTGTGTCTTTCATAGTTGTATGTATATATCATATTTTGTTATCATCTACAGCCTGACTCTGTGTTGCAGGTTGACCCCTAAATGAACTGGGACACTCATTTCAGTTCCATTCTGTCAGCAGCAGATGGCAGTGTGGCCAAGATGCGGGTGAGAATTGGGTTTAACATGTTATATATATATATTGAACATAAAAAAGCCTGTAATCTAGTTATTACATTACAGAAGGGTCTCCAGCCCCAGTCCTCAGGTGTTTTGCGCCGTGTAACTCTGGGCCTCGCTGGATCATGTGCTTCCCTGGTCTAGATTTGTAAACAAGCCGCGGAGGCCGAATGGAGCGTATGGAGAATGTCAACGAAGCGTGGAACCGGTCTAGTGGTTAAATACAATGGCAGAGACAAGGGTTATGGAAAATCCCCGCATCTTACCACGCTCTCCGCCAAGGCTGGAGGTGCCATCCGTATCTTCTGAGCGTGTCGTATTTCCTACCCATTGGTGCTCTTTTGTCTCTGCAGGAGCGCCTGACCGCATCGGCAAAGGCTGCAGAAGGTGTGTGGGATTCTTGTGGGTAACAACTTTTCTTTAACAAATGATCGACGTTTCAAGGTTTCAATGGACCAGCTGGACCTTGAAATGAGCCTAAGGGGTGTAGATAACAGTCTGCTTTTGTTATGGCCCTCAGCTCTTGGACTGATGTGTAACTATAGCGACAGGGGAGCTCCTTGACAGGGAAGGGGGTGACCAGGTGCTCTGTCGACTTCAACATGACGCTCTCTCTTCTCATCCACTTCCTGCTTCACCACAGTTGTGTCCCCACCAAGTGATGCGTCCCGAGGTGTGAATTTGGGGGCCCCGTATCTGTCACAAGCCCCCCTTGCTCCCGGTCCAGCGGTACCGTGGGGTGACATTGCTGCTATTCATGCCCAGCTTCAGAGCCAGAGCCAGGTGAGGTCGTGTCCCTCAGACCAGATGTTGTTCCTCAAAAATTCCTTCAACCATCCATTGGGTAATTGGTATTGCCACTTCTGATCTCAGTGTTCCTACGTTATCAGGCCATCGAGTCCCTTACACAGGCCCTGCGTTCCATGGAACGGGAGCGTGACTCCCAGCAGCGCCAGCTGCAGGCTCTCCAGGGTAATGACCTTCATATTTGTACACCTGAGAAACACCATACATACAGTGAAATGCTTCAGTAACCATTTTATGACAGGATGCTGTTTGCTGAGCTGTAAATTTCAGTTAAATAATAATACGTTCGTAAGCCTAATGCATAAGTGATGCGAGTGTGATTTCTTTATTTATAATATATGTAATGGCTGGTTTAGTGGAAGAGTCACAGCAAGGTTGTCATACTGAAAGGCTTTTGCAATAGGCACAGGAGACATGTTTTCACAGGCATTATTTATCCATTTAATTGTCTGGGCACTTGTACTGTGATCAGTGATGATAAAGTTGATTCTAATATAATGTTTATTATTTGTGATTTAAAGCGAGTTTAACAGCGTCTATACATTTCCCCTGTGGGAAGCATTGTTCCCACGATGCTCTGTTATGCACCGACCAACGAGAAGGCCTCTTTGAAGTTCTCATTCTTGACGTGTTCCAAAGCCCACAGTCTAAGCCTTTGATCTTTTAACAGCAGTGTTCCACTCTCTTTCGCATACTGCAGCAGAGACAGTTAGATTGTGACTAATTGCGAGCGCAGATTCCCACGTGCTGCAGCCTGCCGGGCCTGACTGACAGTTTTATGGTTTTGATGCCTCTCGCCGTAAAGCCTGGGGAAGGGGGGGGGGGATTTTTTTTAGAGCAACAGGCTGTAAGGCAGACGTCACGTAGCTGATGCATAGCATTAACGACTCTCTTCAGAGGAGCTACAGAAATGGCGTGAGCATGGGGAGGAGAGGGTTTGGCCCGGGCTGGGAGCGGAGCAGTGGAAAAGGAAGGTGGGCAGGGAGCTGAGCAGCTTGAGAGGGCAGATCGACATGGCAGCGTCACTCAGCAGCCAGGAGGAGAGGTAAGAGCATCTTGACCCACACTGGCCTTACGGTTACACTTGTGCACTTCAGGTCCTGAACAGAGCACACTAATTCCAATGAGGATGCCGTGCCCATGATCAGAAGGTTGCCAGTTTAAATCCCGGTGACAGCAGTCACCATTGGATGTCACCGTTGGGCCTTTGTGCCAGATCCGTTGCTCCAGGGACTAGAGTCTCTGTTTTCTCAACTGTACGTTGCTTTGGATAAAAGTGTCTTGTAAATAAAGAAATATATGTATAAAGTCTTCAACACTCAAAATACTAAGTTAGATAAGTTTTATTAAGCAGTTAATAGCTGAGGTTATTCAGAAGATCTACCCATAGCAAAGTAACCACCTTATCAGCGACATTCAGAGAAGTGGCATCTGTCGTCATGGAAATGGCTCTGAATGGCATTGCTAAGGCAATTTGTGAGTGATGGCACATCACAGGGCATCAGCCAATTAGAGGGAGGTGGGGGTTGGGGGGCAATGAGAAGACGAATGGGCTGGAATAGTATCCCTTCAGCCTCTGTCGCCTTCTGGTGTGACTGGGTTGCATTTACAGCTTCAGTTCCAGACTGCAGAGGGAGGAGATGGAACGGCTGCGGAGGGAGGTGGACCAGCTCAAACAACAGCTAAGTGAGTCTTGTTTCTCGAGGCAGAACAGGCCAAACAATATGCGGGGATGTGGAAATGATCTCGGCTTAGTATTTATTCCATTTTAAACTTATTTTTCTCTGAGTCAGAGAATGAAGTCATTTTGTTCATGACAAAAGAGTTAAAAATATGGGTAATGAAATCTGGTTCCGTCCATCCTTCCATCCATATTCTAATCATTTATTCCAGCAACGATATCAAAGTTATTCATTTTACACATCAGAAAAATGAGCAAATCTGTTGAAGCTTAACCTACAGGTAAATACAGGTAAGTTGCTAGATTCTGTAAAATTATCTTGTCACTCAGGTGTGGGATTTATATCAAAATATGTGTCACAGAAGCAGACATGAAAGCAGTTGTAGCTACAAGCCCAAAACACAGCGATTCTCACGAGATACCCAGCCCACTCAGGGCTGTTCTTTATTCCTGAGAGGCTCCTGGCATATTTGCAGGCTTCCCAAGGTAGGATAGATTATAAAGCGCTCCTTTTCAGCTCATGGAGTTCACGTGTCATCCTGCGGGGGGTATTTTCGTCAGATTCTGAGCCCATTTCCTCGTTTCGTATTTCAATTCTTCAATATCAATAGCTTAACTTCAGTGGCCAGACAGCCCTTTTGCCCTGAGACAGAGCTTTCTGCCTGTCCATCCTTTGTGCTTATATTTTTCCTCTTTTTGTTTTTTTTTTTTAAATCACCTTTGATCTGTCTCCTCAGGGACAAATTGTGAACTGCACCCTATTCGCTGCCTTTAAAGGTGTAGGAATGGGCAAATTAACCCCAAATGGAGTATATATACTTGTGTGTTTTTTAATGAGACTGTTCTCTCTGTCTGTGAGCCTTACAGTCTTCACATAATTCAGTCGGAGTACACAGGTGGGCTTTTATGTTCTTCTGTTTTAAAATAATCCTTTTGAAATACACCATTCTCACTGAAACTGCACACAGGGCACGGGAAAGACCTAGCACTGTTTTTCCTGCCGGCTCGCACAGGTCTTTACATGTGTAACCAAAGGGGGAGGGGGATGGGCTGAGGGGTGGGGCTTGGGTAATTATGCTCATGCTTCATGGTTAATTAGGCCTCGACTCACATCCCCGCTGAATCCCCTGGCGTAGCTGAGGCCAGACGGGGTCACTTCTCATTCACGGATGTGTGCATCTGCAGGGAGGCAGGAGCAGGATCTGTCCGAGCAGCAGGCCGAGGGCCGGGATGCGAAGAGGCGTTACGAGCGCAACTGCAAGGTGCGTGTGTCCCTCAGAAGTGCGTGGGGGACAGTGACACTGTCAGACACTTGCAGACCGTGACCATCCTCCCCGTCACATCCAGACCCTGGAGAGTCTGGCGGACAACTACAG
This sequence comes from Mormyrus proboscirostris, assembly GCA_026779585.1. Lineage (NCBI taxonomy): Eukaryota > Metazoa > Chordata > Actinopteri > Osteoglossiformes > Mormyridae > Mormyrus > Mormyrus proboscirostris. The sequence continues at coordinate 18,667,711 of JAODKF010000038.1, read as the reverse complement.
GTCACACACCTTGGACCTCACCAGGACCGTGTCACAGTACCAGGATGTGCATCAGGATGTTCAGCAGCTCAAGTCAGTGCTCCGCCGACAGCTATGGAGGAAGATGGGTACAAGGGGCATGTTTATAAAACTAGCAGACTGCTCTTGTGCCTCTACTCAGCAGCATTTTATAATTTTATCCAATTCAGGTAGAGTCATGTAGCGTCATGCACCAACTGAACTGACAAAAATCTACAGGCAGGTGGAGGGTTTTTACCCGACCACTGCCCCCTACTGACAAATTATGTAAAAGGGCTGTCATTCCCCGCAGTGGGTCAGTCACCCATGTATCCTGCAGGTCAGCTGTTTCAGAGCTGAGGGTTTGGATCCTGGGGGAAGGCCGTGACCCCCTCGCGTGGTCGGCCCCCGGAGCAGGTGGGGCGTGGCTGTCCGGTCGTGGTTATGGCGTTGGTGTCTTTTTAATGTAGCCAGTGTTCAGAATGGTAACTTGCCTCATGACGTCTTTTCCAGACCAGAAATTGGCAGGAAGGCCTCCCAGCGGGCACAGGGGAAGATCGGCGTTGGATTCCGAGGAGGAGTCCAGCCCCACGCCCAGCCTGGGAGACGTGAGCTCGGATGAGCTGTCCTGGTCCGAGGACCTGGAGACAGGTGAGGCGCGATGCTCTAGGGGCACTTCTGCTGCCTCTTACCTTTTCAGCAGCTCTAGTCAAAGGTTCATTGGCCACATACCCAGATGTTCCCCCTGCTTTCCATTACTGAAACCTGATTGATTTCTCAATCAGGTTTTTTTCTTTGTGGTGGTTTGGAAATGTTCATGTGCCGTGTGACTAATCAGGTCAAAAGTGTCTTAAAAGCTGCCAAACCAAATGTTGTAGCAGCCATCCTTACTGTAATGTCCCACCCATATTCTCCTCCATCTGCCCTGAAACAGGGACTGTCTGTCGCGCCCACTCTATAGAACAGACCTGAACACGTCTCTCAACTGTTTGGATAAACTGGCACAAAAGAGGCCCCCCCCCCTACTCCACTTTGAAGTTTCTCTGAATACATGCGTGGGAGTCGTGTGCAGGTGTTAAACAGGTGGTGTGGTGTCTGTAGGCCATGGGGGACACAGGGGGT
>JAODKF010000038.1:18649010-18666492 GCA_026779585.1 Mormyrus proboscirostris | reverse complement strand
CCGGGGGGGGGGGGGCCGGGGGGCAGACACATCAGTGACAGAGGGCTGGATGGTTGCAGTCCGGACTGAAAAGAGACCCACAGGCAACAACGACCCGTAAAAACCCATAAACATTCAGCAATGAAGATACACACACAGCTGGGCCAGTTGGCTGGCTGTCAACGGCTCCTTTGATCACATGACAGGCCGGTAGGACAATAAACATGACGCCCCTTGTGACGACCTCCCTAGATTCAGCTCCAAAGGGGAGCACACAAAACCCCGTCTCTATTCATTCAGCTTGTACCACTGTCCCAAGGAGGTTTATTTGTAAACAGTCGTCGCATTTCCGTCAGCGATTCAATCTGCCAGCAGCGTGCAGTAGATACCGTTACCTGCAAGGAGCACATGCTGGATATAAGTCACAGCTGACCTTTCTCCTGTGTTCCAGCACCCCGCCGGAAACACCCTGGCAGTTTCCCGCTGTCGGAAAGCCAAAGCTCTGAAACAGGAAGCGGCCTAGAAGAACCGCCTGCAAGGAGTGACGAGCCGGAGGAGGAGCTGCTGTCAGAGCTCAGCGTCAGTGACCTCTGACAGGGGCCACCAGCAGGCGTTTAGAATTTCGCAGTAGTCAGAGAATTAATCCAGGATGTTTCGAGCGTCTGGGTGGTGGGAGTGCAGGTGGCAGGGTGTACGAACAATCCCAGGCTACGTCGGTCAGATCTCTTTGCAGTTAAAGCATCCTGGTGACATGATAGAAGTTAGGTGTGGTGAGGAACAGCATCCAGACTCTGAGTGATCACTCACTCTCTATCTTTGTAGCTGTCAGTCGTGATTAACAGCAGCACACCTCCAGGATGGAGTTATGTGTTAGTGAGAAGTGAGATGGGGCACCAATGCAGTGGGGCAATCTCTTTGTGGAGGGGACACCCCCCCACCCCCCCCCCCCCGGCATTACAACCGGGTTAGTATCAAACATCCAACATGTACTGTCATTTTAAATTACCATATTCATCTTCAGGGTATTATATAAATGAATATTAGTTTCAATGACCCGTTTTTTAAAAATGTTTCCGTCACATAAAGAACTCAAACTGAAAATGTTGGCTTTGAAATGTTTTATTAAAAAACAAAATACACTCAGAACGCACACAAACTTTAGGCACATTGCAGGAACCGTAACAGAACGGAACCAGTTTTGGTGCATAACATATTTACATTTTGGTTGTCCATGATCCCTAGCTTCTATGTGTGAAATTAAAATTTATTGCTGCAAAAACACATATAGATAAAGCAGCAGGATTTCTGGAACTTCTCTCCATACCTGAACAGAGCATATGGCTTTTGTCTAGTGGCCTTTGAAGGTCTCACCACTCAATGTTGAGCAAACTGTCATTTCACTTCTTACCAAAACTGTTTTTAATTAAACAACCACACCACACATGGTTTTGAAGGATGACCGGCTCACCATGTTCACCCGGAAGCCTTCAAGCTGTTCTCAACGCAGAGAGATGGATCACATTAGGAAACAGAGGCTTGCTATTACATTTAACTGGTAATTATGGTCCATTTCATGCATTACTCTCCTCTAAACTCAGGCTTGTGTTTGGCGGGAGGAACTATAGGCAAACGAGGCATCGGGAAGATGTTGAGATTTTATGTTGGCTTCCCTCAGGGAACAGATGCTTGGTTTTTAGAGAGGTCTGGGTAGCTGCAGAAACAAATTACTTCCATAGCAAAGTGGCTGATGGGGTAAGTATCAACGAACGAGGATCTGTTTAGGCGTTCCTGCCTGGGATGGGAGATGTGACGATCACATCACCATCCCATCCGGGCCTAAGGAAGTCAAGATTTGGTCAAGGAACACATTCTTAGATTGTTAAAACACTCAAGATGGAAGAGGATTCTGTAAAAATCCCTTTTTAAAAATTAAAAACGCTATAGCAACATCACATGAAAAAATGCTAAATATAGCTGGGGAAACGTTCTCAAACAACTCTACTTTCCCCAAGGACAACATTAAGAAGTCACCAAACACCAACAGCAGAAAGCAACCGTGGCAGAAGCCATGTTCATACCAACACACAGTTTGGTTGAAGAACAATTAAAGAAACCGGTGTCTCCATCACACTTATGCAAATCAAGCATTTGACTCAAAACACAACCTCTCATCTATCCAGCAAGCCAACTGCTAAGGCACCAAAACAGTGTGACGGGACTTTCACCCATCTGCACTAACCCACGCAAACAGTCGACAGCACCAACTGAAAGTCGCAGATGCCTGAAAACATCTGAACATGTCGTGTCTGAGGTTCTCACAATCACAAACCAGCTTAGAATCAGCCCAGGGAGAGGCGAGAGTCATAACCGAAACAGCATCACTGCCGTCAAAGTGACCAGCTTTGGCAGTACGAAAGCAGCAGGAAAGCAGCAGTCCAGCACTGTGCAAGACTCAGAGGCTTACGGGAAGAGCCTGGTACCATAAGAGCATGATATCTGGTGGATATCTGATGGTGCTATCTTCCATTCATAACATGGAAGGGACCAGTAGTGCAGAATATTCTCCAGAGACAGAAAAAAAACAACAGAACCAGCTATGATTTACCCAAAATCCTCTGTCCATGTTCATCAGTGACTTCCTGTCAACCTCATCTTAGGCAGGATGGGGGGGGGGGGAGCCCACAGGCCCAGCATGTAGAAATCCAAGAATTACAATCAAGCTGAAATAAACCTCTTAATTCAGAGTCTACAAACTTCCCCAGGGGGTGACGGCAGCCTCCAGTACCCTGCCGAGGTGAAGAGGTAGCGGAGATGGAGTAGCGCTTCGACAGGGAACTGGTGAGGAACACTGAGGAGGAATGGGCTTACTGGGGGGGGGGGGGCTGTTCTCAGTAGCTGTACATGGAGAGGGGCGCATCCTCCATCATGTCGTCCTGTGTGGGCAGATGCGCTCGTTAAGCTTGTCAAGTTCATCAGCAGCGTAAACGAGACCCCCAGATACCTCAAGAGCTCACCATGGGCAGATCCTGCAGCCGGCGGAATTCCGGCTGGTTATTCCTCCGTCGGAATTTCAGGAACAGGAGTAGCGCGATGACGGCCGCCGTCAGGATGAACACAGACACCAGGCCGGCCAGCAGCGGGTCCAAGGGTGGCTCCGAGCCGTGCGGGTCCTCTGCAGGGGACACATCATGAGGTCAGACCCTGCCCACAACATGCTGCTAAGCTGGAAGCGTGTCCAGCCGACTAGCGGGTACGATGGGGACAGTGGCAGCGTAGCAGCGTAGCGAGCAGTTGAGACTGGAACGGCTTTGCTCTGTGTCTCCTCGGCATACAGAAGCTCCGCCCTCAAGTCCAAGGGAAACTGGCACAGACCGCCTTGCGGCTTCCGGTCGGAAATAACCGGAATCCCCTCCCCCCCCCATTTTCCGGCAATCCAGTCCATATAGCACATATACAAACAGTGCTGTATTAATGGGGAAGCATTCCAGCAGCTCATACATATTTCATACTTTGCATATGTTGCATCATTATTGTCTCATAAGCAGCATAACTGTGATTTGATGCACGCCACATCATTTAAAAGGAAACGTACTTGAGGATATATGATGATGTTATAACTCGCGCAATGTGAGAAGAAACCAGGTGTGCGCGCGTGACATCGTCCTAAATGCTAACATGCTCCGCCCCCCCCCTTAAAGTCCCCGGGCCCCTGAGGACCACAATGGCAGAGGCTCACCCTCGTCCTTCACGTTGAGCTGTGAGGGCTCGCTGGACCTCGGGGTGGGCTGAGGAGCTGAGGCGGGGTGGGGGCCTGTCGCGCTGGTGGGGGCAGCACTGCTCAGGTGTGTGGAGTCAGGGAGCGTGCCTACTGTTGGGTGGACCCCCCTAGCAAGGGTGGTGCTTGTCGGTGTAGAGGAGGGGGCCACTGAGTAAGAGGGAGGTCAGCACAGTGGAAATACATAAGCATTTAAACTGTACACTACGATAAAATATAGTTATTCTTAAAGTTAACGAAATGCACTGAACATATGCCAAGTTATGCTGCAGACTATCCTTTTATCGTAGTTAAAAATGGTATGATTTTGCATCCATAGTTTCTACACAATGTATCATTCTGGCTAAAATGAAACGTTCTAGTTGTATGCAAAAGCAACATTGAAAATAAAGTCCTAAATGTAAAAAGTACAGAGATTTTAAAAACAAAATATTTCTCATTATGTTACAGTTAAACACACACGCACACAAAGTATAGAATTAAAAACAAACTCCATCCATTAAACCAGCTAAAGACATTGAGTGAAACTCACAGGACTCTGATGCAAATTATCCTGGACAGCAGAGAGGCGTATAAAAGTAGCCGCACAACCAAAATTACAATTTCTGCCAAAATCCAAAAGTCCTGCTACCTGCAGAACCCAGCTGTTAAGGGGCAAAAAACTGGACACTCTTGTTTTTATTTGCTGCGTTTCTGTACCTGTTCCGGTCAGACCACAGGTTATACTGAATTTCTAGCCGAGGGCCACATGTGGAGCTGTGTGTGTGTGTGTGTGTGTGTGTGTATGTGTGCGCGCGCATGTGTTTTTTTTGGGGGTGAGCTAGATTTGTGAAAACAGAATCTCCGTGCCATCTCACAATGGACCCAGTTTCATGTGTGAAAGGTACACTGTTTAACTCCATGCAAATGGCCGCAGTCCAAACCCTCCCACACTGTTGCCGTCTGTGTCATGCCATCGTGCCACGTGCCAATGCGACCCTCGGGCATGCCTCTAGCTGCTAGTCTCCCTCAATAACAGCACAGTGCCCTGCGTGATTCCATTGTCATGTCACTTCATCCCCCCCTTAACTATGGCCAAGTAAAAATAGCCCAGAGTTCCCAGCTCAGCATGGCAGCGAACCCAGGGCGTAACTCTTCTGTCCCTTCCTGGAATCTCCTCCTCGGCCTTATGTGGACTGGGTGAGCCCAGTGTCAGCGTGCCGCATGCTAAGAATAGCCTTGCCTTGTTTTTTTGATAAATGACGGATTTGTTTGTGAATCCCCTGAGCAAATCTGGCTACGAAGCCCAGGCTACAAGCACCGCCTTCATCTTAAAGGTTGCTTGTGCTCTTTTATCCTCTGAAATGTGCAGATTGACTTTTTCTGGACTTTACTGTACGTTCATTTACTGTAAACCAGCTCCAGCAAAGTTTACCTAGGAAATACCATGATTTCTCTTTGCTGTGAGACAATCGTCGACATTTGGGGTCTCCGTCGTGAACCGTGAACAGTCACTCTGAACAGTGAGGTTCCAGGTAAAAAATGAAGGCAAATCATTTCACAAATACTGGGAAGAATTTACCTGAAGAGTAAGAGGCGGAGGTCGCACTGTACTGCAGGGTGCTGTTCAGGGCACTTGTAGGGGACCTACTGGTACTGCTGCTGTCGCTGTCATTCATGATGGGACCGTTGGAGGTAGACGGGCCCTCACCACAGGGGGCGCTGTTATTACTGATGGTACCATTTGGAGCAGGGAGGCCAGCACCACTGGAGTCATTGTCATTGCTGAAAGAACCACTGGACACTGGAACCCCACCACCACTAGGGGCGCTGTTATTTCTGATGAGACAGTCAGAGGCAGTGGGGCCACCACCACTAGGGGCGCTGTTATTTCTGATGAGACAGTCAGAGGCAGTGGGGCCACCAGCACTGGGGGCGCTGTTATTACTGATGTGACTGCCTAAAGCAAGGAGGCCAGCATCACCAGAGTCACTGTCATTACTGACAGGACCACCAGACACTGGAATCCCATCACTGGGGGTGCTGTTATTCCTGACAGCACTGTCGGAGGGTGGGAGGTCTTCACCAGCAGCGCTGCTGTTGGAAAGGCTGAGGTTCTGATTCGGCTTCATGGTGGGTCGTGAGCCTGGGTAGGGTTGGGGGGGGTGGGGGGCAAAAACACAAGCATTCATATACGAATTTGGAATCCTACACAAAACGAATGGAAGCTGTACAGACGGATGTTCCGTAATACAAACGAGGGTGAAAAATATGGACGTCATTTATGAAGGACCGTCTGTGAGAAGCACGATCTGCTATGGTGTCATGCGGGGGAGGGAAAAATACCACAAACCATGAGCCCCCGTGTAGTTTCGGCCTTGGTCGCGAATAAACAGTGCAGTCGTTATTTATGGGTCCTGGCTAATGGCCCAGTGAGCATGCAGGAGGTGTAAGGAGAGTCGAGGGTGTGTCACTGATGTAGCGCCACCCTCAGGAGAAGGCTGGCTTAATTGGGCTGATGGTGGGCAGGGTCTACATCGGCACTCTGTGCTGTTTTGTGTTGGGGGGGGGGGTGAATCATTCCTTGATGAACATTTTGACTTTTTCACATCAACACTTCTGTGGTTTTCCAGGCATTGTTCACAGAATCCCCCTGAACAGCCTGGGAGGAAATGGCTTCTGTCCAAAGCTGCTATTCTCTGGTACCTCGCTGAGGGCCCATTTCACCCAGCGCCTGCCCAGCCCTCCTGCCCGGGACCTCTTCGTGGATAGCAGAGGAGTTTATGGGAATGGTGGCTTTGGGAATTTTGGGTCACGAAGTGGCAACTTTGATGGAAGTCAGGTCGCATGGCTAACAGCATCAGCGCTGCGTTGGTGACAGTGTCTGATTCATTCAGCCCTAATTGCCCAGGAACACAAGCCCAGTCACAGGGCAGTGCCACACGCGGGGGCCGGCCAGCTCCCCCACAGAGAGCACACAGTGCTATTACCGCATCCCCAGGTACAGTGGCTCTCGAGACAGAAAGTGAACAGAACTGACATTCTCAAGCTCTGGATTTTTTCCAATGTGTTTTTCACAATAACAGAGCTACATTTGCTTTGAGATGTTTCTAAAATATATTATTACTATTCAAAGCTCATTTGTGTAAGGAATAAGTAACAATGGATGCATATGTGATGCAGAAGGGGCAGGGTGTGCAAGAAGCAAGAAATTCAGAAGGAAAAGCTGGGGGAAGATGGAAAAGGAGTGGCCACTTTCAGGGAGAGCGGCACCGCGAGGCAGAGAAGAGGCACATGGGTGCATTAGCAGGAAAGGGCTGGCCAAGTTTCAGCCCACTCCGGCTAAGAGACCTTGCAGATTCACCTCGAGTGTCTGTCAGCTGATTGGACGTGGGCACAGTCTTCGACAGATACCCAGCATCTTACGGGCCAATAATCCTGCTTATAAACACCAAACTCTCTTAATGCTTCCAATCTGACTAAATCCCAGTGATCCTGGATAATGTGGACAAACCGAAGAAGACCACAGCTGCCCTACAGGGTCACCACACGGCAAAAAATGTCTATTCACACACTAACGCCAGACAGAAATTACAAAAAAACAAGTTCTTTCCAGGAAAATATCCGTGCAGACAACCACAGCCTAACACTGACTGGAAAAGCTGGATCCTTTTAATAAAATGATGTCATCCAGGCTGTAGGATGCATGGGGGATTTCATTGGCCGCTGTCTGCATACACCAACCTAGAATGCACAGTAATTTAAAAGAAGCTGAATGACCGGAATTAATTTAGTACTGTTACAGTGACCACACTATATTTTGAAAAATGTACATTCTTAAATCCTGGTTTAATCCTGGTTCTGCTGGCAGAAGGTTACACTGAGAGACAGGCTGCTTCCAAGCTCAAAGCTTTTAAGACAGCAGTAAACAAGAACAAGGTGAAGCAGGAGACGACCAAAAACCAGCCAGGAAGAGGGCAGAAGTGACCGGCAACTTATGTGCCTCAAATCGGAGGATGCCCTCAAGTGACCTTCATAAAGAATGGGAAACATTAGGTGGTGTGACGTAGCCTGTTATGAATTGTCTTAGCAGTGCACCAGAAGGGCCATAAAGCAAGGAAGAAGCCCTTCATCAATGAGAATCAGGGAAGAGCCAGGCTGAGGTTTGCAATAAAATGTATATTGTACACAGGCACATACCAATAAATTGAGAAATGTGTGAAACTGAAAATTTTGCTGTGGTCTCTTAATTTTTTTTTCCCCAGAGCTGTATACTGAATCACTATAAACTAGGGCGTTTATGATCCAGTATCACCAGTGGTGGCTGTATGCTGCTTTCTGGGGCAAAAGTATCCCAGAACAAGGGGTGATAAATGTGGGGAGAATTCAGACTACAGTGAAAGCGCAAATCTTTGCTGGGGAAAGTACTTTTCTAGAAAGTGTGCAGATGAGTCCTGGTTTGTAAATAGGTCTATAATTATACCGTTGTCTCATTGTACTGCCCTGAGAAAAATATTAGCTTGGCAGTTTTTAGAGCATGTTATATAATTAGAATTTCCTGTCTATGGGTCTATTTTTTCTATTGACAAATAATATACTTGTTTTGGTAAGGATCTTTACGGGTCAGAATTAATCGTAAGCGAAGTAATGGTCTCAGATTTAAAATCTCAGCGCCTTATTACATAGGTTTTGAAACCCCAAAATGTAGATACATTCAACTATAAGCCACACATAACAACATAAATGCATTTGGGTGCGTAAAACAAACGGACAGCACTAATCATCCACTTCATATAAATGTAAACGAAACAAAATAAAATTAAATAAGGGTAGCCGGGGTCACCCCGATTTCGTGCCCTGAGTCGAGCAAACAGCAGGAGTAGCTATTAAGTACATCACAAAGCCCTGACATGCTAAATACAGCACAGACACAATTTCAGCAGCAATTACTAAAATTGCACAAAACAGATCTCCCCCAACACACATGCACAATATTTAATTACTTGGTGGCATGCTTTACCCCTAAAATCCCTGATTAGTGACGAGATTAGACATTACAGTTGACCTGTAACAACGCTTTGACATCAAACGATGAAACTTTAGAAACATCGACTCCAGCTGCGGTTTCAGAAAAATATACTTACAGACCTGCACTATTTTGTATTTACAGGGTGAAGCCGCATCGTACTTTCATAGGTTAAAAGTTAATGAATTTCATAGTTTTTTTGTGAGCTTTAACATTTCCCAAATATAAAAGTTTGCAGCGGAAAATAAACTTACCTTCAAGTTGAAACCCGCATGTCAGAAGCACCACCGTGCAAAGCACTACAATCACTTTTGTCTTCATCTTTTTTGCCTTTTAATATAGACCGAAGCAGCAGTTGGTTCTCCTCGCCTGTCTTCCTTTGTTCAGTGCAGAAATTATATTCAGGCTCGTTGTCAGCGTCTCCCTCGGACCTTAACAGCAGCTGAAGTCGGAGATCTAAAAAAAGGTGAGGCTGATTGTCCGTCCCACAACGCAGTGGAGTAGCGCAGGGTGCGGGTGTTCACACGGGGCTACGCCGCTGATCCGCATCCAACCCGGAGACTCGCTGCCACGTGTTTCAACCCCCCTACGAAGTCCCGAAATCGAGGTCGATCCGGTGCGTTCACAGGACTGCAAATACTACTGGCTCTTCCCGGCCCTGGCGATCGGCCAGCACGCTTTACTGGAGAGGATAAAAAGGGCGTAGTGTGCCAGGAGCACAGGGGGCTACTGACAGCCACGCCTCTCCAGCTCAGTCACCGCCCTTTCCCAGTAGTGGTACCGTGACAGTGTTGAATGTGTATGACACTGTGTTTAGTACCGTAACATCTGAGTCTGCAACACTTGCGCCTTTTCAGCCACATATAGAGAGCGGCAGAGACGTGCTGGGCGGCGTCGGAGTGTCGCGCCCCACCCTCAACGTGACAGGCTGCTCATCACCTTAACCCTCGTGGTTCTTTGACGAGTAATGTTTTTTTTTTTTTTTTAAAAAAAAAATCTGGATTAATTTAATATTTGGGACATTTCATCAACACCACATCATCACAAATTTAAAATATGATATTTTAATTAATGGCATATTAATAGTTCTTATGGGCCACAGAACAAACATTTTAGAGTGAACAGGTCACTTGGTATGAAGTTACGTCCTTCCTATCTTCCCCGCATATAAATTAATGCAACTTGGATGTAATTCATGCTATTAAATCCTGATAAAAGAATAACAATTATCTAATCTCCTTTCACAAATTACAGCATTGCCTAAAGTAAATAAATGCGATAAATTGTTTTACCCAAATGCTTTCGGGAGGCATGCTTTCTCCAAAGCATTCTCATCACCTCACCTCTAAATGGTATGAGATTGTGGGCACAGCTGTTCATACCCCCAGAAAAAAAAGTTTCTTCTCGCCTTGCCAGCTGGGACCGCCTTGCCAGCACTATTTTCAGAGAGCCACAAGGAGCCGCTCTCATACTTGCACGTTCAAATCAGGGCAGCCTAGAAAAACTTTAGTATCCATAATTCACTGCGATGGACCCCGGAAAAGGAGGCGACTAACAAGCCTTTTTAGAAAGCACTAACATGTTTTATATGATTACAACCGCATCCGACATTTTACGCTTGCCCTTGTGTGTAAATGGAAGTAACATAACTGATCAATGTAAAATAGAAATTTGAACATTTTTGAAAGTTAATTTAATATAAATATTACATTTCTTTCATAAATGTATACATGTTGAAATTTAGTAGCAACATACACTGAACTAATAAATTGATTAATATTTGAATCGTTTGAAAAAATACATTAAAATTCAAAATAAAAATATATATTTTTCCATATCAATGGGAACACCAAGTTTTTTTCTCCAGGACCCCTGTATGGACTGTCACACTTGTCACTATTGCCCTGCGCTGCAAGACCGAAACGCCGTCTTAATATTGTCAGCCTGGGGGGTGACGATTATAGGACAGGAATACAGTACGTTTTGAAATGTGATGCTGTACAGTTTTTACCTTCGTGGTATGAGATGTATTTTCTTTATTTTATTTTTTACCAAAAGCCGCCATCTGACCCTTTCCCCTCTCGACTCGCAGATTGCGTCCCCTTTAGATCTGCAGCAGCCGGGCGGCAACTGAACAAGAGTGACGGGGCAGCGTCGATACGAACCTCGGGGAATCGGCTGCAGACATCGACGCCTGTGCGGACGTGAGAGAGCAGCCGGGGCTGAAAGAACCGGGCTCTTCACGGTTAACTTGCGCCGTCGCCTTGCGGTCCAAACCCCCCACCCCCATACACCCATTCATCCATCCATCATCAAGGCAGGTAAACCAAAAGCTGCAGCCGAGTCCGCTGCTCGGGTGGCCGTCGGGTGAGGAGCCCCTTAACGGCGAGCGGAAGGAGAGGGCTTGACCCCGGCGGACCGACCGACCGACATACGCCCAGAGTTCGGCGCACCGGTCCTGAACATGGAGACACCGGGCCGGCTGTCCCAGAGCCAGGAATCGCTGGACTTTACGGTGGAGAACGTAGAGAAGGTCGGCAGCCTTTCCGATCGGGTTCAGTCTCATGTCACAGTATAGAAATACGAGGGACTCTCGTTATAACATGTGATAGTAATTAATATAAATGTTCATATTTTCCCCACTGTTTTTCAGTTACTTTGCGCGATGCTTGATTCGTGTTTGCTGGAGCTATTATTTTAATGTCATATATTCTTTTATAGGTGTCTATAATAATCTAGCTTGTTAATGACATTAAGTACAGTCGACTAATAAAGGTAGATTATCGGGATCAATATGAGGAATCAGTATGAATTCAGTGCATGAGTAAAGACCCCTTTCTGTTACTTTATCGGTATGAAACACTTGTTACCACATTTTTAAAGAGAGTGCTGTTAAATGATTGCACTCTATGCCGGTTTGGATTCGTTCTGCCAGTTCGTCCGGGGTCCAGTAACCCTAAATGGTCCTACTCCCGTGTTAATCTCTGCTTTTGTCGGTTGGGCGGCTGCCGGTGGCTTCATCGCCATCCTGAGATGTTCATTTTTCTAAAAATATCAGACCTGTGTTTTGAAAGAAATCTCCAAATGTCCATTTAAAATACTTCCCTGCGAATGCTCGGGCGTTTTCACCCGTCCTGCTTGATTGACCGATATGGATCTTAATACTTCATATTCTCTATTTGATCAGTGTTACAGTGTAGTTAATAAAAGACAAATAAAACCCAGCTCGGATGTAAATGAAAGGACAGGAGACCGTAAGCCTCCACTTGATGGTCAGTCACCGGCTGCTGCCGGCCGGCGCTTTCCATCCTGATGTGCTTTGAATCCTGTTTAAACTCGGCGCTTGTGAACGGGGAAGGCGATTAGCTAGTGGAGGGTCTTACTTCAAGGTCGCTTTATTTTCCTTCAGGTATTTGTTTTTTTTTCTTTCTCTTTTGTTTAAGATTGTTTTAAAGTCTGGATTCCGATTAAGAATTAAGGTGCGCAGTCTGAATAAATATACACTTATACCTTATACGTCTTTAGTGGTCGTATCTAACGAACAAGTTTTCCACTTAAAGATGACAACGCGTGATTTACATAGTTTTGTACCATCCACCTTCACAAAGCCGAACTACGAAAAAGGTCATTATTTCTGAAAACGACCTAATGAAAAATTGCGTCATCCTGCCTGTTTATAGCCCTGGGTTTCATGATGCTTTCAAGTTGGATAATAAGAATGAACTTGTATTTCTGTAGATAATTGGTCTTTTTGTCAGGCTGGTGTGTGTGTGTGTGTGTGTGTGTGTGTGTGTGTGGGAGGGGGGGGGGCACTGAGGTGTTCATGGCGCAGTTGTTGTTCCACGTGGCGTGTATGCGGGTTTTGTTTTGTGTCTTGCTGTCCGTCCAAATCCCCTTCTTTATCAGGAATATTTGGTGCCCGGTCATGTCCGGAGGGGATACGTGAGTGTTAAGGCTTCCTGTAACATCTCCACGGTGTGAAGTCTGTCTGCTTGTGAATGAGGCCGGCAGCTGAGGTGCGGCTCAGAGTGGGGGGCTGTGAGCCAGGGTGACCGTCAGGCCGCCTCGAAGATTTGATCAGATTAGGGCTGAGGCAGCCTCCCTATATCAGACACAGGTGGCTGAATGGCTGCCTGTTTAAAAACGAGAGATGGAGAATAATGGGAAGATTCAATGAGGAGAAGGGTTTGGGAAAAATCCGATCACCCTGCTAACGAATTTTACAGCAGGCTGCAGCCTGTAGTGTCACCCCCCCCCCCGCAGCGTGACAGCAATGGCCTGCGTGGCACAGAATGGACTGCTGTTATTCCTCTGACCTTATAAAAATGTCATGTAGCACCTATTGACTCAAGTTTGAATCAGAAGCAGTTTCTAAAAACTCATTTTCATTGTTCAGCTTCTATTTGAGGGAATAAATCCTTCCTGTATCTGACACTCTGGTTTTCTCGTAGTCATATAACAGCTGTTTTATTTGTAATTTAACTTTTACATTATAGAACAAATGAAATATAATATATATAATAAATGAGAAGGAAAGCTGGACCACCAGAGTGGGCTGCGTGGACCTGCACTGAGAAAAATGGGTAAAAATTTGTACCTTTGCTTGTCTTTGTGGCTGTACCCTTGTAATTGTACCTTTTAATGTACAGAAATGGACTCTGAGGAACATTCCAAAGGTACACACAGCATTAATGTACCATCAATGGTGCAGAAATGTTCCTCAGACTCCATTTCTGTACCTTAAAAGGTACATTTAATTACGTCTAAGGGTACAATTGGCAGACCCTTGAGGGTACAGCCCCAGTGACAAGCAGTGGTACAAATTTTTACTCTGATCGGTTGGTTGCTGCTTGGGGGAGGGGTTTGAATTGGTGGTTGGTTATTGGGTGGGGGGAGGATGTTGGATTTGTTGATTGGTTATTGGGTGAACAGCATGTGATTGGTTTGTTGTTTGGTGGAGGGGTTGGTTGGTTGTTGGTATGGGGGAGTGTGATTGGTAGGTGTCTGTTTGGCAGTTGGAGGTGGCCAATTGATGCCTTTAGGGAAGATGCAGGTTCCTTTAGAGCAGTGATTCTTAACCCAGGCCTTTGGTGCTTCAGCCAGTCCGTGTTTTTGTTTTATTCCAAGCCCGATTTTTCTTGACGGCGTATCTTAAAGCCCCTGGTTACCTGGCTCAGCCGTGCAGCTGGTGGGCTACCATAATGATTTGGAGGGTGAGATGATGTCCATGTGGAGTCAGTTGACACCCTGGGCTGCCGGTGGAGATGTTGCAAAATGAGGTTTGGAGGGCACTGGGGAGCCAGTTGATGAACCACCAGGTTGTCTTTCCTGAGCCAGTGGTCTCCGGGTGACCGTGCCAGGCTCTGGGCATGTGTGCATGCTCCAGCCGCACAAGGCCTTTTGTCCAGCATAAAAGCGCAAAGCTGTCTTCCAGCACAAGGGCGCATTGATACGTCCTGTGAGTGATTAAGCAGGGCCGAGCCACGTGACTGGAGCCACGCCGGAGACGAGGGCGCAAGCTAATGTGCCTCCGAGCCTTTGCCGTTAAACCCAGCGCGTCCATAAATCGGACTTGTTGTCCTCTGTCCAGCTGGACGTTAAAAGCACCTTTAAGATTGGTCCTCCGCATGTTTCCATGAGTACCATCGATCAGCTGAAGGTCAAGCACGGCAACAGGGAGTGGGGGAGATGTGTGATTATCTGGCTGCAGACTCCTGGAATTACGGTTTCAAAGCAGATCTTTGGTGAAGGGGCCCTACAGCTATAGACTAACTTATACCCCTTTAGGTGTAGATTTGCTCTATGTAACGTAGTGGGAAGCTCACCTGATCGCAGGTAGCCGATGGCTAACAACAGTGAAGGTCACTGGTCCCAGAATGCACCTCTGCCTTTGTACCTTTGAGCAAGATGAATCGGTCCCATCATACGAAATGGGCGAAGATAGAATATTGTGTTGGCTTGAAGAGTGGGAGTGGTTTGGGTCGCTGACCAACTGCTTTGTGGAGACCTGGCACCATGATCACAGTCTCTGCGTGGGACCCACAGCCCTGGTGGCCAGAAGGCATCTGCTCTGGCTCTGAACGAGCGGGCATGCAGCAGCTTGGCTGTGGCGAGGGGGGGGCGGCTCCATGCTAGATTGTTATCTGATGATGGGGCAGGGATTTCTGTTGAATGGTGAAGTATGTGTTTTAATAAAATATTCTCTGTGGTTCTGGTATGGCTCCGGTTCATCAAAGCTGGGTTTTTTGGTTCACGTTCCTCTGCTGTCAGCATGGCGCTTTGTGCTGCGTGATAGGAAATAGGACCAGAATTATCTCTGGATCACAAATATACTGAAGACGTGAAAGAAACCTTAGGCATTAGGCGTAACGGGGACGGCAGTGTTTTGCTGGCAGAAGCTCCTTTGCTGTTAAAAATAAATGAGAGACGTGGTGGTCTCCTCTCTCACTCTCCCCCCCACCCCGAGCTTTTGTTTTGCTGTGTTCCCCTTTGTTTAATTATCGCTGCTTGTCCATAGTCTCCGGGGTCCCTTCGCTCTCTGTAGAGTTGCCACAAAAATAACACTCCGATAACACACGGCTTCCTGTACGCGCATCTCCTTATCGTTCCGTAAATGTAACGCTTTAGCTATGCATAGTATGGCCCTGCATTCATCTCGCCGTCCACCTGTTAGGCCACTGCAGTGCCCTGGGCTGTCCGGCTATCGATTCGCAGCGGCGGGGGTCTCGATTTCCGCCCGTGTTGTTCTGCGTGTGTGTATGAGGCAGTGGCGGTTCTGCGGGGCTTCAGTTCTCCGGGGAACAGGACGTCTCGGGCCTCCCGCCGGGATCACAAACGTGCGGCAGGCTAGTCATGATTCAGATCTCACTACTTTTCATCTGTGAGTCCGCTTGGCGCTCGCTCGTTAGCAAAGGTTAATGACGGCCATGTGACGCAATCGCTGTTTTTAATATATATATATATATATATTTTTTTTTTCATGGGAAATGTGCAATTTTGCAGTAAGTGTCTGCTTGAATAATTCCAGCGTCTTATGTTCTAAGTCATTATTTTCAACACCAGGCTTGTGTATTCAAGGCCGTCTGGGCTGCCTTCTCTATCTTTAGGGCTGGTTCCCTTCTTTAAAATACACCATGTCAGCAATTCTCACATATAATACTATTTGCCGTCGTCTCGTGTTAGTGTTTAAACATCGCCCCTCCCCCTTTTATATCAGCTTAACAGCTAAACACTTTTAGTATCGATTAATAAATCAAATTGCAATGTCTTTGGTGCACGAGTGTTATTTTTGTCTTGGTTGTGTAGCTGATTTTTCTGGGAAGTGATCTCAGATATGTTTCTGGGTATGAACTGTGCAGAGATGTAATGGTGCTTTGCATTTAGGGTTAGGATTAAACCACTGGGACGCTCTTGATTGTCTTGGTTCCTTCATTTTAACGCGTTAGCTACAGTGAGAAGCTCTTCTGTCAGGCTCAAATGCAGTGCCATAATCAGTGTGGAGTTTAAAAACAGCTAACTGACCATGTCACTGGAATGAACCTCTGTGACCCTCTGGAAGCGAGCGGCAACAGGATCGGCCCGTTTCGGGAGAAACCAGTGCCAGAGACGGAGCCGGTTTCCTGACACCGGCTTCGTTCCCCTGGATACCACAACACTTCAGTGGGTGGGTCACCTTAGAAAGGTGTTAAAGCAGCCTGACAGTGAGTCTTTGTGAGTGGCTCACTGTAATGCAGTGCTGTGCATGAAATACACTGCAGCTGATATTTTTATAATTAGATGGGGGCTGAGATTCGAGGCATATATCTGAATCCGTTTCGGATTTCCATTACATTCTCATCCGGTGCAGGTACAGGACGTCAGTGTGTGTTAGAGGGGGGGATTTAATATATGTGTATTATCCAAATGTTGGATGCATTGTTTAGGATGTATTTTGGTTTTAATTCACCCTGCAAGAGTTGTAGAAAAGCCTGTCGGATTAGTGTCTGAGTAATGGCGTGCTGACGGGGTTTGGCGCATGGACAGACGGTATGCTGTACTGTTCGACGTGTTTTATAGCCTGGAGCTGCTGTCAGTTTGATAACAATGATCTAAACACTCTGACTGAGACTAATGTTTTCACTAATGGGCCCCCCCTGACGCGGGGGACCGTTTCCGTGGCCCTCTTGTCCACACTTTAGCCCCTCATCATCCGTGTAGATGTTTCCTTCACTGTTATCTTTGTTTTTAATGTCCTGGATTCAAGACGACCACATAAATGGCCATGGCAGCAGATACCGTAGTATTTTTTTTTCTGTGCATGTTATTTGAATAGTTCATTTCTTTATTTACAGAAGCTTTTATCCAAAGTGACATACATTTGAGGAAGCGGGGTCAGACGGTCCGTGGGTTAACAGTGACGTCAATCTGCCGACCACAGAGTCTGTGTTTATAATCAGATTTGTATGTAATAAACGGTCCGACTAATCTTTAAGCCTAGTTTGTAAATAATGACGTCGTGCGGCCAGGTGATACCAGCCGCGTGTGGAGCATGTAGGTTTGCTCCATCCGACCGGGCTGGTACTGGCCGGGGAGAAGCAAGAGGGTCTAGTTTGTCTCCTGGCCAGAGCGGCTCGGGCTCTGCGCCCCTCCTGTGCCGCCGCTGTGCCCAGCGGGAGCATCGCGCCATTCTTACTCATTTTTCGAAGTCTTTAAATAGCTCATGTCGTCAGGGGGCTGGGAGAGGG
>JAODKF010000038.1:18630178-18647130 GCA_026779585.1 Mormyrus proboscirostris | reverse complement strand
GGGGCCTGAGGGTTAGGGGGGCAGTTGGGTTCTCTTCTAAGAAAAATGACCATCAAGTGTGACTGGGGCGAAATAACAGCTCGGTAAAATGAGACGACTGATGGCAGTAATGAAGCAGCAGGAGAGGTCATAAAGCAGCACTTATTTAAAAAAAAAAACATCAAATCTTCAGCCTGACCTCCAGATACTGGCAGCATTTGTAGTTGTTAGCGGTGTGTGGCTCAGGATAGGGCGCCCTGCCTGCGATCGGTTCGAATCCTGTGGTTGGCAGAGGGATTACACCGTTGGGCTCCAGAGCGATGCCCTTTTCCCCCAGTTGTTTCAGAGACTGTCTGACCTTGATCTCTCAATTATGCACCTTGGATAAAAGTGTTTACTAGAGAAATAAAATGTAAAATTCAGTTTGGACGCTGTAGTCCTGTTCAGCCACGTATGGCTTAGAGGTCATTTGAAATAATCTTCAAGTTTTTCGTCAACCGGTGACATCTGAAAGCGCCTGAATGATTTGCTTTAAAAGGTCAGATACGGGTCACAGTGCGGGTCCTGTGTCAGCCGAAGACAGAGAGTGGCCTGAACCGTCATCTTTTTTTGGTGGGAAGTTATAAAAAATACATGTTTTAAAAGAGAATGGAAGCCGCTTCAGTTCATTACGAATTCATGTCGGTGTCTGGCAGCCCCTTGCCGTCAAGGGAGCTGGAGCACCGCTTACACGGAGTAAAAACAGGTTCAGCGGGCTGCGAGTTACACGTCCGGAGAGAGTGGGAAAAGCAGCACCTAGCTGACACTTCTCCTGGGTGGCAGAGGAGACTCAAGCTTGGGTCCAGACTGGCCTGCGACAGAGACGGTGAGTCAGACGGTCTGGAGCTGAGCTCGTATATCAGAGTGACAGCATTACAGGAAGAAGGAGCTGGGTGTGATGGGGGGGGGGCGGGCTGGCATGAGGGAACAGGAACGGGACGGACAGGTCAGAGGAGGAGAGAGACGAGGACTGAGGCAGGGCAGAGGTTTGGCGAAGGGGGTAAGGGCACCGTTAGGCTGCGTGGTGTTTCCATGGCGACAGTGCAAGGGAACGATGTCTCACGCTCTGGTTGGTACAGACACGCCGTGTGCACATCTACCCCTCCCCCTCCACCCCCCCTTCCCGGGGACGGCTGCCCGGAGCAGTCGCGTCCTTCCGTACGCATCCAGGGGTATCAGGCGGACCCGTACAAGCTGGATGCAGAGGCCAGAATTCCACGTATTTCCTACGGAGGAAAAACCAGGAAACTGCTTGTTTCGGTTAACAAGTAAACGATTATTGTGTTCTATTTTGTCCATGTTAAATGTAAAAAAAATAAATAAAAATATTTATTCTTTGTTGAAATAACCTCACCCCCCCTTTACACGGTCTGTCCTCTTTATTACAGAAAAATAATTTAATATTCCCAGTGGGAAAACAAACTGGTGGAGAAATTATTACTGTTTTCCGCGTCAAGCCGTCCCTTAGTGCCAGTCCAACGGCTGGTGGCAAACGTCGTCATGGTAATGAATGAGGGTTCGGTGTGTGTGTGTTTCTGTGGGGGGGGGTAATGGTGTTAAATTCCTGCTTTAATTTGTTAAGTCAATGTGTGGGTCATGAAGCCACGTTTATCGCCAGTGAACTGGGCATCATGATCATCGGGAGGGCAAGAGGACTGAGTATGAAGGGGCATCGCTGGAGGATTATTATGGGATTGTGGTTTTTGGATGCCTTCGCTGTATTAATGACCAGGGGTTCCTGTCTGTTTTCTGACCATCGTCTGACTGGAGCCAGCGCTGCGTGGGTCCCATCACGCTTCAGGGAGCAGGCTTATGCTAGCAGGGGGTGAACCCTCTCATTTGGCGGGGGGGGGGGGGCAATCAGCACGTGAGGAATTTGCAGCCTTCTGTCATTCTGTCCCCCGGTTTCCAAGGTTACTGCCAAACGCACGGTTGCCAGGGTTACCGGAAGGGCGAGCATGGTGACGACAGCGATGCTTCCTGAGGGCGCACTTTAGCACGGTCGCTAAGTGAGCAGCCCGTTGGCTCTGGGACTGATCATGCAGCTGGGGGACAGGTTATCACCTCCCCTGATGGGTGCTCTGTGTAGGCGGGGCTAAGAGCAACCCGCTACCCTACTCTCTACCCTCCTCCTCGCTCTTCCATGTTAAGCTCCTCTCACATCCTAGCCCTCCGTCATGCTGATTAAAGTCAAAGCTTTTCCTAGAGTGCTATTGGACCAGTTGCATTTTGTTGCTTAGCAACACATTTCCCCTATCTCCCAGCGTTTAGGTGTAATTGCAGCATTGGGGGAGGGGGAGCCAGCTGTTTTTAAGTGAATCTGGATAATACCTGGTGTCTCTGTAAACACGCGCCCGCCAGAGGTCCTGCCACATGCCCCGCCCTTCATCTAGTGTTAATTAGCCGTCCGTCTCATTGCCTGCTGGGCCTTCCCCTGTGGTGTCGTCTTGGTCCTGCCTGAGTGAACAGTTTTCCGGCCCCAGTGCTGAAAAGCCCATTCATTTTTAACAGCAATCTCTGTCGATGCAGGTCATCCACTTATGAGCGGAAGGACTCTGACATTTTGAGAGCAGGACAGACAGTAGACTGTCAACAGATCCTTCATGTTGTTCTTTTTGCCAGTCATGTTATGCATGATAAAACCAGTTATACTCCAAAAGATGACTTGTAGTATTTAAAAAGATGACCTTGTTGTTTCAAGTAGACCGCTGCTTCAGTTTATGCTTATTAGGAGTTCCTGCATAATACATGGAGATCTCAAGCGGTGTATCATAATTTAAGCTTTTATGGAATGATTTGAACATTCCTCTTTGCCTGAGAGACTTATCTTTCAAGGGGAAATCGATGCAGATAGACAGGATCAGTTACACATGCAAACTCAGCTGTCGGTCGTGTGGATGTTTTGTTCTTATGGTGACATTAGCAGTTGCTTCCACTTAACTTCGCTGCTCAATGGATAATTTTGTTAGATGGTTAAGCACTTGATTAGAAATGACGGCAGGGGATTTCAAAGACAGTCTTCTGTTCCCATGTTTTTCAAAAACAAAAACTGTTTACTCAAGTGCTGTTATTCACCGGGGCTTTTGTTGAAAGTGTAGCAGCATCAGTGGGAAGCCAGTTCCCCTCTGGCAGGTATAGCGGCCCCTTCTGGTGGGAGGCCAGTGGGCAGTTTGGATCGGGGCCAAAGAGCCAGTCTGGAGAAAGCTGGGGGAAGCTGCCCGAGATGATGACCCCAGAGATGGAGGCTGAAAAGAGAAAGAGAAGGGGGTGGGCTTTGGTGTGGGTAAAGTGCTCAGCAGGTGGATGTAAAAGAATGTTGTGGGGGATTTAACTCCAGTTGCCGTGGCCCCCACAGGTACGTGAACACGCTACTGAAGCTGGTGCCGCAGGTATTACAACTTCAGGAGCAGCTGAGGGCCGCAGTCCAGGCCGGCGACATGGAAACGTCGCATGGGATCTGCCGCATTGCCGTGGCGCTCGGAGAGAACCACTCCAGGTGGGAGCCCCTACGTGCCCCCGATGCATGCTGGGAAATGTAGTGCGGCACTTCCCCACAATGATTCCCACAGTTAGAGCGTGACTATGTGCTAGGCATTAATTGAGCATGCTGTTTTAAGTGCTCTAGTACTCCAGAAAGCACCAAAACACACACCCCTTCTTCAGCATGCCTCTGTCGCTGCGTATGTGCAGCCTGGTGTAGACCGTGCCCTTCACCTGGGCCCAGTTGACCGCCCGTGTCCTGCAGGGCTCTCTTGGACCAGGTGGAGCACTGGCAGGGATTTTTAGCGCTTGTCAACATGATCATGTTCTGCACCGGGATCCCTGGACACTACCCCGTCAACGAAACGACCAGCTCCCTCACTCTGACCTTCTGGTACACTTTACAGGTAGGAGGCCATCTCAACAGTTTTGGGGGGGTTGGGGGGGGCAATGACACTATTATGGAGTACTAGACAGTTAAATGAAAACATAATATAATTATACTATAATGCATGTATGCATGTGAGCTCCTGATCTTCTACTTTATGTATTTAATTTTATTAATTTAATTTATTTAATATAAGTGATATAACATAATCTCATATGTAGTTCATGCGTTTGGTTATACTTGGATGTGAGTAATATTTGAAGTAATATAATAATATTAGGTCAGGTGATGTCTGAATTTTGCTACATGTTTTTTTGCATGCAGCTTATATAAAAAGTGCTCATATAAGAACACTGTCAGCATTCGCTTGCTGAGGTTTAATTCATTACGCCACCCGCTGGACATTTGATATCTAAATGTCATGCGCTTCGAACATCTACTATATCCTCAGTAAAGGGAATCCCTTCCTCTGGGTTTCAGGATCGAGCCTTAATTAAAGCAGATGAATGTACATTTTACAGCATGTTCTGCCCTTGTAGCCTCAACGTGGACTTTAGAGAGCTTCACAGAGATCCCCCCCCCCCCCCACCAAAATCGATACAGCCTCTGAGCCCCACCTGAGTCAGCTGGATTGTATCCGCTGCCAGCTGACTGTGCGGCACTATAGAATGTGCCCGCTGCAAGCGATACTGCTGTGATAAGTGACATCAGACCCCCTCTACTGCAGTAGGCAGGTCGTGCCTGTCTGGGGCTCTTTACTACAGAGGAAGGCATATGCATCAGTGCCAGGACTGGGGGAGTGTAGCTAATAGAGCAGGGGAGGGGGCAGAGAGGTCCCAGGAGGCGGTATCCCCCCCCCTCGATTGATGAACACGATGGATGGAGTCTTATGGGAGTTTTGATATTGCGTCTGAGTGATTTTGAAACTCGGCTCCTCCAGGAAAGCACTTCCAGTCCGCCGCGGGTTGCTTAGACATAATGTGGGTCTGCAGCCAATCACAGGCGTTCTCTAGATTGGTGTAAAACACCCAGCTGAAGCCTAGCATAGGATAAAAGAAGGTGGGGGACAGCTGAGGCTTCTGTGGGCAGTGCTGTTGCCTCATTCTTCTGGGATTCACATCCCACCCCTCTTTGCATGTTCTCACAGCGTCACAGAGCTTTCCTCTGGGTTCTTGCGGTGTCCTCTGGGTTCTTGCGGTGTCCTCTGGGTTCTCCGGTCAGCTAATTAGCGCGTCTGAGTCACCCATTAAATATGACTGACTGTGTGAGTGTGTCCCTGGATGGATGGATGGATGGATGGATGGATATCTGAAAGCTTCATACCCTGCTGGTCGTCACTATGTAACAGGCAGGATCTCTGTAGTCCCCACCCTGCTGCGTGCGTTGAAATGTTGCTGTTTTAAAAAACTAATGGATCCGCTTATGCCGTTACACATGAGGGTCTTCCTTTAATGGGAGGCAGACCCTTAACAAGTTCTGGCTCGACATACAAGAGCGTAGAAGTCCAGAGATGACAGCATTTAGTTCAATTATTTATTGTTTATTAAATATTCGTTCCAATTTCCATCATTTCCCTGCCATACACTGTGTGTGAATGGTGAAAATATGGTTATACGGACAGCGAATGTATCATGGAAAGAGCTGACGATGATTCGCTTTAAAAGGGACTGCTACCTCGCGCTTACATTTTTGATTTCGCTAACAGACCATGCAGGCATGGAGATGAATCAGCCAGTTAAACAGATCTGCTTTTCTGGAGCAGAGAATATAAGGGTGGCTGTGATTTATTTGCAGGACAGTTACAGTGCTAACCTGCAGTGTCATTCTTGGAGATGGGAGTTTCTTTGCTAAACTTATACCCAGAGAATGTCTGTATTGTTGTGACCACAGACGCATCCAGTGGCCAATCAGAGGTGCGATGCCAGCAGAATCCATACAGCGGGTGATCAGTACACGTCTGAGCCGGCAGCCTAAACGTGCTCAGAAAAATCACGGTGTCTCACTTCCCCAGCCTGTGTTGGACACTGATATTCTAGGAAGCTGAGACCGTTTCGTGTTAATTCAATTTAGTTAGTGTCATTTATGTCTTATTCTTCTTATTTGTCTAGTTTGGTTTTATATTCACTACATGTTGCTCATCTTCCTTGGTTGACCATCGTCATGTTGTTGACCGTCGTGATGTTTGTGCATTGTTACAGTTCTCCTCATAAATGCCACCTTGCATAAGAGTCCTGGTACATTCTTTGAATCCCTGGCAGGTTTCTGAAGAGAGATCCTTTTATTTTAGATTTAAGGCCACTGTTGGCTGTTTTCTGTTAAGCAGTGGGTAGGATCCCGGATGCAGGCAAAACGGGGCCCCTGGTTTTTTCGGTCTCCCTCATCTTTGACCGGCCCTGGCCGCTCGTTTCAGGATGACATCATGTCCTTTGAGGCGGAGAAGCAGGCGGTCTACCTGCAGGTGTACCGCCCTGTCTACTTCCAGCTGGTGGACGTCTTGCTGCACAAGGCCCAGTTCCCCACCGATGAGGAGTATGCCTCCTGGTCGTCGGACGAGAAGGAGCAGTTCAGGATCTACAGGTTAGTGGGAGGTGGACGGAGTGGCGCCCCCAGGAGGTCAGTTTGATGTGTGGTTCATCGGGCATTTTGGGGGAGTTGGCATCCGGTTATGGCCACAGAACAGTCAGAAGATGCTGGCGTGACTCATACCTCATTATCTTCATCTGCATCCCCGAGGGAGGATGGTGGTCATGAGGAACGGGCTTTGACGTTCGGGTCTACTGCAGGGTGGACATCTCCGACACCCTGATGTACGTGTACGAGATGCTGGGAGCTGAGCTGCTCAGTAACCTCTACGACAAGCTGGGCAGACTGCTGACGGCCAGCGAGCAGCCCTCGTCCTGGCAGGTCAGTCCCGTCGCCTTCGAGGTCCAAACCCAAGCTCAGTGATGGCGGCCGCCTGTCTGAGTCGCGCGAGACCCTCGGTGTAGTAGCCTGACCACGGCTGCTCGTCCCCACAGCACACGGAAGCACTGCTGTACGGATTCCAGTCCATCGCCGAGACGATAGACGTGAACTACTCCGACGTCATTCCCGGCCTCATCGGCCTCATTCCTCGCATCAACATCAACAATGTCCAGCTGGCAGATACCGTCATGTTCACCATAGGTACGACTCTCTTCCCTCTTTTCTCTCTGTCATCCTTCTTTCCTCTTTCTCTGCTCGTGGATGTGCAGATTGTCATGTCTGTGGTTCTCCTGGACGTGGCGTAACTGCCCTCCCTGCCTTTCCGCACACCACTGCAGGAGCCCTGGCAGAGTGGCTGGCTGACCATCCAGTCATGCTCAGCAGTGTCCTCCCGCTGGTGCTGCAAGCCCTGGGGAACCCCGACCTCTCCGTCTCCAGCGTGTCCACGCTGAAGAAGATCTGCCGCGAGTGCAAATACGACCTGCCACCCTACGCCACCAACATAGTCGCCGTCTCCCAGGTCTCCTACCACTTCGAAATATATGCCCCATCACACTGGGGAACACTCTGGTATAGACCCCCCTTTACTGTGGGGACCACTGCAGCAAAGACCCAATATTAGACTGGGGACCTCTCCAGTATAGACCCCCTTTACATTATGCACCACTCCAATATGGGCCCCGTTACGCTGGGGATCTCCTTAGTATAGACCACCCTTAACACTGAGGAACACTCTAGTATAGACTCTTCTTTACAACGGAAACATTCCAGTATAGACCCCCCATTTATATTTGGGGGTCACTGCAGTAAAGACCCAACATTAGACTGGGGATCATTACGATAGACCCTCCATTACACTGGGGATCTCTCCAGTATAGATCCTTTTCCAACTGTGATTAATGTGGAATACCAGTGTTTCATCTCTGCAGTGTATCTTGCCAAAGAAACCTCTGTCTGTCCTCTGTAGGCTGGTGCTTTAAGTTGTACTTGGACGACCGATTCTCCTGACAATTTCTTTTCTGTCTCCACAGGAAGTTCTGATAAAGCAAATTCACAAGGTCAGTGATGATTCAGTCGTCTCTGGGTGTCGTCCTGTTCTCTACTATAAACAACCAGTCATGCCTCCTTTTATTTTTATTGTAGCTCTTTGTTCTTGTCTCGTTGGTTTCCTACTTGGGGCTAGATCATGACTACAGAGTGGTCAGTGCTTAATCAGTTACCTGAATACTGCTAAATAATAAAAAAAAAAGACTTTCTCTGTCTGTACTGATTAATGTGTCGGACCGTTCTGTGTGTGGGTGTCACGGTGGATAATCAGTCTGCCTCCGCATGTACAGACCTCTCTTTGTTCCCGAGGAGTCTTTTTGCTCTCTCACCATGTCGTTTCCTTTCTGGGTGTAGACCAGCCAGTGCATGTGGCTGATGCAGGCCCTGGGTTTCCTGCTGTCCGCGCTGCCTGTGGAGGAGATCCTGAGGAACCTGCACTCCCTCATCACTCCATACATCCAGCAGCTGGAGAAACTGGCCGACGAGACGGTATTAACCTCCCCTCCCCAAACCCCCTGCCCATCCTCCATTAGCTGCCGGAGCAATCGGCTCTTGAGATATTGATCAGCAAAGCATTTCTCTTTGCTGCTCCAGTGTAACAAGGAGGATGGGAAATTTGCTTATCACTCAGTCTACAGCTTTTTTTATTCGTCCTTATATTCACGCATACCACCATAGGGTTAAAAGTTCAAAGATGCTGCCACCTAGTGGAAGGGAAGACTATTAATAGCGTTTAGAATTGCTGTGTTGTCAGCATGCGTCAGAGTGATTTAGCATGCACCTCAGTGTTTTTGCCGCGCAGTATCTGCAGCAACAAAGTCGCTAGCCCCACCCCCTGCTTTCACGCTCTCCCGATGAACACAAGCCAGCCTCTGCAAAGGGCTGACTAGCCTGTAATTATTAGCAAGGACTGACTAATTATGGCGGTCACTCTTGGGAGACTGACAGTAGGGTGAGGTCGCCGCTCGTTTGCGAATGTCAGTGACCGAGTTCGCTTGTGAGGGCCCCCTGGTGGCAGAAGGTTGGATATGCATCTCAAATCCCAAAGCGTTTTTAAGCAGCGAAAAGCTAAGTGTCTACCCCTCTGCAGCCCAACCCTTCGAACAAGCTGGCCATCATCCACATCCTGGGCCTTCTGTCCAACCTCTTCACCACGCTGGACATCTCCAAGCAAGAGGAGGAAGGTGGAGACGGTGTGCCTCTGGTCAAAAGCACCCCTCCTCAGCCCGGCCCCAACCCAGTGAGTCTGGCTTTTTTTCAAGAAAATGTATTGAGTGCTGTTTGCTTTATATATGTACTTGGGCAGTCCTGTGTCTGTGTGCTGCATGTTCTAAACGTTACAGTAGATGCTTCAGCTGTAACTACTCACATATTCGGGGATAAACCTATGTCTCTTTTGGAACTTTAATTATTTATTTTTTTGTTTTTCTTACTGTTGGTTCTGTTGCTATCACACAGCACGGTAGAATTTCCGATCAATGTCCTTATTTTGTGGCTAATTTGGCCATTTTGGGAGAGATGGCACATAACCCTCTTATACGTTCATCAAGTATTATCAGTTTCATTTAGTTGTACCCTGGCCCTTCCTCTTCAAGCAGACCTGGGAACAGTTAAGTGTACTGTGCCCAGTCATGGTACATGATTTTACTCAGGATACCCTTAGGGCTCTGTATTCTGACTCAGCGCTCCTCACTCTGACTCAGATTTGCCTGTCTGACTCTGTTTTGCCTCCTCACTCTTGTTTTGACTCTTGTATGACTCTTGTTTTGACTGGTCCGCAGGTGGTGGTGGTCCTGCAGCAGGTCTTCGCCTTGATTCAGACTGTTCTCAGCAAGTGGCTTAACGACTCGCAGGTGGTGGAGGTAACCACTCGTCAGTTCCCGTCCCCTGCCCCCCCCCAACCCCCCGTCCTCCCTATTGTCTTCTCCCCGGAGTTCCTTCCCCTCTCCTCTCTCACCTACCCCTTCCTCTCTCAGGCTGTATGTGCCATTTTTGAGAAGTCTGTGAAGACCCTCCTCCAGGACTTTGCTCCTATGGTGTCCCAGCTGAGCGAGATGCTTGGCCAGATGTACAGCACCATCCCACAGGCCTCGGCACTGGACCTCACACGCCAGGTGAGATGACGTTACCCGCACCGAGCCGTTAACTTGGCAGGATCACGCTTGCATACCCGAGCGGGACTGAGGGGGTCTGTGCTGACCTTTTACATCACATCTCGGTTCAATCTTACAATCTTTAAGTTATTTTGAACACATTACAAATTCATGCATAAATATATTTGTTTATAGATGGCATACAGTTCAAATCAGAACCTGTTATAATGTTTCTTGACCTGTTCTATGGCTAGGTTAGGATGTAATTCATGGGCCATCTGACCCTGCTTTAGTAAGTGTACGTCGCTTTGGGTAAAAGCACATGCTAAGTACAGACTGTCGTAACACTGTAGTGTGTGGTGATCTCCTTTCAGATGGTCCACATATTTGCCAGCGAGACAGACTACTTCCCCCCTATCAAGGCCCTCTTCGAGCTGGTCACGTCCGTCACGCTTTCCATCTTTCAGCAAGGTATGGAGGAGCTGCAGCTTTGGTTGGGGATGCTGTCACTGAAATGCATAAAGGATGGAGCTGCTTGCTGCC
This sequence comes from Mormyrus proboscirostris, assembly GCA_026779585.1. Taxonomy (NCBI): domain Eukaryota; kingdom Metazoa; phylum Chordata; class Actinopteri; order Osteoglossiformes; family Mormyridae; genus Mormyrus; species Mormyrus proboscirostris. The sequence continues at coordinate 18,636,597 of JAODKF010000038.1, read as the reverse complement.
TGTCCCTGTTTGGGTTGCATGATCTCCCCACTCGCTAGAACCAGGGGGACGGGTCTGCTTCATCCCAGGTTGGGTTACGGTTTTTGGAATGCTATCTCTGGATAACATCTTAACTGTTCCCTTTCTTATGTTTAAAAGCTTTAAACTTTTTAACCACAAGCTACGACATTTCTGCTTTGGATGTTTTGGACACAACAGAGTCCTGAAAAAATATGTGGAAAGGCTTTCACCAAAATGATCAATCCATTAGATCTTTTGGAAGATGACTCACTGTTTTGTGCTACGAGTCCCTGACGTTCATCACCTGACTGATGGGTCCGTCGAGTCTCCTGCCAGCTTGTCCCTGAACCATTAACCCCATATTTTTCTATCAGGTTTCCCACTGATGAGTTTCAGAGGTGGTCTGTGTTTCTGACTGGGGTGTGTAGTGTTTGTGTTGGAGCATGGGGGTATCGGTGCATTACAGGGTGGTCTTATCGCACGGGATCATTTTGGGGAGGGGGGGGGTTGCCATGGAAACATCTTGCAGTAACAGGTACCTCCTTGGGTTCCCGCTCCAAAGTCCCCTCAGTTCCTTTAGGTTTGTTCCTTTTTCTCTCCTTACGTATTTTCTGTTCCTCCAAATGGACTCATGTTTCTGTCTCTTTCTGTTCCCGTTTCCCAGACTGCTTCCAAAACCTCCACCCGCCCCTTTCTTCCCTTCGTTTTACTCACGTGTGCAATTATTTCAATGATATCGTTCAGTTCCTTCTTTTTTGTTTCCACATGACTGTTAAATCTGTTCAGTTGCTGTTTGTATATTATTATTATTATTATTTCTTAAGTTACATCTTTATTATATTTTAGGACCCAGGGATCATCCTGATATTGTTGATTCATTTATGCAACTCCAAGCTCAGGTGTGTTTTTGGTTTCTTATTTCATTCACTTTCGGTTTCTCTCTCTTTGTCTCCTTTTTTCCTCTCTTCCCCCCTTCTCTCTCTCCCTCTCTCTCTCACTCTCTTGTCTGCCGGAGGCCTTGGGGACCTCTTCTCTCGCAAGGCCATGAGTCATGGCGTTGCTTTTGAGAGTCCTCTGGCCGTTTCAAAACCCACCATTGGAGCAAAAACACAGTTTCTTGCCCCGTTTGGAATGCGAGGCAAGGGGGTAGGAATTGGTTGCTTAGCAACACTGAGCTGAGGATACTGTGACCCACTAGTTAGCATCTCAACTGCCTACTACTTGGTTGATTAATATTCCACCATGGAAGTCTGTAGGGACACATGAAGATGGATGAGGAGATGCTTCTTGGGGTGTGCATTAAATCCTGAAAGGTGGAGCTTATTTTGATGAGAGGTGAGTGGGCAGGGCTTGTTGCTATGGTGATCTCATTTTAGAAGTTTTTGCAAGGGAATCGTGATGTAAAACCGGTGATGGGCTTAAAGTTTTGAAGAGCCTGACTGTGTAAAATGTGCCAGGCAGGAGTACTTTGGTTAATGGCATGTGGGCTTGTGGCTGAGTTGTTAATAAAAAATATCCTTTTGCGTTACCTGGTAAGAAGGTTCAGGGCTTGGAGCAAAAATATCAGAAGAGTAAACAAATGTTCATTATCAGATAATATAACAGCCTGTTTATGTAGATGCCGTACATTGCACTATATGTGATGAGTAGTGTGTTGCGTTATATGTGATGAGTGATGTGTTGCGTTATATGTGATGTGTGATGTGTTGCGTTATGTGTGATGTGTTGCGTTATATGTGATGAGTGATGTGTTGCGTTATATGTGATGAGTGATGTTTGCGTTATGTGTGATGAGTGATGTGTTGCACTATATGTGATGAGTGATATGTGACATGAGCTAGATTTTGGCAGGAGCAGCTTGGTAGCTCAGTGGCTGGCGCTATTCCCTCACACCTCCGTGATGAACATTCTGTCCATGTTGCGTGAGTCCAAAGACCTGCAGTTAGACTTGTCTGTAGTATGTGCTTAGGTGTCTGGCATCCCATCTATGATGTTCCCCTGCCTGGTGCTGATGGATATTACCATGGATTGGTCTTTTTTTTCGGTGCGAAGACTAAATATGAAGATCACATCAATAATTCTTAATTGGTAAGAAGTGTATTGGCATCTCCTGATAGGCTGTGGCCCTGCCTCTGTAATGAGCTGTGCCTTTGCTGTCTCAGTCCTTTAATGCTGCTCTGTTGGTGGCATCATGATGATAAACTAGGGAAGAGGTAGAGAGGGAGCATACGAGGGTGCAGACCAATGATACAGACCAGCCGATTAAGTCGCAGCCTAGGAAACGTACAGTAAAAGAGGTCGCGGTAATCCTGCCCTAGATAAAATCCCTACCCTCTTCCTCCCTGTCATTCCATCCTAAAATCAGACCCAAAATTAATTAATGGATCAATTAATTAATTAAAAGTCAATTGGTCCCCTCTTTTATTTTTCTCTCAGGTTTTCATTTTTCCTTCTTTGGTTTCTGCCTTTGAATAAATCTCAAACCTCATATCTGACCTTTTCTCCTCTCTCCTCTCATCCTGAATAATTTCCTTAAAACATCAGTTGTCTTTATTCGTACATGTTACTTATGGATTTCTGTTGCATACTCAGTCCAAATCAGGTGAAGTGACTGCAATGAAATTAAAATGAAAACCAAACCATCATACATTTAATTTACCTTAAGTTAAATTTTGATGTTTGATTTTTCAAATCTGTTCCTTACCTGATCGGTTTGCATTTGATGAGTTGTGAGCGAGTTTTTTTGTCGTTTTCCTTTTTGGAAGGTTAGTTTCAGGCAGAGTGAGAGGGCAGGTGGGTGAGGAGGTGGTGAGGGCCTCGGGTGGGGGCGGGGGTCTAGTTTGCTGTGCTTCATCCAGGATACACAAAAGAGCTGCCCAGTTCAATGCCTATCTCTATCTCTCAGGCCCTCAAACGGAAGCCAGACTTGTTCTTGTCTGAGAACCTTGATGTGAAAGCTGTGTTCCAGTGTGGTAAGTGTGTGATGCTGCTTAGATCCTTGGACCGGGTTGCAGACCCCTGTGACCCTTTTATTTTAGATATTGGGTGCTGTGCAGCTCAGTGGGTTAGGAGGATGTGAATACTGGTTCAGATCCCGGGACAGGCATTGATTTAACCCTCTGGAGTCGACGGCATCGTCGACATTGGCACATATCTTTCCCGTGTATTTCTGTTCATAACTCGCTGAAATCTTATTATAGAAACATGAAAAAGAACGCTGACTAAATCCGTAATCTGTCTTCTTTTCAAAACGTCCATCGTCGGTTATTAAAATTAGGTTGAATTGGCAAAAAAGTAAACCATGTCACCTTACTTTGTTTTACCTGCATGGGCGGCGTGTAGTGCCGCTGTCACCTGAAGATTGTTATTCACATTCTAAATAGCCGCATTAGCGCGTATTCAAATCGCATTCGCATGGTAATTTGATGAACAACACAGCAGTGAAACGCGATTCAGATACATCCCCATCTGGCCAGGTGTCAATGGCTCATTCATACACATGAAAGTTGCTACGTATTCAATGAAAGGAGCCAGAAATAGTGGCATGAGTTATTTTTTTCTTATTTATTTCTCAAATGAATGTTGCAACTACATCATTTAGTCGTCTTCATGTAGCCAAGACTTGGTGATCACATATCTGGGATCAAAACAAACTTCCACCATTGCTTACTATGTACTTATGTTTCTGCAAGTGTTCCAAACTGCATTTTGCAATGTCTATACTTTGATGTCAAATTACAAACTTCATATAAATCTGACATATTTACAAAGATTGAGCCAAAACAAATATATAAGAAATAATTTATCTGATGAGGCTGTTTTTCCAGCCGTATGGACACCGGGTGCAGGTTCCAGTATATGATCTTGATAAATCCTGACAAATTCTGGTGTCACTACTAGTTCAAGCAGCTAGACATCTGCCACATGGTCAAAGTAGAGGTTCTGGAAGGACAAAGCAGCATTTAGTATCTGAGTCATTTTCATTCTGCCCTCTCACCCCCAAACAGGTGTGCTCTCTCTCAAGTTCCCAGAACCCCCCACTGTCAAGTCCACCTGCCTCTTCTTTGTAAGTAACAACATGTGTCAAAATTATTCTGAGCACTCTGTACACATATCATGGTTTCTTAGCAGGGTATATTTTTGTTTTTATGTAATATTTCATTGAAGACAAGCTCTTCACTATCCCAGTAAGTTGGTGGTGCTGGTCAGGGTTCATGACCTGTGCTCTCTTGCGCCCCCTACAGACGGAGCTGCTGCCTCACTGTGGAGACATTCCTCCGGTGGGTCAGGTGGTGCAGGAGGATGGCAAGCTGCTGCTGCAGGCCGTGCTGGAGGTGAGGTGCCGCCCAGGCTGGTATCAGTGGGACGTCTCAGGACGAGGATGGTTGTGATTCCCCTTTCTCTTTTATCCACTCTATCCCTGCCTCTTTCTCTGCCTCTTTCTCTGCCTCATTCTCTCTCTCTCTCTCTCTCTCTCTCTCTGCCTTTTTCCTCTCTTTTCTCTACATTCCTCTGTCTCTGCCTCCTTCTGTGTCTGTTTTGCGCTCTTTTTCTCTCTTTCTCTCATTCTCTGCCTTCCTCTGTTTCTCTCTTTCTCACTACCTGTCTCTTCCTCTCTGTCCATCTCTCTATGTCTGCCTTTTTCTCTCTCTCTGTCTTCCTTTGTCTCTGCTTCTCTCTCTCTCTTCCCCTCTGCCTCTCCCTCTGCCTATCCTTCGCTCTAGGGCATTGGGGGCCAGTCATCCCGTAATCTGATGGACCAGTTTGCAGAGATTCTCTTCTCCATGAACAAGCACTGCTTCGCCTTGCTGTCACTGTGGCTGAAGGAGGTCCTCCAGCGTCCCAGTTTCCCCTCCTCCCGTGTCTCCATGGAGCAGAAGGATACCTTCAGCCAGCAGATCCTCAGGTGAGCCTTCCTGTACTGTTCTGTGACTGTTCCTCCCTCACGGCCACCTGGATGGTGTTTACCCTTGAGATTTGGGGACAAACATTACACCAACAGGACAGGGGCCCCCCTGAAGTAACGAATCCGGCCCTAGTCACCCCCAATGAGTTGAGTCAGTCTTAGACTGGACGAGGAAAACATCTCCAGTACAAACTCAGAAAATTGGGGGGGGGTTGCAGTGAGAATGCAGTGAGAGCAGTGGGGGAATGCAGTGAGAGCAGTATTTGGCTTTCAGTTTGCCGTCATCCTTTAATCCTCGGCCCCCTAACCAATCCCCCCNNNTCAGGGAGCGAGTGAACAAGCGTCGAGTGAAGGAGATTGTGAGAGAGTTCACGCTGCTGTGCCGAGGACTGCACGGCACCGAGTACGCCGCTGAGTACTGAACCAATATCGCTTCCGGATTCTGGAAGCCAGAGCAGCCTGCTGCCAATCAGGATCCCAGCACCCCCATCGCATTGGACCTCTGAACGATAAACCCCGCCCCCAGATGACGCAATTCATCAATCGTGACCAAGACTGCCATGGCGGGAACAGTCAGGGCTGTGTAGTCTGTTTATTCTCATTTTGGGGGGGGTTCATTATCGACAAAACCAAAACTTCTTCCAGCAGACCCAGCCCTCACCCAGCACTTCAGAAGCATGTTTTCTGTGATCTCTGACCCCCACCCCCCCACCCCCCTAAACCTGGGCTCGTTCCTCGGTCATGCGTCCGTATGATAAATAGTCCTAGTTCATCTCTGTCGTTTTAGAATGAAACAAAGTAATAATGTATATATAAAAAGGGTTGACACAGTCTTGCTGCTAGCCGGAAGAAGGAGACATGAGGATGAGGATGATGATGAAGACACTCGCTTTTCCGCGGCACAAAGGGGCCAGGAGGCCCTATGGCGTCACCTTGTGCCCTGTCTCTGCCCCGTTGTTGCCAAATGTCGTGAAGTGTAACATGTCCTAGGCTTCTTTTTATAATTATGTATATAATTTATATATATAGCTGCGTATATATAAATTATATATGAGACATATGCGTGTATGTATGGATATGATAGATAACATTATAAAGTCCACTGAGATGGAAGCTAAACCACTGCGTTATAGGCAACTAATACCGCAACCCTTATAAGGGACAGTTAACCACGTTATCCCGAGGCCTGCACTTAACTGTATATGCAGTGGCTCGTGGGTATTGAGGAATGGGGTCCCACAGCTAGTAGACCTTCAGGGTTAGAGCAGGGGATACCAGGTGGAAGGCTGTCATTTTTCATTGGGTAGTGTGCCTGAAGAGTTATTTCTGAACCTGTTTACCCTTGATACCTCGGGATCCTGGTCTGAAAGGACACTTCCTGTCGAGGGGACGCTTCCTGTTGAAGTGGGTGTGTATGTGTGCGCACACCCGCATTTTTATTTGTTGTCAAACTCTGACATCACTTTGCATCACAAGCATACACATATTGTCTTTGATAAACATGCCAACCCCC
>JAODKF010000038.1:18615111-18630153 GCA_026779585.1 Mormyrus proboscirostris | reverse complement strand
CACACACGGTGCATGAGTCCTCCAGCTCGCTCCCCCTGATCGCTGCAGGTCCGTGACTCCGCCCCTGAGGCGCCTCTGGATTCGCAGCATGTTTGTTTGGGTGACGGGAAGCGTGTCCTTGGCGGTAGCATGGGGTGATGCGCATGCAGTGTGTCAGTGTACCGAGGGATAATGTTTCTGTCAGCTGATCGAGGGAGATGAGGAAGGGGATGTGGAAAAATGTACATTTTTTTTTTTTTTTTGTATCTGGTTTTAATTTATTAAATATATCTATGATGGCATGCCTGGAGATGTTCTCTTTGAGTGCGACGTGAACTCAGTGACCGGATCAACGTGATTATAAAAAATCACGCATTATAAGCCCCATCCAGTCTGGCAGCTTGGCACAAAATCAGATTTGGGAAATCATTTTTTTCCCCTCTTTAGCTTAAAAGCAACATGGATTCCTTTCGACTCTTAAGTCCTGGGCTCCGTTTCTCTAAATGTAATCAGACTTCAGGTAATTGCTTTTATAGCGCCTGGAGCAGGTAAATTTTACTGCGGTATAAAACGCTTTTTCCTATATTAGAATCAGCAGTCTGAGTCCTGCAACAACTAGCATGGAACCTCTGGTTTGGACAAACTATACAGGAAGATTAGCGAAGGTAATTGAATAAAACAACACATTTTGGGATGTGTCAGAAGAGTCACGTCTGGGATAACATGGAACACAGAAGCAAATCCATTAGAAATGGAATCATGCATCAATGTCGGTTTGCCTACGCAGAAATGTGTTTCGCTGTGTCAGCGTGACGGCCTCTCTGGTGACGCTTGAAGTGGGTTTTTTCACCATGAAGTGAAAAGCCACATGCAACCTATTGAAGAAGGTAAACCTGAAACAATCACATTCTTAGAATATTTGGAAAATGTATGTGGAAAAAGTAGGATGACAACCCAAGAGGGGGATTAAAATGAAAGGTACCACATTTCTGCTGTAATCTTCTGTTTACATCTCTTTTTTTGAACTTCACACTCATGTACTACATTTGCGTTTATTTGGCAAAGCAAAAAACATATAATATATTAATATACTAATAATACATTATTTCTACAGCACTTTTGAATGTACTTTCAATGAGTGGACTAGGCATTAAGTGCAGCCGGGCTGAGTTTGCGAACAGTGTAAACAGTATGGGAGCCAGAGATACCCAGCATCTTCCAAAAGCAGCAGGAACCTAAGACCACTATCCAATCAGCAAAAAGTCAACATTAAGAGCATTCAGGGAATATAGATTGATATTCGGCTATTAGAGGAATTTCTAGAACAGATGGATTTTGAGGTGTTTTTTGAAGGTGAAGAGGGAGTCTTATGGTTTGGATGTGGTTTGGCAGCTCATTCCACCATCAGGAATCACAGTTATGGAGTCACAAATAGTAGTTTGTGGAAAATGTTCATGTCCAATACCCAAAGGAAGCAGATTACAGTCTGGTGAGAAATTTTGGGGTTTGGGGACCCTTAAGCATCAATTAAGAGTAATACTCTGGTGACGTATTTCAATATTAATTTGCACTGGGGCAGGTCTGCACGTCTGTTGGGGTTTAATAAAGCATGAAAAAGTTACAATGCTGTGGCTTAATATCTAGGCCATTATCTAAACAGGTCTTGTGCATTTGTTAAATAAGCCTCTGTAGGCGTATAATTGCATCAACCACTGGCAGGCACAAGGAATGCTAAACTAATGCTAAGAGATTTAATCTGGATAAAAGACGGTTAAGCCAATGATTGGCTCCTCCTGTGGGTGAGAACACTGACTGGCTAGCCCTGAATTATCTTAAATATGTTTCTCATCTTGCTGATCACAGCTGATATTCTAGTGGAATCACCTTCCAAATGATATTTGTGATAATTATGTTATTACCGCACTATTAAATTTTGTTTTCCCGTTGAATGTCAGTTGAGTAAAAATGCTTTAGACCACCCTGAGTGTTTTTGGATGTATTGGTGAAGGTTGGTGTAATAAAGCCTCATAGTGTTGGCATTAGCATGGAATACTGCACCTATGGGAGCTTATGCATGGGTTGGTAAAGGTTCCATATGCTGGACTCTTTAGCTCTTCAAACAGTGGCCCATTCATATTGTCCACATTCACAAACTCATAGACATTAGGGCATATGCCTGCTAAATCCTCGAGGGATTAGGGTTATTCCACTGTCAAACATCAAGTGCGTGACTCTGCTCTCTTGCAGTCATTTTGAGCCCTTTATGCACAGCTTCCATAAGCCCACGTTTCTGCGGACTTTGTCTAGGGGAATTGCCCACAGTTCATAGCGTTGTGGCATGAAACACGGAGTCTCTAGGGGACGCCTGAAAACATAATTGGCAAACAAACCATAGCTTTTAGTTTTTGCATAATGATGCTGTTTTGACAAGAAAGAGCCTGGAACATGTTCAGATTTTGCAGTCAGTCCCTTAAGTGCTTTGGCCAAGAACAAAGTAGAAATTTTAAAATATAAAGTCCCAAACCCATAATAGCAAGGAGCATGTTTTGGCATTGTCATGGTAACGTTGCAATGTGCTATCCTATTCCTATTAATGCCATTTTGAGCCCTTTCAGCCTCTTCCAGTCACTTAAAAGGTAGATGACACTTAAGTCTGTGAGGGCTCAGGGCTTAGGTCTTAGGGGGGACATTGGAATTAGGCCAAGGGTCCTGTCAATGTGGGATTGATCCCTGATTGCAGGAGATTGGGTTCACTAATGCCATGTGACGCCACAGACTGATTCCTATTGGTGAGTTAGAGTGGCTACAAAGCGATATAGTGCCAGTTATTGTGTATGCAGAGTCATCTTCGGTGTTGAAATACGACATCTGATATTCTCTATTGAAGTGCATCCCCAGGCATATTTGCTAGACAGAAATATTCAGTCTCGTTAGATGATGTGTAGTAAATTAAATTATGCGTGGTCAGCTTGAAAAACATTCACAGACATCAAACATGTCCTGAGGATTGCAACAAGTAAAACGCAAGAATAACATCCTAAATATTAACATAAATAATGATATATTCAGTGTGAATATTGGTGAAGCTGTTTATACCTTACAAATCTCTTTTCTAGAAATCAGCTGAAACCACTCCGATGTCTACATGTGCCACTGTTATAGTATGATGTCACTACTGGTGTTGGATTTTGGGAGCAGCTGCAGTGACTTTGGTCTCTAGTGAATGATTATCACAGTGCCGCTTAGTGCTTTGACAAGCCTGGAAAGCGCATTGAACAAGACGTCATATTCCTTTGTGAGCGATGTGAATCTAAAATGGCTGTAAGATAAACTGAAGTATACAAATATACAACAATCAAGGCAAATATAAATAATCTATAAAAAGCGGGTTTACATGCCAGGGCAGAACTTCAAACTTACGTATACATCAATTGCACATTAAACATGAAAGGTATACGGTAATTTAGTCATTCCTATCTATTGTTAATACATAACTGAATAAACACTTGATCAATAGTCCTATATCCTCTTTATATCCTACAAAGAAGAGCTTTGGAAATGTCCGAATGGGGACACAATTAAAAATTAATATATTATAGTCATTTGATCTTTCGTAAAATAAAGTGTGAAATGTTGCTTCCACGATCTCAAAAGTAGGTGAATTGCAGAATTTATATCTAACCGCGTTTTGCAGGATTGTGCTCCGGCTCGTATACCACGCCGCGCAATGGTCTGGCAGGCAATGGGGATGTGCGCATGCGCAAATTGACGCATGCACCGCGGAAGCCGACAGCGTCTGGCAGCCTCGCACGTGGGTCTTTCTGTAGTGGCCGCACAGAAGAGCGAAGGTGACGAGAAGCTTTGCTGCAGTGTACTTCGGTAATGGTTTGCGCTATGTCCTTTTCCTGTCGCTTTTTGTCTAGACTAAAAACCAAGTAAGTTCTTTTAGAGAGCTCCCTGTATTCGCGTGCGTTAATTACTGCAGAGGAGCTTGTTGTCTAAGAGCTTGAGAACTTTAAGACAGTTTATGACTTGAACATGACTTGCTGACTAAAATGGATATGTACATAAAACATTGTGTTTTCTTTCTTTAGAAACTATCAAAATCTACGCATGCTTGATGCAAAAACATTTTGCCCAAAATGGTTAGTGAGTAGACTGTTTTTAGTCAGTAAAGCGACTTTTTTGGAAATCAGGGCGATCATCGATCTCCCCCGATCGAGCCTTTTGGAACAATAATCAGTAGAATCGCGCTGTGCATACAGTGTGTGCTGCGGTGACACAAATAGGTAATCTCATTAACCGATGCAATGGCTTTATTCTTGTATCAGAAGGGGTACAGAATATCGCAAACGAAATACTTCCCTTCAAATAAAAAAAAGCTTAAAAAGCTAAAATCTCTATGTTAATTTGTGTTGACTTACTGGTTGTTTGATGTAGAAACATTGGTGATGGTTAGACGTGAGGCTTGGATTACTATTTAGGTCATTTGCATTACATATGCCATCCATCCATCCATTTTTTGTAACTGCTTGTTCTACTGAGTGTTGGGGGGGTGTGGAGCCTATCCTGGAGATTATGGGTGCAAGGCAGGGAACAACTCAGGATGTGGTGCCAACCCATCACAGGGCACACTCACACCTATGGGCAATTTGGCAGCTTCAGTTAATCTTGTTTTTGGACTGTGGGGGGAAAATGGAGTACCCAGAGGAAACCCCAGGACGACATGGGAAGAACATGCAACCCCACACACATGGAACCCTGGCAGAGACTCACCCTGTTCCGAGAGGAGTGAGGCGATAGTGTTAACCACTGCACCACTATGCCACCCTTGACTAATTATGGCTAATCTAATAGCTGTTTAGTTTAGTTTCAGAATCCTCAGCCCAGGGCTGACCACTTAACCAGCTTGCCACTCAACACAAATCACAGCAGCACAACGAACGGGCTGTTTCCACTTACACGTAAGTTGCTGTAATACCCATCTCTCTGCATTCAGTGGGCCATCTGTAAGTAAGTGATGGGTAGTAATTAGTGACGCACCGATAAGGACATTTTTGGCCGTTACTGATAGCCGCTCCTTTAGAAAACTGACGCTGATACCGTTAGTTTGCAAGTTTCTGCTTAAATAAATAAATAAATAACATTTCAAACATATGAAATGTATTAATTTTTGGTAAGAAATCCCCAGCAGTGTTTTATAACTGTATACATCTTAAATATTTAAAACATTGATAACAGACTGATCATCAAGTTTGATAAATGTAATTTTACAAGTAATGTCTTTTGTTTTTGCTCTTTCTGCATTGAATTTTCTTTTGCCATCAAACACTTGCATTACTGACGAACTAGTGTTATTCAGCAGTACTGTAGCCTTCTTTATCAGAACAGATTTGTTTTTCAGAATCTCTTCACACTCAAAACTGACTCACCTTAGGGTGAGCAATCAAGTTTGTTGCGTTGAAGTTGCTTATTAACCCCTGTGTTCAGTACAATGTTTCTTTGCACCACATATACAATATTGGTCCTGGGGACTCAGTTGGATTTTTTTTTTATGATTTGCGAATATAAATCCTCCTTGTGAAATTTTAGCAGAGCAATGTTTGCAAAATGCATTTCTACCAACATTAAAATAATTCCTCACAGCAGACAATTTTCTGACTGTTTAGTATGCCGGTCTGCAAAGCGGTATGGGTCAGCATTTTAAAGGGAATTATCGGCGGTAACCATCGGCTGATGGCCGATCGTTACTGTATCAGCCGATACCGATAGTTGGCAGACACAATGGGTGCATCTCTAATAGTATTATAGACATTTTGGTCAGGGTCTGTCATCCTGCTATGCCTTTCGGACATTTCTTCAGATCCTGATGCGATGACTGTGCAGCGCTTGTATAGGAGGGAGGCTGAGCGGAGCCGCGTCCTGCAGAGGGCCCTGCTGCTCTTCCCCGATGTGTCCATCAGCGCCGAACACTGTTACAATGTGGAGCTGGCCGGTGAGAGCTGCGAGAACTGGGCGGCCATGATGCTTACGGGAGGGGATAGACCAGTGAAGATATGTGATGTTTGGGGGAGGGTAAGAAGAGAGTGGAAGGCAATTTGTGCTGTATCACAGGATCTGATGGCCTTGATCCAGAGCAGAAGGAGGTTCTCTGCTGGCTGTTCAGCTCCCTGTTCGTACGAGACCAGCTGGTGGAGGAACCAACCTTGGTGGCCAGGGATGGAGAACACCTGGTGGAGATTGGGCCTAGGTAAGAGGGGCTGCTGGAGCAGGACTTTATGTGGGTGGATGTGGATGTTGTGTCTGAGGGCAAATTGTAAGATGGACATGAAGGTAGGGGGGATTAAGATCTTGTGGGATCTCTTTCCTCCCATATTTCTTTAGGTTTATTAACTGTCGCATTGTTTCATGCATCTTCTTGCAATGCGTCTGCATTCGCCTTCATCGCGGCTCCTGGCTTGCTGTGTTGTTCTGCAGGTTGAACTTCTCCACCGCATGGTCCACCAATGCTGTTTCCATCTGCCAGAGTGCCGGTCTGAGCCGGGTCACGCGAGTAGAGCTGTCCCACCGATTCCTCATCAAGGTACCAAGATCAGGGGGCACTTGCTTGTTATTGGTTACAGCCCTCCATAGCTGTAAACAAATTGTGGGTTGGCAGCCATAAGCTAACATGGTGCCTGTAATTTATGTTTATCCGGTGTTTTTCCCTTTTGGCCCTGCAGTGTGCCGATGGTGTGACTCAGAAGCTGACCAATGGAGACCTAGAGAAGCTGGTCAGCTGCTTGTATGACAGCATGACCGAGTGCATCTACCCTCATCCAATCAGATCCTTTGCTGTGGAGACACGCCCACAGGAGATCTTCGAAGTGGATGTTCTTGGAGAAGGACGCGCTGCCTTGGAGAAAGCCAACGACGAGCTCGGTGAGACACCAGATGCGTCCCAACTATGGTAGATGGTAAATCTGGTCAGTTAATTAAGCATCATCCTTTTAAATCCATGAATTAAATTAAATCAGTTTAATTAAAAATGACCCCCCTGTATAATTTATACAGGCATCTATAGTTCATATGTGAGAGCTCTGTTGATCAGTGTCTGTTGGTTCTGACCTCATGTTCAGAGATCATACCCAGAGGAAGCTGGGAAGGGTCATTTGACGCTTAATGCGATTAAATCATTTTATGAAGTCACAAGACGAGAGCGCCATTTTTGGGTAGCTTATTGTGTGGGTGGGGAAGGTGAGGAAATGGAATAACTGGATTAGAGAGTCAGCTGGCGACTCACCACGTGAGCAGGGAAATCAGAGCTACGGCCAGGATGATGGATCACATGGCCAACTTTGTGGCATATAGCGTTTGCCTGACGACGATGTGGTCATATATGGAAAAAACGTATCTCGTAACAGAGACAAAGCATCTGCATACGGTCTTTTTTTGGGATTAAAAAGTAATAAAGTCTGTCTGTCTGTGTCTGTCTGGCTCTCTGTCGGTCGTAGTTTGCGTGCAGCGACACTCTGTCTGATATCTGAGGCTGTAGATTGGTGCCATATTCCCAGGTGCAGTTTCATGTCAATCTTGTGCTCCATGTGACCTGGCAGGGTTTGACTCTCCCTGCAGGCCTCGCCTTTGACTCTTGGGATCTAGATTATTACACCGCCCTCTTCCAGAGGGTCCGCAGGAACCCCACCAGCGTGGAGTGCTTCGACCTCGCCCAGTCAAACAGGTCTGGCCCGTCCTCTTCCGGTCTGCAACTTGAGACTCCTCTCCCGGTGTTCCGGGCTCCCAGTGGTATCTTATGCTTACCTCGTGTTTTTCCTGTTGTTCCTGCAGTGAGCACAGCCGGCACTGGTTTTTCCGTGGTCGCATGATCATCGACGGACAGGAGCAGACGGAGACTTTGTTCAGTCTCATCATGGGCACTCAGCGCCACAGCAACCAGAATAATGTCATTAAATTCTGTGACAACAGCAGGTGAGCGTGAAGTATCAGGCAAGGAGGATCAAACACATAATAAACTTTGAAATTAAAATCAGGTTACTGTATACATTCTGTATAGACAGAAGTATTGGGACATATCTCTTAATCACTGAATTCAGGAGTTTGATTTAGACTAAAAAATAAATTAAGCACCTAGCCATGCAGTCAGGTTTACAGACATTTGTGAAAGAATGGGTTGTTCAGACACACTCCAAAATCTTGTGGAAAGCCTTCCCAGAAGAGTGGCAGCTGTTATAGCTGCACAGGGGGGACCAACGTCCAGTGCTGGCAGATTGATGCCACTGTTGGGCCCTTGAACAATGCCTTTGTATTTAAAATGGGAGGCCATAGAAGGTCCTGTAGGTGTAATGGCCAGCTGTCCCAATACCTTTGTCCATATAGTGTACGAACTCATAATAAATACAGGCTGCCGATTTAAGATCAGTAATTTGGGGCAGTGTGTGGATCAGCAGGTTGGGACACTGTCTGTGATCAGTAGGTCACCTAGGGTCAAATCCTAGGTCCAGTACTGCAATGTCTCCATTGGGCCCTTGAACAAGGCCCATTCTACAAATTGCTCTGGGTCTGGCTGAACCTGCTTTTTTAAAAATGTACATCAATAAAGTGTAAAATATCATCCCAACAGAACAGTTGGATGTCTAATTTACCTCAGGATACAGTGAAGCAACTATGATTTGTGCTTAATCATACAGGCTAAATCTATAGAGAGGAATCCCTCGAGTCTATCAGGATGTAATGCTTTTCTTGAGGAACGAGAGGAATTTTTGCAGTCCTGAGGTCAGGAGGAGGCCAAAATGCCGGATGTATTGTCTTCAGACCCTTAGCTGTCAAAACACCTGATGTGGGACCTGGTGGTGACCTTGCAGCCATGTCAAACTTAATGAGATCTCGTCGTTACGGTGTTGTAGTCCAGAAGCCGTCATGGTCTTGAGCTTAATATAGACTGATGAAGGGAGGGATGTGAGCATCTGGGCTAGTCGTGCTCAGTGTTCTCGTGCAGGTCTGCATTATTGCTGATGTATGAAGGGAAGGTTGGACTCTCATTTTTAAGGCGGATGATGATGATGATGATGATGCCACCTTCAGGTTTATTGTGATGATGACGTTTGACAATAATGGGATAGGTTCTTCTGTTTATCTTGCCCTTATTAGGGTCACCCTTAATAAGACCTAAATGGATACAGCCTTTGAGTAACGTACCAGATCAATCGCACTGCAGTTAAGCCAATCATAGAGGTATGCCCAGATTAGTGATGTTTCACTGAAGATGCTAAACACCGACCAGAAACATGAATGCCGTCATCCTGGCTTAACGTTTATTTTAACCATGGATGGGCCGATCCACATTCTTTCAGTTTATGGGAAAGAGTTGTTGTACAAATCAGAGCTCTCTTTTTACAGACTAAACTAAAAAACGGACGTGGATCGGTCATGTATGGCCGAAACCCAATCCGTCTAATGTAAGGGTGTCTAACTCCAGTCCTGGGGGGTCAGAGCCCTGCACAGTATTTGGTTCACCCTCATTTAACACACCTGATTCAACTCCTTGTGCTAATTACCATACAGTGCTTGAGCTGAATCATTTGTGGTGGAACAGGGAAAAAACTATGCTATACAGGGCTCTGGCCCCCAAGACTGGAGTTTGACACCCCTGGTCTAATAGGTCTGGATCAGCACTGAGATCGATCTGCATATTGGATTAGTGCATCTCTTTTAACATCATAATGAAGACTAATTGTCTGATAAAACTATTTGCATTTTTTAAATGTATCTCTTTCCTGTATTTATAATGCGGGGAAACTTTTGAGTTGCCATGCTGATAAATGCAGTGGATGATGTTTATGCAGACGAGTGATGGCGTTGCACAAGGATGCACCCTCATCCTCTTCTGATTGGCTTTCGGTCACGCTGGGTGCCGCCCCTATTTCACTGTCTCCCCCTGCCCCCACCACAGCGGCATCACAGGCATGGAGCTAGACTTCATGTACCCCACCGATCCGACTCGGCCCAGTCCGTACGTCACCCGCTGTGCCACCCGGCACGTCATCTTCACAGCAGAGACCCACAACTTTCCCACGGGTAAGTCAGGGTGACAACCCCCCCTCCCCACCAAGGGTCACGCCTGCATTTGAACATAGCAGTTTTCTATTTGGCACTCAGTACAGTGGTTCTCAGTCCTGTCCCAGACTCAAATGGTAGTTACTAGGCTCATAATGAATGTGGCAGGTTAAAAGCAGTGTAGGTTGGAATGAAAACATTCTGTCTCGGGGTGGGGTGGGGCGCAGTAACAGGATTGAGAACCACTGGCTCAGCAGGTTAAGATTCTATGTCTGTGATCAGAAGGTCGACAGTATGAATTCCAGTGCTGGCAGATCGATGCCACTGTTGGGCCCTTGAACAGTGCCCTGGTTAAGTGTCTGTGTATCTCATGGAGATCAAGAAGGGACAGGTGAAAATACAATTTTCCCAAAGGAATGAGTCAAGTATCACTCTTCCACACACTTCTATTCTGTTTGCAGGTAGTTAATGATGCTAATTTAGTAATTAGGTTAATTTTTAGATACTGTAAAATCTGTACGGTAGAAACCATGATACGTAGATGAAGTATGACCCATTTCCACTAAGTGATGTTATATCCTGGGTCTCACTTTTCAGGAGTGGCTCCATTCAGCGGGGCAACTACAGGTACCGGTGGCAGAATCCGGGATGTCCAGTCCGCTGGCAGAGGCGGGCACGTGATAGCAGGCACAGCGGGATACTGCTTCGGAAACCTGAACATCCCTGGTAAGATTCCTGGGAAGACGGACAGCAGGGGAAGCCCAGTGTTAATAAACACGTTGAGGACGTTGATGATTATGGACATAAACATGGCGCATTGCCCTCAGAGATGATACTGTCCGGATGCCGGGGATATTGTCGTTTGTGGTTTAAAATCAGAACCACACTTGTTTATCACACAGCCAGCTGAGGATCCTGTATGATATTTGCTGTATCTGCCCTCTGGTGGCTAGATTGAGTATGACCTCTCATTACTAGTGCAGGACAGTGCAGAGGAGGACAGTAATGCCTCTTTCCACCAACGCGGTACCAGAGCTGGTGCTTGACATTTTCCCAATCTAGAACTGGTTCCACACGTTTCCATTGCAAAAAAATGGCACTCAAGCACTGAAGAGATCCTGAAGCATACAGTAAAGTTACATTTTTAGTTGTTTAACTGTTTATCACATGATGCTTAAAGGGATAGTGGTAAAACGATGAACGAGAATAAACTCACACACACAGACTGAAGAGAAATACAGCCTTTAAGGAGACAAAAATGGATGCAGGCAATAGACAGAGTGCAACGAGTCATATTCTGAAAAGTTAAAGGTTTAAAGTCTGATTTTTTTTCAGTTTGGCATGTTATAAAAACTTAAAATCTGAAACAGATCTAAAATAAATAAATAAAATGAATGGAATTCATATGAACTTTATTGGCAGCTATGTTACATTTCTATTCCATTCTTTTTTGAAACTGGTGGAAACACGGGCAGGTTCTTAAAAGGCACCAGTCCAGAACCAGAACCAGCCCAGCACCAGTACCGGCTCCGCGTTGGTGAAGACAAGGTATAAGAGGACTGCCAGTCTTCTTGACTTTCCCAGTAAAGCATGTATTTCTTGTGGTGTGTCTCAGGGTACGCTCTGCCCTGGGAGGATCCCGGCTGGGAATATCCTAGCAGTTTTGCATCACCTCTCCAGGTGGCCATCGAGGCCAGTGATGGTGCCTCGGACTACGGCAACAAGTTTGGCGAACCAGTGCTTGCAGGTGCTTCTAGCTCTTTCACGCATGCCATCATGAACCACCGTGTGAGCATGAGTCGGCAGTCTCTCCATCTGACCAGATCTGAATTCCCCTCTCTTTAAAAAGGCTTTGCCCGTTCCTTTGGCATGAGTCTGGCAAATGGGGAACGCCGGGAGTGGATCAAGCCAATCATGTTCAGCGGTGGGCTGGGCTCCATTGAGGAGCAGCATGTAAAGAAAGAAGAACCTGAGCCTGGTGAGGGGATGTTCAGCGTTTTTCTTATTCATGCGATAAATTACTACTGGGTGACAGTGACAGTAACCTCGGGTCGAGTGGTGGATGAATCCTCTTCCTTCCATTTTTCTCAGGGATGGAGGTGGTGAAGATCGGAGGGCCTGTCTACAGGATCGGAGTTGGTGGTGGAGCAGCTTCTTCCATACAGGTTTGCTGATCTCCTCTTGCAGCTCTGTATGCTGTAGAGGGGGGGAAATAAAATCACATTTACTTGAATCTAGACCATATATGCAAAGGAGAAGGGTACTTTTGGAGGGTTCAGGTCCATTGGGTAGCATGGAGGAGGCAAGCAAGTTGGGTAGGGTGCCAGTTGAGGGGACCGGTCTGTTGGGTAGAGTGGAGGAGGCAGGCCAATTAGGTAGGATGCCAGTTGAGGGTGCAGGCCCATTGGGTAGTGTGGCGGAGGTAGGCCAATTGGGTAGGGTGCCAGTTGAGGGTGCAGGCCCATTGGGTAGTGTGGAGGAGGTGGCCCAATCGGGTAGGGTGCCAGTTGAGGGTGCAGGCCCATTGGGTAGTATGGCGGAGGTAGGCCAATCGGGTATGGTGCCAGTTGAGGGTACAGGCCCATTGGGTAGTGTGGAGGAGGTGGGCTAATCGGGTAGGGTGCCAGTTGAGGGTGCAGGCCCATTGGGTAGTGTGGAGGAGGTGGGCCAATCGGGTAGGGTGCCAGTTGAGGGTGCAGGCCCATTGGGTAGTGTGGAGGAGGTGGGCTAATCAGGTAAAGTTCCTGTCAAGGGAGCGGAATCGTATCCTGACTGTTTCCAGGTTCCCCTCCTCTGAAGAGCTACACTGTTGTACCCTTAAGCACTGCCTGTTTGAGGGGGTACCTTAAACCCTAATAAGTTCTGAAACAACAGACGGTGCAGCCATGGATCAGGCCTGTGTGTGAGGAACTCCTTTGGTGCCACAGACTGCCAAGCCAGCATTTAATTTTGACTTATCTAATGGGGGTGTATATTAAAATAGAAAGCTGTTTCTGTTTTAATATATATGGTGAAAGCTGATCAGGAAGAAAAGGATTGTCACTTGAACCATTCCCTGGTTAATACACAGGCTGTCTATAGCATATCACGCCTGCGTTCTCCCCCCAGGTCCAGGGTGACAACACCAGTGCACGGGACCTTGGGGCCGTGCAGAGGGGGGATGCTGAGATGGAGCAGAAGATGAACAGGGCCCTGCGTGCCTGTCTGGAGCGACCCTCGGGGAATCCCATCTGCAGCATCCACGACCAGGGGGCGGGGGGAAATGGTGAGGGAGAAATGGTGGCAGTAACATAACGTGGCGTATGCCGAACCCGCATCTGAACGGATCAACACCTGGTGAAGTCTGCCGTGGACACTTACCCAGTGGTCCTCTGGTCTGTGGACTCATCTCCCTGCGGTCACATTCTCTCACATTCCCATGCGATCCCCTCCCTGTTTACACCCTGCTTGTGCTCCGTTTGTGCTCCATTCACACTCCATTCACGTTTTATATTGTTGATGAATGGCTGGCTTGTGCGGGGAAGTGACCTGCCCCCAGGGCCAGTTCAAGGATTTTTAAAAGGACCCAGGCATATCATTAGTCAATGATATCTTTTACATTGGTGTGTGACAGGGAAGGGGCCACTTCTGGGGCCAATCAGCTTTCAGCTGGGGTCTGTGACCCTGTGGCCCAACCCCTGTATACGTTCCTGACTGTCCCGTTGTGTGTAGGGAATGTTTTGAAGGAGCTGAGCGAGCCAGCTGGAGCCATCCTTTATGCCAGCAGGTTTAAGGTGAGGGGTATTCTCTCTAGTGTCCCCGGTGGTCCGGAGGCCTTTCTGCACTCTCATCTCTGGCCGGCTCTCTTTCTCACTTCCTGCTAGTTATTGAGTCTCTTGCTTCTTGTCTGTTTCTGCTTGTGTTTGAGGAGAATGAGACAGATGATACCTTTTTCATTTTTTGGATTTGTATTCTTATATAATATATGGTTATATAATTTAGTGGAGATTTGGGTTCCTGACAGCTTTGTATGTGAATTATTAGTAATGCTGTCTCAAACCAAGGTTGGTTTGTGTTCGTCTAGTCACTGAATCAGGACTGTAATATGGCTGTAACGCTCTTATGGTGTTGGGTTTTATGGGATTTTATATAGAAGTACAGTGTTGGCAAACTACTGAATTGATCTTGGTATGTTAATGATTAAAGTGATATTTCCGTAAGTTTTGGTGTTGTGAAGTGGTTACCAAAGCTCGTGAGAAGCAGCGAACACCAGGCTATTCTAGAGCTGCGTGTCGCTGTCTCTTAGTTTTATATCTCTTACTCAGATTTTGCTGTTTTGTACTTTCTGTCACCTTGCATATTCCTCACTTCAGCTTCACTTTCCCCCTTTTCAGATTTTCTTTGGCCTAATACTGCGTCTTTTAGTGGAAAATTTAGTGATTAAATAAATTAACTCAAAAGAGAGAGTGGGATTTATATAAATGGATGATTGTTCATATCATGCCCAGCAATGTGTGACGCCTCCCACAGACAGGTGACCCAACCCTCAGCACGCTGGAGCTGTGGGGTGCCGAGTACCAGGAGAGCAACGCGTTGCTGGTGCGCCCTCCCGACCGCCCGTTCCTGGCGCAGGTGTGCCGCCGGGAGAAGTGCCCCGTGGACTTTGTGGGTGAGATAACAGGCGACGGCAGGGTGAGTGTGCAGGCCTTGGCCCAGATCACCACTAGGGGGCGTCTGGCGCACTCTCTCCGACAGTGAGTCACGCGTCACCTGGTGATCTCCCACGCAGATTGTGCTGGTGGATGACCGTGGCAACCCGGGGGAGGGAGGTGATGCTGGGCCAGTGGACCTCAGGCTGGAGTGGGTGCTGGGGAAGATGCCACAGAAGGTGAATTTGGATGGGGGAGATGGCCCTGCTATACTGTGTGGTGGGCGATGCAGTAGAGTATACCATGAGGGTGTGCTGTCGGCCATAGTGTCCTCCTCGATCCAGGTATGTTGTGTGCAGTCCACAAGTCTACTCTTTGTACA